>OY728129.1:932083978-932695384 GCA_963277665.1 Viscum album | reverse complement strand
AATATAAATACATATTGAAACCCATTTAGAGGTAAACAATTTAGTATACATTATATTATGTGAGGGATTTGGATTTACAAATCTAAACGAATATAAAGGTAATAAGTTAGATCTATGACTCAAAAAGAATTACAAATATTAATAAATATCATGAAATGAAATGTGATACTTTTATTTTTGGAAATATTACATGAGATCAATATCATCAAATAAAAAAATATAATATAATATCATTAATCCAGCTCACAATATTTTTTTTGGTCTAATGAAATCACCATGAATTTGTGGAAGGATGAATTTTATATTCATTGATGATGTCTATTATAGATTTTATCATGTTTTTTCTCATAAAATTCATGAGAGATGCCATGGGATACACCCAGATTTATTGAAAGTTATTCTAAAATGAGACCATAAATATTATAATATTATTGAGATCTATATGTGCATTGTATAAATATATTTAGTTTAAAAAAATCGTTGAAAAACTAGCCTTATGTATGGTTTATCATTAATAATTACTCAATAATATAATAAGGCTTACAAATAAAGAAATTATCAATTAAACAACTACTAAAAATCATTAATAATTGAATATGGTATTTATCATCACAAATGGAAGGAATCTACAAATTTTGTTATAAATACACAATACTATATAGTGATAATCATCAGGGAAGATACAAAACCATATAAAATGTATCATATATGGAAACCCTCTCTAAATATTTTTTCTATCATTTGAAGAAGTTTTTAAATTTGTATTTTGGAGTGTAATCAAGAAATTAATACAGTTATAGTCGATGATGGGCTATCATCATGATACTTGATAATGGTAAAGTCCTCCAAATTATTTAAAAGGAGGATGACTAGGATTTTTAAGAGCAATTTTGTCATTATTATTTTAGATAATGATGGAATGAATTATAGAATCTTGAAATGATATTAACTAAGTGAAAAAGATAGTGATGTTGGTATAAATATGGTTGTTATATCATGTTTCCCAAATAATAAATTTTCTATGGTTTAATTTGATAAGGATACCATTACTGATGAAATTATAATTGCACCGTAGAGAATAAATAAGATATTAGATGTTGATCCACCCAGTCAAATCAATGATAGATCTAATCGAATGATAACACATTAAAGATGAATGTGGAGCATGATTCTCAAGAGCTTATGGTGGATCTAGTGTCTTTTTAATATCATACAAAATTTGAATCATATGACAGGCTCATATAGGTTGAAATAGATCATACTTGAATAAAATACATCGAATATGTGAAAAATAAGTAACATCATAATGTGGTTCTAAAAATGAAACATTAAGAATATATTTGATAAACTTGGACATGTATTCATTAATAAATTATCACTATTATGAAAATTATAGAATTATATATAATTTTATATATTGATGTATTCTCTATGGGATTGAACTAATTTTATCAGTAATTTCATGGATATAAAAATTCAATGTGGATTACTGACATAATATATCTGTAATAAAATTGTATTTTTGAATGTAGTACTATGTGGAGAATATTATATGGGTTTCAGGACAAATATTTATTATAAAATTAAGACTAAATTAAAGTAATTTTACACTCTAAAACATACACCTTAATCATAAAATTGTCAAATATATCATATTTTTAGAATATGCAATTGAAAAGGGTTAGAGTATATAATAATATCTATATAATGAAATACAAGCAATATTTATAGGGATATAATTGTTGATTAGGTAATATTTAGTGTTCGTAATCAAAATCAATAGTGGGGTTTATAAATCCAATGAGTTCATTTTTAAAATACTAATGATTTGAGAACACAAATTCATTCTATAAATCTATATTGAAAAAAATAACTTATACAATTTAATATACTAGGCTTTGTATGAGAGAGAGTTTCTAATAATGTTTAATGTACTAGATTCCAAACTAATGTCCCCATTAATTTTTGCTAAACCCAAATATTAAATTCATATGGTTGGAAATACTATTGATTATATCTTCTATTTTATTTAAATTGAAACATTTTTATACATTTAAATAAAAGTCCTTATATTATCACTAAAAAGAGTTTTGAGGATCATATCTAAGGTAATAAAATTGAGGTGAATCTTATATAAATTAAATTAATCACAAGGTACATCAATGGTTCCAAATTTTTGTCCTCTATAGTGAAAATATAAAAGGAAATAAAATATTGTTGTTTTTTTATTCCATATCGGGTAGTGATTTAGTGATCCAAAAGGCCATTTTTGGAGGATAAATATTTATTGGATGTTATCATTTATTCTAGACATGTAAAATATATTAAATAAAATTGATGATAATGATGGATGAATATAAATCTTTTTTTATCATGCCACAGTCTAATCTTATATAGATAAAGTGATTATTGGTTATTATTAGTGATGATGTGATGAAAATTATGATATTTTTTTATAATAAAAGTTAAACTGAAATTATTGATAATATAGTATATAAATCTCATACCAATAATATTGAGACAAAATACTGCTTTATTTTGTGAAATGTAAAGAAATGAGAAAATAAACGTGTAGCATGTCAGGAATAATAAATAAATATATTATATTATAACTGAGATATTTTCTTCATTGAAATTTAATAATTATTGTTAAACATTAAGGTTAAATGAATTCATTCATATTTAATATGGTTGGGTTTCCCCAATATATTTAAATTTAATTCATTTTATAGTCTATTTGTTTTTGGCATGTTTATTTTCATCAATTTTATTTTCAAATCAACACAATATTTCAGTTGTCAGTTATATTAATAAGTGGTTATATGGTTGGAATTGTCTTATTATGGGAACATGGATAGTAAAAATGGAATGGTATGATAAGATCTAGGAGGAATTTAATTTGAAATATTATGATGATAAGAGGAGATTTTCTAGGATAAATGCCATGAGGCATGAAATTATCTCATGAACATTGGTTTTATACACATATGATGGGAGGGGTTCTCACTTTTAATTTCTAAAAACCCCAATGTATAAAATAATTGAACTATGATGTTATGAGAGATATATTTATATTATGTTCTAGGTTTTTTCAATCTATTTATATGTAAATTAGTGCATTTTCAGACCAATTTAGATGGATTATTGGGTTTCAAGGACAATTAGTATGTTTTAAGAATATGAATGTCAATTTCAGTTTAAATGGTGGAGATTCAATATAGTATATAACATTTATAGTATTTTGATGATATATGTCCCTACTCAAGTTGATTTGCGCTAGTCATGAATCCCTCTAGTGAGACACCATGCTAGTTAGTAGGTTTTCACTAGTGATGAACTATTAAAGTGGAGATACATGAACAATTTCCCATGAAAGATAGCCAGTAATTGGTTATGAAAAAGATAAAAAAAATTATTTCAATTATTTTTAATTCTCACATTATATGTAATGGTGACTTGGGAGACATATTAGTGGAACGCTCTTCATATAAGGTCCACTTAGGAGTGGATACCTTTATAAATTAGACGTGAATGAAAATATATTTACAATAATTGAAATATATTGATAGTTATTTGAGTGATATGTGATCCATCATACCTTAATGGGGAATGTTTACTAATCAGAGTAATACAAAGGTATTTCCCCAAAAATTAGTATGCAAATTGGTTATAAGAATCATAGTTTCGCAGATTTGGTTTCATTAGAAGGGGAGAGAAATGTCTGTAGGTGGTCACAATTTAGAGAAAAATAAATGATATATGGTACATGGAAGGACCTTACATGAGTGACATATGCTAGTTTTAAAAACTATAATATAGTAAAGTGAACACACATATGTGAAAGGAAGGGTTTGGCTAAAACATTTATGCTATGAACAAGACACTATAAAGAATTTTTACACCAAATTCTATTAGTGTTTTGTATTACATTTTAGAATTATATCATAGAATACCTGGTAAAAATTAAATCATTTTTTTATATGTTATAGAAGATACCATTATGTGGATAAATTGAGTAGACATCTATGTAATGATGTGTAAAAGGGGTGTGGATATAAGTGTCTCAAGGAAAGAAATTCTATCCTCCCAAAAAAAATTTTAATGGAATTTAAAAAAATCACCAAAATAGTACACATAGATCATCATGATCTATGTGCATATTTATTGCACTATCTGATATCTTCCTCACATGACTAGGATATCCTTTAAAAAATTTGGTCTCTCTCTTGTGACCTAGGTAGTTCAAAAGATCTCTATATTCTTCTCATTTCTATGTTTGTTTTATCATAGTCATTCCACACAAAATATGAAATGTTTGATGAATCAGCTCAGCTGGAATATCATTGAATTTTAGTTACATAAGGGATGGATTATTCTATCATAAATTTCATTGTGATAGTATTGAGTCTAATAGTAATAAGATACATGTTATCAGTTCTCCTTCTTATTTTTATAATAATAATGATATTCAAATAACCTTTTTCCATTCAAGAATTTGAATCATAGAGAATAAATATTTATATATTGAAAAAATATATTTTAGTGAAAATTATTTTATTGTAATTAACTTTGGTCAATTGGTTTTTATAAGTAGGTTTTAAAACCTCTCATTTTTTATCTTTTAATGACTTATAAAAACATGTCATGAAAATGATGTTTTAAAAATAAATAATGATATTAGATTTTAATGTAAAAATAAACATATTTTTTCCATTGTAAGATCTTTATGACACTGTAAAACATGTAATTATTTCCTTCATGTATTCCCCATGTTATGTTATGAAATGGTGTTACATATATGTTTCCAACCCTTACACAAGTACCTGAACATATTGGTTACCCTTACATAGGTTATAATTTTATTTCATCCTAATCAATATAATATGATTTTTAATAATGATTTAATGAACATCATAGAATCCATACATGATGATTTGAATCAGTTTTATGTCTTATTATCATCAATAGATCAAGAAAAACATGATCAAGGAAAATAAATTCATAAAATGAAGAACACATAGAATTTAGAAAACCATCTATATTAAGAGTGTGAATTATAATATGAGGTAAGATATTATTCATGTCTATGTTGATCAGATGATTATCAAATAACCATATAATTATAGATGGATTAATAGTGGTCCACATTCCATAGTCTACACATTATGATTTAAGTAGTATTTATTTCCATATATTTTAATTCATACCTTTAAACACTATATGTGAGTAGATCATGTTTTTTATCCCCAAGTTATTCCATACAAACCATGGATTCATGGGTGATTCCTCCATACGTAGGCCCTCCAACATACCATAACGCACATCAACCCGTGTTCATACCTGCCTCCCCATATATGTTCCAATGCCAATATATAGTCTATGTTTTCCCACTCTTCGATATGGTTGAGGTACTCCTCCCAAATTTATAGGATAATTTTTTTCAATCTAAAATGGTTAGATATTTTTTTAAACACATAGAAATATATCTATGTAAAATTTGGAATATGTATAATTATGAATACAAATTCCGAATCATATTATTTCCATAATATATGTCTCAAAAATTTATATCTGGATTAATGATATTTATAAATAAATGAAAATTATTCAAAATAATTTCATTAGGATAAAAAAATGTGAGTTAATTAATTCTTTATTATCTCTTCATCCATGATATATTCATATTGTGATCAATTCTTGATCTTTTATTGGATCATTTTAGTGGATAATTTATTACAACCTATTCATTACATTAACATCATTTAAATCATTTTATTTCATTGATAACCATTGAACACCAGTTATATAAATGAAAAAAATAAATATAATATAGAAAATGTTATTTTAATTCTCCCCCATTGTATTCAATTTAAATATATTCAATCATTTGTCAAAATTAATATTCTAATATAAGATTATTTATATTCTTTCTACCCCCTTTAAATTTTGAAAAATTCTATTTTATTTTTATCCCCATTTTTAAAAAGAAATAAATTGTTAATAGGAAGAGGGAATCATCCCATAAAGAAGAGATTTTACTTCCCTCATTTCACTTTATGTCTATGTTAACCATGCTAAGTGTTTAAGTTAAAGTATTATATTTATACCACAAAGCGATCTTTTACGAACTAATCATGATACCTCATGAAATGAGAAGTCTTATATGTTTCATCAAGAGTTGTATGCTTTAATTTTATGATGATGATATTATTTTGATAAATGAAATAATTTTAATATAGTTCATCTTGAATCTCATTTACATTGTTCAACAAATATATCTAAATCATTCTACAGTAACATGCCGGATAAGCTACCTTGAATAAATTCTGCACATAATTTTTTTATTAAATCATTTATTAACTCAATTTTTGTACCTCAGTGTTAAATATAAAATTTCAGTTTCTACATATTTGATATTAATAAACAAAATGTACATTTTCTAATGACAGAATCATTATACAATTTTAATAGTAGTCATATATCTATGATATAATAATTCTAGAAGAAATATTTAACTCTCTCCAAATTTATCTCTCTGGAGGAAACATTTCATATAAGATTTATAATGTTGAAACTCCTTATGACTATAATACAACAAAATTGATACTTCCATCATATATATATTTAGGATAAAAAATTCGCACATCTTCACCATGGATGATCCTTTTACAATAATTTTCAAAGGACCCACATATGAACCATTCAATAATGTAAATATATATAAAATTGATAACTAAAGTTGGAATAAATTACCCTTAAATATGTTATCCCCCCTATTTATAACCCTCACATTAAAGTTATTATTCTAAAATTATAACTTCAAAAAACTAAGTGTAGGGTAATAATGTGGTTCCATCCTTGAATCATAATTTCAATATGATTCTTGAGATTCTATTATCCACTCTATTTCCCTATTTATTCCACCCATTGAACTTTCCCATATGAAATTTAACTATAATTAGTGATATTTATATCTTATCACTAAATGAACTTCTTTATGTATAAAATATCTTTCCTAAATATATTTTAAATCTCTTATATCACCTGGTGCAACTTAAATCATCAAAATTAATATTTCTTATGATTGAAATATTTCATAAAAATATTTATGTGCATGAATATCCATTTTCCATCTCAATCATAGAACATCACATTTATGTGGAATATTTTACTTTTCTATTTTTCCCTAGTGTATTACTAAAATTCTTATATTTTCCTCATTCATTCAAAATTTTCTATCTATATGTGTAAAATATCATTGGGAACATTGTCAAAATTTTCGATTTTCCACATGAATTATTCAGAATGAAATTCATTTTATTTTTTTTAGATGATAAAATTTTCATCACATTCATGGATTTATAAACAATGATCTTCTCACCTTATCTTCGTAAAATATTCCTATGATGAGTTTGTTTTATTCCTTTCTATAATTTCTTCCCAAGGATGTTTCAAAGCTCTTCACCAACATCAATAGAATTATATTCCTAACATTATTAGATACAGGTTGAGGTGACAATGAACTATTCTTATGACCATAATACATAACAAAATTTCATTTATTTTCAAAAATATTATAAAAATTGTATGTTTTCATATTTTTATTATATTGTAGATGTTGCATCAGTATTTATGGATTCCTCCCCATTGGAATGGGAATCATTTTCTCATTTCTATGTATTGGTTTATACCAACAATATAATGCACAATTCTAGAATCTATTGTAGCACCAAATATGTATTATCGACTTTTATATTATTTTTTCCCTATATGAATTTCTTTTACTATTTCATAATTTTTCAGGATCATTCTATAGAACTAGATTCCATAATCTTATTCATATCTACCATAGTTAGTTTTGTATGATAATTATCTCCTTTTGACATCATTTATATATATGTTTTCTGACATACAATATTCATGATAATATATTTGAAATGATTTTTCAAATATGGTAAAGATAAACCCACATTCATTATAGATAATTGAGATAAATTAGAAGGAAAAATTGATTTTCTTATCCGATATTGGAGTCCTTTTAACGTTAGAGTCATAGAGTGAACATTATTATGTATAATAAGAAATTTTTTTATAGAAACAATATAGAATATCTCTTAATGTTTCAACTAATATATCCTGAGAAGTTTTAGATTTTTCAACACGACATCATATTCTAGTATACTATTCTTAAGGAATATTTTTATAGGATTTTTCATATTCTCATTATTGATTAACTTAAGATTATTATATTTCAATATAGTAGAAATATGATCATTTCAAATTTCATTCTAGATATATATTATTTATTATCATTGTATGGTGAAACTAATACCTCCCATTCTTTAAGAATGTATGATAACTTATTCATGTTTATTTATTTATTTTAAATCATCATAATGGTATTAATAGATATAGAATTATACATAGAGATAACTAAATAATCAACAAAACTTTATGTTTTTGTTAATTCACAAAAGAAAGTCATATATTCAAAAGATAAAAACTACCATTTTTATAAACCAACACATGTGAACATTCCCTTTTATAAAAAAGTAGAAGACCACTTAAGTAATTTGTCATTTTATATAGTAGGGGTGAGAAATTATTTAAAAAAAAATCCATTATTATTTGTTTTTATAACATTACATATTAGACATGTTTGGATCATGATTCAATTATTCTATCTTCTTTATAATATGAAAGTATATGAAAGAAGGTATAAATGGAACATCGTATTTTTTCAATTTTCATTAATCAATAATATTTTCTAGTACTTCCTATGTATGGTGATGTATAGTACACATATTATCAACAATAATGAGATTGCAAATAAAGAGGTGTGGCTGGAAAAAAATCCATCACCTAATTTTGGTCCCCTATACTTCTGTAGGGGGAAAATAATCCTAAATCCATAGAAACAATATGCACTTGTCCAATTGCATCTCATAACTACTTAATTAGACTACCTTTGTATGCATTATTTATATTCATAAAAAGATAATTTATAACACGAAGAAAATCATTAAACTATTGATAAATTTTATTGATATTATACTATTATTATTATAATGTATCCCATATTTTATAACATAAAAAACATCATGTAACTCTTCTTATTTGTCATTATAGATGAAAAATGAAATATTCGATTCTTATTTCATCTAATTATTGCCCACCGAATTCATTGTTCCAATTTTTTTTCATTTTATCCAGTATATCCAATTACCGATTATCAGTGATGGTTCTTCTGGTGAATGTAAGACCATTCTTATTCACCCTGTTCATTTTATAAAATGTGATAATAAAATATCTATAAGTTATCTAGTAAAACCATTCATCTTCATGATAATAATGTACATATTAATATAGTTCTCTTACTCTATAAGATACATTTTTTTTCTAGTATGACCCCTTTACTTCTGATAATAATCCTTTTTCTTCTTCCAATAACCATTTGATATATAAAA
The DNA here is from genome assembly GCA_963277665.1 of Viscum album. NCBI lineage: Eukaryota > Viridiplantae > Streptophyta > Magnoliopsida > Santalales > Viscaceae > Viscum > Viscum album. Next base: position 932,685,917 of record OY728129.1, on the reverse strand, counting down.
TGCATTTGTTATATGTATTATCCTTCCTTTTTTAAAATTGTTCGATGAAAAATTTATCCCTTGGGTGTTTCTCAAATGTCTTCCACTCCATTCTTCATCTCGTAACACTTCAAACGAAGCTTCTTTAAATATCACTTGGATCAGAAAATTAAATCACGATTTTTGAGATTATAAATGTCTATATCTATATCATCGCAAATTATTATCCTTATAAAAACATCACAATGAACATAAAATATTACATACAATACAACTTCATTTCATGTCCTAAGTCGTCATAAACCATGCTAAATGTATAACATTATGTATTCAATTTTATTTTCAGTCTATAATTATTTGTTCAATTTTGGTAATTTACTCATTTGAGTATGCATTAAGATAATTTAGGCATGTGGTTAGATTCTTTTCATACTCCCATAGTGTATAATATGCATTCACCAAATTGTCTACCTTATACATTAAAAAACTATGTATGTGGAATTCTTAAAAAACTTTTTCATTAAATAATGTGGGTATATGATTTTATCTTTGAACAACATCATGTAAATAGTAAACACAGATCCTTAAGTTTTTCATGAATGTATATCAAACTATGTAATGTCTTCTTCACAGGGAACATATTCTCCATGAGAACACATTAATCTTGTTTATTGACGTGGGATGTATGAGATATCTCTGTCTTATCTGATAATAACGAATTATTTGTCATTATAACTAGATGAAAACCAATAGGGATTCACTGAAATAGTTCTCCATGAGTCTCTTCAAGTGAATGAGACCCATGTTATGTCCTTTACTATCTCAAGTGTCTATAGGAATCCCATAAGTGTGAGACTCCCATAAAGGAGACCACGATGTATTATTCCTCATCATCATTAATTTTAAAAGAGCATCTTATAACATTTATTTAATTTCACTGTGAATTAATATAGATGAATTATTTATCTAGGGAAAATGATACCACTGAATTATAAATGGTTGTAACATTTTCTTACTCGATCCATCAAACTATATTGAGAGGATTCACCAACAATCTATAATTATATTTCACTGACCCTAAAAGCTATAAAATATTCCATGTCAAAAATGATTTTAATATCACCATATATCTCATCATTAAAATATTTTGTTAATGTGAGTTTATATCATAAGACATCTAAGATGTTGAAAAAAGTGGCACCCATTATTTTAGGTGGTACCCACATAAATTTAGTAACTACTATTATCATTAAATATCCAACCCTTAAACATGTACTCTTAGATATGGGTTACAATTTTATACTTTATAACATTAAACCGTCCTTGGATGAATCTTATTCTTTATGCTCATAATGAAATTCACAACATAGAAATTATAAGTGAAGATTATAATTAGTTTTCATATCGAATATAGATAAAAAATATCAAGCATAGAATTATAAGGGAAATAAATTCAAGTTAATTGGAAGTTCTTACATTTGGAAAAACATTGAGAGTTAGTGGTTAAAGGAAATGATATAGTGGGATAAAATTCATTAAATCTTCTTTGATCAGATGAATGTGATATAATCGTAACATTTTAAATTATGAATAGTGTTCTACATTCATGAGTCCCACATTGAATTTTTAGTTAGTCATATACTCTCATATATTATAAACCACATCTGTATCCACTCGATGCATGTGTCTTGGGATACTCTCCTAGAAACACAGATCACAAACATGGGCTTTATGAGATATACTTCACTATGTGTGCCCACCTGAATACAAGTTCACCTATATACATACCCCCTTTACCATGCATGAAATCATTATATCATGTAGTATCTATGATCTAGATATCTTATGTAGTAGTGTCTCTCTACCCACATATTCTGTATAGAGTATATTCCTTACTCAAATGGATATAATTTCTTTTGTAAAACATAGAAAAATATCTTTTTTAAATGTGGCTTATAGAAAATTTGAAATATATATGACACCCCAAATTCTTATCAGAAATACATTCCTTTTTCATTTTAAATTAGTTCAATAATAGTGAAAAATAATCTCAACAACTTCATAATATCTTATTTAATATTATAATAATTAGGCATATTCTTATTCCTCACCAATTAATATATGCTACATTTAGATTTTTGAAATATATTTGATTCTACAGAAAATATTTTTAGCAAATTGTCCATTAAAACTTCTTCAAAATATTTAAATAATTGAAATAATTATATTTAATTTAAACCCATGTAAAATCAATGAAATCTATTAAAAACCCCCACATAGAAATGGGCTCTTCCAAAAATGATTATTTTCACTATTATTTTACCCAATAATACAATTAAAAAATGGTGTTATAGAAATGAAAAAATGGAAATATTTTTTGAATTTCTATAATAATTCTATATTCATTTAATTTATTTTTATTACTAGGAAAGTAATTAGTAAATAAATCATGTTATATTATTAATAGATAATTTTTTAAACCATTATTAATGAAAACCCTAAAAAAATTATTTACTATAAATAAATATATGATTTTATATTTTAAAATCATTAGATTTTAATTTATTATTTTAAATACTAAGGATAATTTAGGAAATTTTGATGATAATAGATATTAAGAGATTATTATAAGTCATTATAATTTTACTAAATCTTATAAAGTGTATAAATGGACTATGATTTTGGTAACAAAATATGTAAATGTAAAATTTATTGGAAATATATTGAGATAAAAGTAAGATGTTGAGAAAAATGTTGAGAACGTAGATATTTTTACTTTTCTCAAAATAAAGCCAAAATAAAAACGTATTAGTTAAAGGGGAGTAAATATCTACAGAGTATGATTATTGGAATTAGAAAATTTATAATGATCATCTTTTTCATAGGGTAAATTTTTAGGTTGAATTTGGAATTGAAACTTGGAAATTTGTTATGAAATTTCATAAAAACTATTTTTTTTCTTAAATATATATATCTAATGATGTAATTTAAGAATTAAAAAAATGTAATTATATTTTTTCAATGTATTATGAAAATAATTAATTATTTGGATATAATATTTATTCTTTTATTGAACACAATGAAGATAATTATATTTTTATAACCAAATGGATATTTATAAATAAAATCGTTCAATTATATGAAATTTTATAGAATAAATACATTAACTTTACTCCTGGTTTATATAAAATTTATTGATTTGGATATTATTTTCCTTTCATAACTATAATTATTGATATTTTTATTTTACTAGATCTCAGAACATTTTAGGATTTAAATTTTATAGAGTATATTTTAAAATATATTATTTAAATGATAAAATATCTAAATATGATTATATTAATGAACCAAGTGGTTTTGAAAATGAGAAATTTTTTAATCATGTTCATAAATTACTTTAAGACTTATATAGTTTAAATTATTCCCCATGCTCTTGGTATGAAGTTATATATATATTTAATTTAAATAATGGTTTTAATAATATAAATTTTTATACTAGTTTATTTAATAAGAAGGATTATAATTATAATTTAATTATTCAAATATTTTTTTATTATTTTATTTTTTGATTCTCTATTTGTTTAAATTATAAATAATTTTCTAAATTGATGGCTTTTAAATGTTATAATCGTTCAATATGAGAATTAAACTTATTTTTTATAGTTTAAATTTTTCAATGTTGTATTATATTGTTTTCTAATAATTGAAAATACCATAAATAATTAATAAAAATTTTATTCCTAACCATCATAAAACATTTAGCACCAATAAAATTATTTATTTCTTATTTTATTTAAATGAATTATGAATACCTATATATATTAAATATTTTATATGAATTATTTGTATATTATATTATTTAAAATATATTAGACTTAATAATCTGTTTTTATTATCATATGTATACTATAGTTTTGTCCAATCCTATTGAAATTATTTTTAAATCTATGAAATGAATCATTATATATATTTATTGAAATATAAGTTATGGTTTATCTCATTCATATCTGAAAAATTTTATATAATATATAAATATGATTCGTATTTTTGATATTTTAAGAATTATATAATGTGTAGTTAAGGTATGCTGTAGCGTCTATAAAAAAATAATTTCATAGAAATCAAATAACAAATCATAAAATACATCATCCATGGTTAATGTTATGTAAAAAGCTCCTAAAAAATATTTTCCTCAATCATTATGCATTTGGATAGCTATAATTGAATTTTAAGGATTATATGAAAAAATACATAATTATGATAATAATAATTCAACTACTTCACTTTAAAAAAATCCAAAAAATATATTTTAAGACCAAAAATGTAGATAAAATATTTTATTTTAATAAAGATATTCCAAGAAAATATATTTTTAAAAAAATTATGACTAGTGACCAACTAGTTGTTATATTATATATATATATATACTATGATTTTTTTAAATTAAAATATAAATATTGTACAATGGTTATTTTGTGTAAACAATAATAATATTAATAAATTATTAATACACAGATTTTATAATTATATTAATGTAATAAAACAATTTACTCGAACCTATTTGAAAGAATGAAGATAATTATTTTATTTTATTTTGAATTTTCATGCCGACATCACTACTATACAGATTATAATGTGTATTTAATTTGGTGTTCATTCATTTATTTTGAGTTATTGAAAATTTGAAATTATTTTTCAATATAAATTTCCTTAAAATATATGCTACTTATTTTAGTAAATTAATATTTTCTTGAAATAAATATTTGTTAGTTTATTTTTAACACGATTTATTTTGAAAAAATCTAGATTTTTTTAAAGAATATATTTTTTGTTTCATATTTTTGTCGAATTAAAAATATGGACAATGTTATTTTAAATTATTAATCATTTGTATAATTTTTTTTAAAGGGGTATGTTCTTAGTTTTATGATGGGGATTGAATGCTTGTATTGATTTTTTAATTTTTTTATTTAATATTTATATTTTAATGTATTCAATTTTCCATTACCACACAATTTCAATGTTTTATAATTTTAGTTTGTGAGAGAATTATTTAAGATGTGATTTTTCATAAATCATATTTTATTTTATTTTTATTCACATTATATGGATGATTAAATTCATATTATTTTCAAAAATTACCAATCCTTGAAAAAATTCATTTATTTTTTATTCTCCCAAAGAAAAATTTAATCAATGTAATGAAAAAAATAAGATATGTATGATGTGAAATGATTACCCATTAAGATAATGGATATAACTAGAGTATGAGTGACATGGATGATGTATGTTTATGAATATATAGATTTATTCATGTTTGTTTATTAGATAAGAAATATTTTCGGGAAGCATAATCTATGAAGAGTTGAATGATTCTTCACAACTGATTAATATATTTCTGGCCCCAAGGTAGTTTCTTTTAAATGGAACTTTTTTTGGATATTGGAAATTATTTTTTAAGGTGAATTCTATTGAAGTCGTGTCTAATCAGTTCTATGATAATTTTTTATGTTATTTCCAATGAATATGTTTTATTTTATTCATTCCCCAAATTGAATCATCATAGGGATTAAAAATATGATAAATAGTTCAATTAAGTACCCATTCAAAAAATCTGAAATCCCAGGGTCTACTAGTCAAGGTTGTATTTACCCATCCTTGAGGGGGTATTAATATCATTGTAGTTATTCATAAAATGAATAACATTCAATCTATGATCTCTGGGGATTTTATATCACATCACTTATTATGTTTTTATTTTATTATTAATATATATGGATCTTCTCACACATGAAGATTGAGTATGGATGTAGATGGATGCCCACTTTGTTATAACCTAAAATATAATATTCATGTCATTTTGAAAAATTACTTTAGGGTTGTGGTTAACAGAGCCATTTCTTTCTATAAAGTTAATTTTCTGCAAATTGTTTCTTCTTCATAGGGTTTATGGTACCAGAAGTCAATTACGCTCTTGCGCCTCCTCGTCTAAATTTTCTAAAATCTATGTTAAATGATTACTAGAATGATCATTTCGCTTATATATATCACTAATAGAAAAAATTTCATTGAAATTATGCATCTCATTTTAAATTCTTTTCTTTTATATAATACCAAAATATAACCATTATTAACCATTATTTAGATAGTAAGAAAAAATATATTTGGTGATTATATCTCTTTAAGAATTTTATGTTTCTATTATAGAGGGTATCGAACCAAACCATCTATATTGATGTTTATTCTCAAAATTTTGGGATTCCTTTTAGTTCTAAAATTATATGTCCTACATATAGTAAGGTGGAGTCCATTCTCTATCATTTAATTAATAGTAATTGTGAGAGGTTTTTATTGTTCATGTTGAGGGATTTCCTGGGAGAACATATGTGATTAATATTTATAGACCATTTTATCACAACAATATTTCATATTAATAATTGTGGTTCCTTATATTCTCTATACTAAGGATATATTTTTTATGTCAAGATGTTGTTTGATCTAGGTGGTTCAAAATGAGACTTGACATAGTGTATTATGTTCATCGCAAGTATACATCAAGATTAAATTTCTTAATCTTTCCTTCTTCTTATACCAAAAATTAATAATAAAAAGATTCACTTACTCTATATGAACATGAAATTCCCATTCAAACCATGTGAGGTCCCAATATATCAAGGAAATATCATCTACTAGGAATGATGGAAAGATTATTTTTAATGGATGAAACTAAACAATGATGGATACTATGTTCGTGGGATTATATATGCATGAAGCAGTTACTATCTGTGATCATAGGGGTTGTGTTATTTGATCTTTTTCTTATTTTTATGGTGTTGGTAACTATTTTTTACTAATATTATAGCTATATGTTTTTTTATTCATTTTATCCTCAAACAATTTGGATCTCTTAGTGATTGAATTGGATTATACTATGGGTTTGAGGTTATTTGTAAGAACAATCACTTTTGACTAAGGAATGTGTTTCCTTAATACCGATTACATAATAACGTTTCATCAAGGAGTGGAGATCATGTACTCCTTAAATGAAAAAAATTACCAGTCATATTTTCAGGCATTAAAAGGATATTAAGTTATGGAATTGATCATTTACCCTAATATTGTTAATTTACTTAGGGAATGTATGGTATTTTTTGTGAAGGTTCCCTTGTTCTACACCATTTAAACCCCCATTATGTTTTCTGTTTACACCCACTTTCTCCCTTACCTCCCCATTGTTTTTTATTCTAATTGATTATAATAAGAATTAAAATTATAAGTCATAGGATTAAATCAAATAAATATAATTTTTGAAAATGGAATTTACCTTATGAAATTATAATAATTTTTTTAAAATAAAATGAAATTTAAATAAATATAATGAAAATTTAAAAATGAAAATGAATATTATGAATTTGTAATGAACACCATTAAACTATATTGAACCATATGAAACCAAAATTAAGTATAATAATCCAAAATGAATAACAAAAAAATTGTGACATTTGTTATCTTAGGTAATATATTTTAACTTTATATATATGAATTTTGTTTACTAATTTAAGTGAAAATAACTCATATAAATATTTATATTCTTTAATATAATCATATATATCATTTTATCAAGAATAAAATACGATGTATATGAACTCGAACCTATTTATACTAAATTGTATTTGAATTATCTATTTATTTTAATGATGTTGAGATATTTATTTAGTTATATATATGTATATTTCTGTGTGTGTGTGTGTTTGTTTGTTTCTTATGACTTATATTAATTATTATATTTTATGATTTTATAATATATGGATTCCCCATTGATTGTACAATTCATGGATCAAAATTTAGAAACACCCATATGATTAATATAAAGAGGATCATGAGTAGACAATTGGAAAATTATTTTATAAAATATGAAAGATTGAATCAATTGGAAGTGTTGAGAAATTGAATATATATTTTAAATTTTATTAATTTCAACAACATTGATTTATATGATTTCTACAATTATTATCAATGAGATTCAATCTATAAAGTCATGCATAAGTAGCCATGCTACATCAACTATTAGATCAATATATTTATTATTTTTAATGTATGTTTTTTGTAACGATTTGATGATTATTCTCTTAATTTTTTGATTTCACATTAAAAATAATGTATATTATTTTTATTCCACCCCAAAAAAGGTAGGGTCTATTGGGTTTTGACACCTAATAATTTTTATGATATTTGTAGTTTTACCTTGGTTTGAAAGAAAGGATGATTGTATTTTCATTTTCTCATAGAAAATATATCATTGTAAAAGGGTTCTAAAACATTTCAAAATTGATAATTTTTAATGTGGGTGATATTTTTTAATAGATGAGAGTGAATTGAAGAGTAGATATGAGATCACATATATCAAAAAATATATAAAATTATTATTATTTTGTTTTAATATTTATATGAATTTTATTATTTTTAACACAAAAATATCTTAAAATTATTATTCATATCAATTAAATATGAATATTTTTTTCGATACTAAACTATTTTATATTATGAATATAAAAAATGTAATCAGATTTTATTTATATAATTTTTTAAAAAAAAATAAATCATTAATCTTTTGAAAATTAATACTCACAACCATCTAGGTTATGTAGATGACTTGTGTTAAGAAAATATGATGAATATAAGGAATAATTTTTTCCACTTAGTTATTATGGTCCACCAATGCAACACTCAGGATAAGAATATTAAGCTCCCTATGGAGAAACAACTTCAAAAATCATGATGTAATTACATAATTCAATGTATAATAAAATTAGAAAATGTAGTATTACAAAAATAATTTATTAGTAGGAAGATATATCCCACTATTTTGTATTATGATTATATCATCCAAAAATTTCTCTAATTTTTTGGGTGATAACCTTTTTTAATGATACAATGTGGTAGTATAGTGATCCTTAGTATAAAATTAAATTCTTAATGATATCATTATGGTGTGTATGAACTGATGGTTATCACTATTTCAATGTGATATGTTTTAAAACCAATTATAAATATAATTATAGAGGAAGGATGATCCAATTTCATTTTTTTACTATCTATTATCAACCACATTGATGGATTATAAGGTATTATAATGTATATGATGTAATTCCCTATAAGGATATTCAATGTATCAATAGTAACAGAATCAGTTGAACTATGACGATAATTCGTAGTAGTGGAATCATCTTTGAGTTGAAAACCCCATGGTGTTATAAAATTCATAAACTATAATGTTCAATGTATCTTATCCATGTTTAATATTGAAATTTGGTGCATAATTATTTAGGATTTATAATTTAATTAATGTTTCCAATAATGTGATATTTTTTTATTGGTCTGGCACAACTAGATCATTTCTATGGCTATGTACCAAATTTTCTTCTATTAAATTTCTCTAGGAAATATTCCCACATGAGTTTAATTAATAAAGGATATTCAATAATATTTTTAATGGATAAAAACTATATCAATCTCATGACGTATGTTTGTCGCTCCTTATGGTATTAAACACATTCAAATTACCATTTTCCCCTCACATTGTCTGAATTCAACCGATACTTGGGGCATGGTTGGGAAAACTCTACAGAACTTTTTATCCTTTATCTCATTAAAAATTTCTTCAATTAATGAATTGGGGAGAATATCTAATCATATTTGGATATCCTTTCCCAATACATCAATAGTATCAGCTATCAAAATTCCCAAAAGGACTTGGGTTTTCTCTATATCCTCTCAAAGGTTCACTGGATATAACTAATATATAAACATATATTATATTATTTTAATTCAACATTTATTATGGATATCCCATTAATTAATGGATTCCTATAAAAGGATTAAATGAATGAAACAATTATCTAGACACTACCAGCTTATATGATCTTTCACAAGATAAAGCTTTTTTAAATGAAGATATTTGAATACCAAATCATCTCATAATGTCCTAACCTCTTTAGTTATTCCTCAAATTCTTGGTCACTAACAAAAGAAGACAGTGGTCCATTACGATTTTTTTACTTATGAACATTGTCTGATTTGTGTCATAGAAATATTATTATAGATAATATAAATTTTCATCATAGAATCATGGAAACAGTAGGAAATATAAAACATGTATCCCCTATTTCCAACAAACATAAATGTGAATGAGAAGTATGGGCATACAAATCCTCAAATGGTGGAATTTTTATTTTTACCTGATAATTGTTGTTATCTGAGATTTTTACCAAATTGATATGATCTTATCAGGAAAAAATGAATTTCTATGACACATGATCTTAGAATATCATCCAATGTCTATATATCGTGTTGATACTATCCATCCATCTTTGGATGATATGTTATGATCATCTCCAATTTACTTCCAAGAGTTTGTTGTGACGATATACATAATATTTTTGTAAAAAGGGTCCTTATCAGATATAATATAATCTGGAAATTCATTTAATATGAAAAATTATTTAATATATAATTTTTTAAACCCTTATACCTTGTTGGATTCTAGTATTGGGATAAAGTTTGATGACAAGGTGTGTTAATCTCGTACTACCCATATAACATCTTGTTTCTATAAAATTATTTGTTATAGTATAAAAAAATGGATCAAACTTTTCTTCCACTTCTATATATGTATATTCAATAAAATTGTAATACTATCTAGTCATTGATGTTTAACCATTACCTACAGACATTCCATAAATTTCATCACACAATCTATACTCATTTTTTCATACCTACCCACCAGAAATTAACATTCTTTAACCTGAAAATATTTTGAATACTTATATGAATAAAACAATTTAAATTTTGTTATGTTGAAATAATTTGTCTTGTAAAATTCATAGGAACTATTACATGATTTTATGATTATAACATAGAGTTTTCATTCTCTGTCTAGTTGTGAGAAGTCTCCTAAAAATTTAGGTTTAACCTAATTGTGATATAATTAAAATCTGATGCCTCATATAATTTATATAAATTTATCACATAATGAACAACACATTCTAAAAATAATAATTTATGTAAATCCTATATAACAAAATATAAATATATATTAGATATCATACTCATCAACTTCCATTGGTCATGAGCTTCTTGGACCACTTCGATATATGATTTTTGACTCAATGAATCTACAAAAAATCTATTTTACTAAGTTTGTGTACCAATTTGAAATCAGACATATGAAGGCAGTTTATCAAGATTCATTACATCATGTTCATGTATAATAGAGAAAATATGTATTTATAACTCTTATTATTAGTTAAAACTGTATACTTTTTTCCAAATAGGCAATGAATCCATGTTATCAAGGAATAGACAACTGCATGTATTTATAGTTCATACATACGAAAATAATTCTCATACACATTGAACTTACATGAATTATATTCCCCACCATGGTCTCCTAGAATGATAAAAAATCACAAACAGATCCAGATGAATCATAATATACCACATAACTATTACATAAATATTGAAATATTAGTATGGGTGTTGATTTTAGATAAGACCGTAGTTCAAAAAATAATTTATTCCATTTATTAGTCCATATAAATGAAACACCTTGAATTATTAGAGAGGTCATGGAAGAAGTGTGTTTTGAGAAATCCTAAACAAACAGAGCTAATACCCTATAAATCCTAGAAAAATTGGTACATATAAAACATTATTTAGTGTTTTTCATTCGAGTAATGTTTATATCATTCTAAGGGAAACTAATATTCAATATTCTATAATTATATTTATAAGGAATTTGTCTTCTTGGATCTAGAGTACTATCTTATAAAACCTAGAATAGAAATAATGATCTTGAACTATACTCAGTACATTTTCCATGTTTTCCCTATGATTATTCCTATTTTATTATTATAACAGAAAATCATAATAGATAAAAATGAAATAATCAGGGTACTGTTCGATGATATGACTCATCAAATACATGAAAACATTTTATGAATTAATGATACCAAAATGAATGAAAAAATATTTATAATGGACATAAAAATTCCAATTTTATGTATTCTGAATATCCTCTCTTTAAATTCTATGCAGATAATATCCTCATCATATATTAATATTAGAGAACCACTTTTCTGCATTTAATTTATCTAGAATTTCATCTATTTAGTGGTAAGGATATCAATTTATAATTATTAATTGATTTATTCTTAAACAATCAAAACATAATATGATGTTATTATCTTATTTCTTAGTTAATAAAATCTTTGTAGCTTGTAGAACCATATTAGGTATTATAGATCATTTACTCTCCAACTTTAGTAAAACGACCTTGAATTCCTACAGAACATTGATAACTATTCAGTATAAGAGTAAATAAATATGTATTTTCATAAAAGTTGGTTAATAGTAAATCATACTTCCCATTCAGGTGGTAACATAGATACTTCTTTCAAAAAATCATCTTGGTATCAATCCACTATTTATAGAGAAGTCTCATTAGATGATTCATATACTATGATCATGGTAATTGTATATATATTTCTAGAAATGGTTATATCCACTTTCATACATGGACCTTTTATGCTAGAAATTATATCCTAATTCCCCTTGGACAGGTGAAGTACTGGATCCAAATATGAAAATTTTAAATTTCATGTGTAGCAGTCGATATGGGAATTAAATCCCACCAACCATTAAATCCCCAAGATTATATAAAAATATACAATCTCTCATACTATAATTAACCCTTCAAACTAAAATGAATCACTTAAAATGGAACATGTGGAGAATTTGAATGCACTATAATCTCATTGTCGAAGGGGATTCTTGATACTCCTGAAAAAGGCATAGAATATTTATTAAATATGAATTCCCTATATGTAAATGATGCAATGAAATAATGTGATGTGAAAGTAATAAACAAGATATGAAATAGAGTCAATTTTAGATGGATTGTGTCTCACATAGTGTATGGACCTCATTCTTCATCGATAATACATTTTTTCTACTCCTTATAACAATCTCTTAAATATCCCAAGATATATTTTTCTTCCCAACTAATGTGTCGACTGAACAATAGAACTATTCTGGGAAATATCATGGTTCACCTAGAATTGTGGACATGAACTATTCTAATGGGGATATTCCATATGACCAAAAAGAATCTGATGTGTTTTTCTTATTCCATATGATGATATCAAAATTTTATAACAATACTTCTTCATATACCCATTCTTTCTACAATGGTATAAATTCCTTGGTGGTGAAGTATAATATTTTTATACGCATTAATAAAGCTTAATTTTAATAACCTTAGCCACATAATATTTAATCTTATACCATATATTATTACATTAGCATGATTAAAAGAAATAAAATCTTAAGGAAAAAAATGTTAGTATTTTTTGAATCATGATACATAATTAAATCCCACTTTTCACTGGTAAATGGAAATAAACATAAATACATAAATAAAGTTAATTCTCAAAATCCATGAAAACACATTTAAATATATATTCACCATACCTAGGGAAATTAAACAAATAATGGTGATATCAAATAATTAGTAAGGGTTTGTTACAATGGAATAAATAATGAATCAATTATCATAATTAACATTGGAAGGTAATTAACTGACCACACATTTCATTTAGTAAATAAACTGATAATGAAATGTATCCATACACTTTTTCAAGTTGAAAATTCTCTATATAATAATTACTAAATTATGAAAATAGTTAATTCTTAATTACTGGACGTCATGTATCTAGAACATGAATCACTACCATCAACACCATTCATAATAAAGTTTAATCTATAGGTAAAATCTCATTTAATTTTAGATTAACTGATCTGTCCCAGGACACTAATGATGTATAAAATAGATATATATAACTAGGAACCACCCATGTATTCCAGTGAAAACTATTCCTCATATATCATATTATCATTTCATTTAATAATTTTAATATCATCAAATATTTTTATTGACAAAACAATATGGATTTATAAATATTTCAAAAATTAATAAAATAACATTCAAATTAATACACTATATATAAAACTAGAATATTATTTATGATATAATCATATACATCATACAATAATTTAGATATTTTAATGAAAAATAATTTCCAATGAAAAAAACTATAATAAAATTATTGTTATAAGAAAAAGTTAAAAATCACAAAAGATAGAAATATTGTACAATAACTCTTATCAGTTAGATATTTTTAAATCCAATCCACTTGACTGAAATAATTCAATTTGATAGATAATATATCATGAGAAATGAATAAATCAAAATATTACATGTCAAATGGATAATATATACAATAAATACAACTTATCGGTGCATAATAACAAATATATCTCAATAGAAAGTAAATTGAGATAGAATCACTTATCTTATAATTCCATCAATAAAACATGATTTAAACAAATATATAATTGTATGATAAATGTTATTAACTTATAAAACATCCTTACTAATATTTTTAATATAATATATGATTAATTTATATCCTATTATCACTCATTTTTTAATAATCTCTCATTATTTTCAATTTCTATCTAATAACAACATATTTGATTAGATTATGTTTCGGAGTGTTTATTTTTGTTCATGTTACTGATATCATGGTTAATAATATATTGAATTTTAGAAAATGATATAAATAATATAAATAATCCCTACATATTTATTTATATAAAATCATAATATTTATTAATAGTAAATGGAATACACTATGGTTCGAGACAATAGGTCGTATGTACGTAAGAATGTTATTTCCATTTTATTATTGTATTAAAAGAAATAGAAAATGATATATATTTATGTTATCATTATAGTGTCACATTTATAAAATATTTATCACATATTATTTAAAAGTAAATAATAATACATTACATGAAAGTGTGAATGAATCACATTGCTTTGAGGAGGCGAGATTCCACACATAAAAAAACAATGTTATTGTACTCCCAAACAAAGTAAATCATAGATTTGGTTGTTATATAATAATTCCAAAATAATAAATACAGACTAAATTTTTTAAATATATTATATAAAAAATAAATCCATAAATATTTCCATCCATTGAAGGCTGTAATGTAAGAATGAATGACATCAGTTCGTCAGGTGGTAGTCTATTGTACACAAGAAATATGATCTTGCATCCCATTTTATGAAAGTTTGTGAAGTTTTAAATGGTAAATTTAACCTAAAAATATTATTATGTCTAATATATTAATATTATTATATAATCAGGGTAGAATAATAATTATAGGAGGTAGATAATGAAGAAAAAAGAAAACGGTTTTAGAATAACATTACCTCTTCTCTTGGTTTCATTCTTAGGTTATCATTTTAACATTCAAAAGATTTATTTCTAAGAAATATAAGGATTATATGATGTTTATAGGAAATTTGGAGCTATAATTGGGTATTTATTGGTTAAAATTATTGTGTTGAGAGGTTTTATTAAGGGATAAGTAGTTGTGCTCTTTTATAACAGAGGAGAGGGGAACTCTTAGAACATGTCAAAATAATAAATTAATATAAATTAATTTTCAATTAAATAAATCTCAATAATTATTAATTTCACATATAAGGTTTTTTGGGTCCAAGTACTCTAATAAAATAAAAACCATGAATGATTTGTCTAAATTTTTACCAATGCCATTTGGGTTTAACCATTATTTAACCTCTTTAATGATTACCATAACAACATGGATTTTTACACGTTGAGGGTTATTATAATTACTATAAAATGTAAAGGGACCCATAAATGATCCAAATATTAGAATTTAAATCTTCTAATAATCATTTTTATTAATTTAAGTGTTCTAGTAATTTTATATCTTTTTATAAAATATTATTTATTTTAAAATATAATTAATGTCACTTTTAACAGTATAATTACATTGACTTTCAAAAATATCATGAAAAAACATATAATTAAATATATATCTTTTATTAAATTCCTAAAATGTTAAGATAATATATAAAATTCCTGGATTTAATTAATTATCTAAATGAATATTTATTTTAATAAATGAAGTAAAATTTATTTGATATTTTCATTAATTTAATAATTATTTCATCATCATTGTGCAATCTTTTAAAGTAAATTTTTCATCCCAAAAAAATAAAATTTTTAAATATATATATTTTATATTTATAAATACTGTTTTCATTCATATATATCTTTTATATGACCAAATATTAAAAATGTTATACTTAGTAAATTTATTACAATGGCAAGTGTGACTTTTCTTAACTTAAAATACCATAAAGGGTTTTAATTAATCCATGTGGCTAGAAGATTCCATATGTAGAGACCCTTTTTTCCTATAAGTCCTTTTATTATTTCTACATATGTTTTCAGAGCTACGCACTGAGACGACGTGCAACTTCGAGTCCTAGTGTGCCGTGAATAAATTTTACAAAAATATTATGTCTGTTTGTATTCTTCACATAACAGAAACAGGGTATCTCATAAATGGTTGATCATATCAGAAATATGAGACCATTTTTGGGCCCAAAACGCGGTGTTTACCCAAGGCACATCATAATGTATGTCAGTGCAGGATTTTCGGACCCCTCTCTCATTAACAGTAAGTAAATGGATGAATTAATTTATTAATTCATTCATTTAATTGATCAAAACCGAATAACTCTCAAACAGAAATACTGATCAGAAATATTAGTCCACAGAAGAGCTATAATCATGTCATTTATCCTATGAGGGGTTTAATCTTTATCAGTGCAAGACCACTGTAAGAAATGTAACCCTGGGGAAAATCGTTATTTTGGAATAACAACTTAGTAACCCTGGTATTCCTTTCAAATAAAATTCTAAGGAAGCCTCAAAATTGAAATATGAGACTTCTATTGAGATTAAAATGATACATTTTTCTATGGGCATCATAAAATGAGAGGGCACAGAGGTTTTAGAATTTGCGTCCGTCGACAGAGTTTCAATGTTTTTATATAAATTCACTTAAGAGTTGGAAATAAGGGGGAAACCCTAATTTCCCTTCTCTCCCTCTTCTATCTCTCTCTCTCTCACACTCACTCTCAACTATTATTTTGTGTTTTTCACTATTCCTCACTGAATTGAGGAGTTTCCTCTGCCGGATCCTTGGCGGATCGAAGCTGGATCATTGTGGATGCGCCACCAATGAGACACGACCGATTTGAAGTAATATTGTTGTTAATTTTCACAACTTCATCGATTTTTTGAGATTTTTTCAAATTCATAGTTTAAAATTTATAATTTTAGAATTAGTAAGATGGCCAAATAAACACAACCATTGTCTGAGCCCTGTTCTAAATCTCATTCATGGGTATTCTTCTTCCAAAATTTCAGACATGACAAAACTGTGAAGAATCGATGAGCAAGGGGTGGCGTTATAAAGTCCTCGTCCTGAGGACCCCAAATCTGGCATCAAAATCGAAATCGGACCTCTGATGAGGTCCCAGTGGTCCGTAGAGGGGACCATTAGAGTAAGCAGGTGGCGTTGTAGTGGAAGCGAGTAGGCGCCGGGGTAGCCGGGGGTGTAGCACAGAGGTGCAGACGGAGTTCGGAGGCAGCATGGTGGGTTGTCCACAAGTGGTGCATAGGGCTTAGGCGAGGAGAAGCCCAGGTTTTTAGAGCGAGGAATATAGATCTAGGTGCGGCTAGTGCAGAGGATGACATCAGGTGGGGCTTCGGTGCTGTGTGTGGGGAGCAGTGAGCACCAGGGAGGTTCACTCGAGAGGCGTAGAGGAAGAAGGGGTCGGGGCTCGATAGGTGTCTGTTGAGCTGGAATGACTAGGAGCGCAACGATCAGGCAAGGCCGAGGTGGGATAGATCAGAGGAGCACGAGTGGCTTCAGCGAGGTGCAATAAGGTGAGGATGGGGCTTCAGTCGAAGTCGTGGGAGATGTAGACGGCGGTTGTAGGGTGGTGTAGAAGGGAAAGGTTGGGACTTCAGACGAAGCCAACGGAGAGGTGGAGACAGTAGCATCAGCCAGAGCTGGCTTGTGCCGGTGTGAAGGTGGCACAACAACTTCAGTTTTTAACACTAGGAGGGAGCCCCATGAAATCCTGTATAAGGAGATATCCTTGGGTGTTTCACCAAATGTATATTATGAATGAGGGAATCACGAAAACATGCTCCAGGAATAAACCGTGAATTTTGGAAGTGACATGGAATATAGAGGTTTTTCTGAGAAAGCCACCCGAGATTCATTGGGCCGTTCTGGAATTGTTAAAGAGATGGAGATGTTTCCTACCACCTTACAATACCCTCCCAATAGTAGGAGTGGGCAGACGAAGTATTCTATTTTTTTGAAGTTGATGAGATACGTTTGTATTCCTATGAACATCATCGAACGTAACAGACCCTATGAGGATGGACCATCACTTTGGGTTGTGTGTTGTGCCAGTGTGGTTTGGTGCATGTTTTCTTAGTAGTTGGAGAACCATGTGTGATATCAGTATCACATGTTTTTTCTCATAGTTTTTGTTTTTGGGGATAAAAATATTGATGGAGGGAATAATTTAGAGAAAAAGTTTTTTCCCTATGATACTTTGAAATATTTATACATATATTTTCAGATCTAGGTGCAGAGACGGAATACAATTCCAAAGCTCGGGGTGCCCAGAATAAATTATACAAAAATATTATGTGTTTTTGTTCTATTCACACAATGGAAACATGATATCTCTTAAATGGTTGGTCAGATTATGAATCATAGACTATGGTTGGGTCTGAATCATGGTTTTACCCTAGGCGCGACATAAAGTTTGTTTGCACGGGAAGTTCGGACCCCTCACTCATTAGTGGTAAGTAAGAGGATGAATTAATTTATTAATTAATTTATTTAATAAATAAAAACCAAATAAATATATCTAGAAGCTTGGATAAAATATCTGATTCCACTGTAATGTTCAGAGCGCATCGTTTACCCTAGGTGGGGTATAATCTTTTTCGGTGATGACTGCTGCGAGAAAAGTCACATAGGGGAAAAATCGTCATTTGGGAATAACCACATAGTGACCTTGGCGTTCCATTAAAATAAATTTCGAATGAATCCTTAGTAAAGAAATATGAGGCTTTGTTTGAGTTCAAAATGTGATTTTTTTTTCTACGGGTGACATAAAATGAGAGGGGGCGGAGGTTTTGAAATTTGGGATCGTCATCAGAGTTTTAGGGTTTTTATATAAATTCACATAAGAGTTGGAAATAAGGAAAACCCCCTAATTTACCTTCTCTCTCTCTCTCTCTCCCACTCTCTGTAAATCGTACTTCGGCATTCTTCTCCGTTCATCAAAGAATTGAGGAGCTACCTCCACCAGAACCTTGGCAGATCGAAGTAGGAGTGTGATGAACACACCACCAATGACGCATGGCCAATTCAAGGTAGGATTGTTGTTAATTTACAAACCTTCTTTGATTTCATGATATTTTCCCAAAATTCACATATAAATTATATAATTCCAGAATTATGTTAATGTAAAAACAGACATGACCATCATCTAAGTCCTGTTCTAAATCTCATTCTTGGGTGTTCTTTGTCCAAAATTTCAGAAATGCTAAAACCATCACTGATCTAAGAGCTAGGGGTGGAGTTATGAAGTCCTCACCATGAGGACCCCAAATACAGCTTTGGAATTGAAATCAGAACTCTTATTAGGTATTGGTGGTCCATGGAAGGGACCACCGGAGTAGGCTGGCGACATTGCGGTGAAAGCGAGGAGGCACCATGGTAGCCTGGGGTGTAGTTTGGAGGTGCAGACGGAGCTTAGAGGCGGCGCGGCAGTCTGATCATAGGTGGTTATCGAGGCCTAGTCAAGGAGCATGCCACGACTTTTGGAGTGGGGACAGAGTTGCCAGGTGTGGTCGGTGCAGACGACGATGTCATGCGGGGTTTCAGCGCGGTGTGCGGCAAGCAGGGAGCATCGGGGCACTGCTGTCGAGCGGCGCTGAGGAAGATGGGTCCGAGGATTCAGTTGTGTGAATAGATCTGGAGAGGAATAGAGTGTGGTGTTTAGGTGAGATTGGGGTGTGGTCAAGCAAAGGAGTGCTGGCGGCTTTAGTGAGGGGTGATAGGTCGAGGCCGGGGCTTCAGGTGGAGCCGACAGTGATGCTGAATGCGGCTATTGCAGAATGCAATAGGGCAAGGCCATGACTTCAGGTGGAGCTAGCAGAGAGGAAAAGATTGTAGCGTCAGTTGGAGTTGGCTGGTGCCATTGTGAAGTTAGTGCAATGGCTTCTTCCTATCACACTCATGAGGGAGCCTTGAGGCGCAGACCTCAGAAGATGGTGGGGGAAGGACCCGCCTCTTAGAGGACCATGGTGCATGTAGAGAGACCGGCCACACTAGCCGGCCTATTCAAGCATACTGGGACATGTGGCCTAGTGGAGGTGGAGTGGGCTGCGACTGATGGGCCGCGGTGGAGTGGACCAGACATGCGGGTGGGCTACGGGCTATCAGTCTGGACGGGGCCGGCCGGGATAGACCAGCCCATTTGGGACCCATCACATTCAAAGGGGAACCACTTTTAAATGGCACATCTGTTTGAATCCTTGTCTGAAGCCATGGGTCCATCTCATTAAGACATACATTTTGAAATGGTTTTCAATGATTTTATGTTATGTTCCCAAATGCGGGTGATTCAGAACTCTTTAATTTAATAATAATAAATTATCATTAATGTTTTCAAGAGATGTATCTTGCGAGTCAGGCATCTATTTTAGGCACTGTCAGAGGGATTATGACCATAGAGTTGAGATGGTCATTCTAATGTTGGTTAGAAACCTTTGAAGTTTGGATTCATCACATGGTTGAACAAAACACTAAATGAAAATAGTTCATTAATTAATTAATTAATTATTCTCGCATCGAACTTTACTCTGGTTTGGGATGTCTGATTGACACGTCATTAGCGGCAGTGTGACCGCAGTCCTCGTGCAGACATTTTGAGATGATTTTCATTGTTTTTGGGTTAGATACATGGTGTCGGCCCCCCAATGCCCGATTTTCATGTTTTACGATCAAATTCCACTTTTACATCTGGAATCCGTTTGGGGTGTTTTATCACTTGTTTCGGTTTGTTTTTCGAGGAGATTGTAATGGCGCAATCTGAACACTTAAATTTGGGATTGATCCATGGCCCCCCTGAAGTGACTTCCAATAGTATGCTGTGTTTTTATGACTTATTCTAAAAAAGTATATTCGGGGAAAATGAATATCATACATTACATGTTTTATCACAAGGATTGGGACTGTGTGATTTGTTAGACTGTACGAATCCTTATTCACAATCTCTTGTTAAATGTGGAAACATGAAAGGAATATCAGTGAAAGATCATTTTGATGTGTTTCAAGTGAATCCACATATTTGTTCATATTTAACACTTGTGAGAGTGGATAAGATGTATGAATAGATACCATCTATGTTCTGGTAATGTTCGAGGAGGCGTGTAAGCTAATCTATGCTTTGACCCTCTAGATAAGCGATGAGCGTCATGCACTCTTTGGATTTGCAACTAACGAGGTGTGTACTCTGGGAGAACCTTCACATGCATTGTGGAACATGTTCCCCCTTTGGGACCTGTAAATGAGTAGGTACATGGACAGGTGATGAGGAGGGGTCACACATCATGTGTGCCTCACATGCACCATGTACTACTACAAATCTTATATCTCTCATATCTCATTCTTCTGAACTCGGATTTTGGTCTATGAGTAGCCTATCCTGAGTGTTACTTTGCATAGGAAACGATTGTTCCCTCCATTGTAGATTTTAGGTACGATGCAATATATTCCAACTACGATTCATGTTTGAGGCCATGCATGATGATGAAAGTGATGGAAATGATGTTTTTAGAATAACCCGAGTAATCCCAGCTTACCGTCCAGTGCATCTGGGCTCTGGTGGTCACAGTTCTCTTTTGGTCTTACCCTCCAACAAGGATAAGAAGTGTTGTTGAATGATATATTTCATGGTTTACCCTCTAATGAGGCTGGGAAGTAGTGTTTGCCGATATCTTTAAGGGCTTACCCTCCAATACATTAGGGAAGTGGTGTTCGCTGATCTCTTGTAGGGCGTACCTTCTGGCACAGCTGGGCAGTGGCATTCCCTAGTTACTCTTTTGGGAATACCCTCTAGCTAGGATGGGCCTTGTGTTTGCCGATGAATCTTCCTATCAAACCCTCTAGCGGGGATGGATAATGGTTTTATAACATTGTGATATGATTTCATGAATATGTGGCATAGTGAAGAGATGTGATTGATGTTACTTTTGACTCTCAATAAATAGGGGATATTTCATACCAATACATGACCTTGTGACATGTTCTAATACCGTGCGGGGAAGACAAAACCCCTAAGAGCAGATAGTATCATGTTTCAGTTATTGAGACCCTTTGACTTGCAGTTCAAGTCAGATGTGTGGGATGCATTTCATCGATGTTGATTACTTATAGAACTATTGGTTACCCTTTTCATGGGCTGAGCTAGTGATATGGAGATCCCCTTACTCTCTCATTGGGATTTTTTGGTTGAGAATATATATATCATATTGCAGCCCCATTCATTGGGTTTTGGTTACTCTCCTTATACAAGAGGTGAAGACGCTATAAATATGCAATGTGCATCCTATGTATAGCATCTCTTGGTTAGACGAGTATACTCTCCTACTATAGGTAGGGGAGATTCTACGAGAAGTTCACCTTCTCACCGTTTCTAGATCCTCGGGTTTGGACAAGCTAACTTCACTTCTTCATTGGGTTGATATGTAATCTATTACTATACATTTTTATATATACTAATTCCTTCTCCAGTATCTTAATTTCTTCTCCCATGAGCCTTTGGGGAATCTTTATAAGTATTTTTATACTCACCCCTACTTGGGATTTTCCTGCACTCAGTGTGCCCTTACAGACAATAGACAGGTTGATCGTGACATCAGTCGAGCATAGAGATATGGGGTGCTTGGAATGCCTGTAGTGGTGGTAGCTAGGGATCTAGGAGAAGGGCTCTCTCAACTGTTTTACTTTATCACATTATGCTGGGTTGTGTCACTTTTTTGGTTGGGCGTGTACTTTTTTTCTTTCCCTTTCAGTTTTCTTTTCTATACATGTACTGATTAGAGGTTGATGCATATTTCTGGTTTATATACATTAGTGTTGTATCTTGATTAATTTTCCCTATGCAATATTTTTATTAAGTTGGTTTGGTGTGTGTTTACATGTTCTTAGGAAAAGTCCTCCCCAAGTTTGTTATGCCTTCAGAGCTAGTCGCTAGCCCCTGGCCTATAGAGGCGAGCTTGGGGCTGTTGTGGCTTGAGCCCCAATACGGGTCTGTTCATGACACCATATATGAGTCCCATGGATAATTTGTGTCATAAAATACTCATCCAATAATATTAGGACATGTTTTAAATCAATTTTATTATCTTTATAATATTATTTTTACTTTTAATTACTGGATTTACCTACAACTGTGGTAATAAAATTAATAAGTTAACAATTAATATTGTCCAAAAATAAAAGGATCTAATTTATTAAAATTATAATTTAGGATTCCAAATATGGAATCCATTTTTAAAAATTCAAAACTCATATTTGTATAAAAGTTATTCAAAAGTAATCCCATAGATGGTATGAGAATGAGAGTTTTAAGGTGAAAATTTTTAAACTCTAGAAATATTTTATATAAAAATTCAATATTAAATTGATTATAATGACCTAAATTTTATTAATATATGTAAAATTGATATATGTTTTCTATAATACCTTAAAAAAATTTGTTAACATTATATATTATTTAGATGAAATTTCAATTTTTAATTAAAATGCATTATTTTTCAATATTCATCAAAAAATTAAACTTATCTGAAAAAATAACCATAAGATAACTCTGAAATTCATATTTCAAAAATAACTATTTTTTTCAAAAAAAAATTTTAATTGAGTAAAATTTTAGGTTTAAAACTAGTCCCCCAACAAAAAGAGGGAAAACTACCTTCAGAAACTAACGTTTTTTATTTGTAAAATTATATTTATTTTTAAATTATTTCTAAAGACCACATATTATGAATGTTAAAAATTATATTGAATATAATGTATATATATTACACTCATATAATCCAAAATGTGTATATGTTTTATTTTATTAGTATAAAATACCCTTGAGTGCATTTACATTGTTTTTGAGAAAAAGGTTTCTATTTATATTTAGATGGGTTTTATTTTCATTTATAATTATTTGTTCACAAAATAACTCATTATATATAATCTTGTAAATAAAATTTTCAAAATTTATTTGTTCTTATACATACTCTCCATTCTAACGGCTATGTTTTAAAAAAATAATACTGATAATAATATTTAATTTTTGTTTAAGGTCTATGTCAAATATCATATAAACTTTTCAACATAGTATTTCCTTATTTACATATTGATATGTTAAATTATCCCCCAATTTAATAAATTTATTTATGGAAATTTGAAATCAGACTTGGTAAAAAGAGTTTGTCTATTAAAAATACATTTAATGTAATTGAAAATCAAAATAATGGTCAATATAAAATTAATTTGAAAATAAATAAAGTATGTACGTCAGCAATGATATCCCACACTAGGTTTCCATATAGGAAAACGTGGACATTGATGATAATATTATCTCTGATGGTCTGGAAGATAGTGATAGAGAACATGGCCCTGAGAAATATTTCCATCAAAAAAATAAATTTTTTTTATAGATTTAAAAGATAATATATATATATGAAATAGAAAATTAAACTGATAGCGTCTATGTTTTTAAAATAATTTCCATGATTAGAGGAATAATTTCAATATGTAAGAAAATAAGTAAATATGTATTTCTATTTCATAAACACAACGTTATCCTTTGGTTGTGCCTTCATCTATTTTGACTTCATTTCATGGAACATATTGCATCCTATAGTGAATTAATATATTAATATATAAAAACTCATCCAAATATCAACTTAAAAAATTTCATAACTAGTCATCATTTTCAACATATTATGATCTGGTAATATAGGAGGATAGTCACTAAATTTTCTAAATAAACACATCAGTAGACTTCAGTCAATATGAAGTATCTCTTTAACCATATGATACTAAATAGGTGAACACCTTAGCCATTCATTCTTTTGAGATGTGCTAATAACCATAATTACCATAAAAAGTTATTCAAAACATAAATGATTCCTAATTACTTAAATAAATCATTGATTATCTAATATATTCCAAAAATTAAAAAATGTTTTAATCTCTATAAATGATAGAATAAACCATGTTTTCCAAAATTCATTAAGCAATTCCAAGGTAGTCAGCATTATAAAGTTTACATTATCTATATAAACCGTCACTGTGTTCAAAAATAATTATCTCAATATAAGAAACATATTACAAATTGTATTTATATCAATCATATTATTTTGAAGAAGTTCAACTTGATGCTGAATCATTTTTTCTTGTTTATCACTACTGATCAATACATGATTTTAAATCCAGGATAAAAAAGTACTAAATTACAATTTGTAAACATTTTATGATACTTATATCCAATATATAATAAATAAAATACTCTTACAACATTCTTCAAGGATCTAAAATATAGGATAAAATTAATCATTCATGATTATCTATATCAATGTAATAAGCATGACCTTGACTGTTTATCTTTTATTGAGGGGATTTATCTTAACATTTGGGGAATTAATTTTCATAGCACCCCATCTCATTAAAATTGTAACACCGAATAATAGAATTTTAATCTTTTAGTTTTCATTATTTTATCTGGTTACCCTTATCTTCATATTTATAAAAAAACTCTTATACTCTTTAAGAACTTCACTGGGAATTTCAATACCTAATTATAACATGTGGTAAAAAACATGTTTTTTTCTTCACTTTATCTATATTTTTCTATATTTTTATAATATTATATTAATTCTTTTTTAATCTAAAGGACATGAATAATTCGTTCTTTATTTTGATAACTCATAAAACTATTTCATCATATGAAGAAAATTTTTTTGATATTTTTTTCCTTCAGAGACGTGGCTTAATAACTTCGATGAAATGTTTAATAATCCAATTTTTATTTCATATGTAATATATATCATACCTAGTTAAACATGTATAGCTCATTTCATAATATGAAACAATTTATTCTCCATTTTTATTTAATATGATGGAATTTATGTTCATTTAGATTTGTTCCTCATAAGGTAAATATTGGTCAATGAATGTATCCTTAAAATAATTCCATTCCACAATTTCTATTCCTTCTTCATCCATAGTATTTAGGATTAGTGACCATAATTGGGCAGAATAATCCTTGAAGAAAAATACAAATAGTGTGACATTTTCATTTTCATCAAATCCCAACACTACAAACATATTATCCAAAGTCATAGTCCATTTTCAACAACAATTGTATTAGTATTCCAACTAAAGGATGTGGGATTTTTTTAAATAGTGTGATCCAATATAGGGTAGTCTCATTATAGAATAGGTTTCTCTATCTGATAAGTGTTTTATGTCATGACAATATTAAGATTACCTAAAAAATACATAATTTTATTTCTTCAATTACTTGCTTTATTGGCTACCTCAGCAGTGAAATAACTACATTTTCCGTGAGTATTTGAACAATTCATTATTCCATGTTCCATTTTTGAACAATGAAATATACTAAATTTGATAATACCATTATAATATAAAACATATAATCTATAAACTATTTGAATACTTATCATTAATTGAATAATTTATGCATATCTAATATCATAAAATATGCATGGTATCATTGGGTTGTTTTTCTAAACTGTTATCATATTCTTTCTTAGGGTCTCCTTCCATATTCTATATTTTCCCCCTCTAGTTGACATGGTTTCTACCAAACTTTATATTATACAATCTGTAATGACCTAGACCATTGAATTATATATCTAGTACATTACATTATAACATCGACATGATTACCAGGAATGAACTCCAGAATAATTGAAATGTTTATATATTTTGTAAATTTGATACATAAATTAAACCCACTTTACGTTGGAAAATGGAATATAACATTATACATAACAAAATTAAATGTTCAGAATCCATGAAAACTCATTAAAATTTCTCTTATTTATAACATGGGTAAAGGAAATGAAAAAAGGGTGACCTAAAATGCTCAGTTTGGGTTATGTACAATGGACTAAATAATGAATCAAAGAACATAAATAAAATGGAAATATAATTATCTGAGAACACATTCCACTTTATCAATAAACTTAGAATGAAATACATACATATATTTTTTCAAATCGAAAATCTTTTGGATAATAATAACTGAATTATGTGTCAAGGAAATTCTTAATTATTTCACATCATGTATCTAACAAATGAACCACTACCATAATGACCTTTCACATAACGGTTTAATGTATAGTTAAATCCCTGTATAATTATAGCTTAATTGATTCATCCTAGGAGACTAATGGTGCAACAAAGGGTCTATCTATAATAGAGACCCACCTATGTCTTCCATCCCAAAACATTACTTATATTTATATATATATATATCAAATAATCATTTTATAAATAATTTTTTTTCATTATCATCAAAAATATGTATCGAATAAATGATATGGTCTTATCAATATTTAAAAAATTAATAAAATAAAATTAATTGTAAAAACACTATATAAAAATCGAAGATAGTTTAGGCAACAATAATTTCTATCATAAAAAATAATGATATTCAATGTAAAAGTAATGTTCAATAAAAACCATAACAA
Source organism: Viscum album (assembly GCA_963277665.1). NCBI lineage: Eukaryota > Viridiplantae > Streptophyta > Magnoliopsida > Santalales > Viscaceae > Viscum > Viscum album. The sequence continues at coordinate 932,658,111 of OY728129.1, read as the reverse complement.
TAATATTATTGTTATAAGATAAGTTTAACATCCCAAAAAAGTGATATTGATCAATAAATTTTACCACTTGGTAATTATCAGTTCAAATCCCCATGGATGAAATAATTCAAAGTGAAAATTAAAATTCCATGATTAATGAATAAAAAATTATATTACATGTCAATGGGAAAGTTTTTATTCCAAAATAAGAAATTTGTGCATAATAAAAAATAATTATAAATAGAATTTAAATAGAGATGGAATTTTTTACCTTACACATCCTTTAGCTGAACATTTTTAACCACCTATATAAAAGTTTTAATAGTGTTTCACTTAAAAATTAACCTATTCATATTTATAATATCATATATGATAACATTATATCATCTTATCACCCATTCATTAATAATATCTAATTATTTTCATTGTCTCGAGTAATAAATTTTTGGTTTTTTAGTATGTTATGACCTGTTAATTTTTTGATACTCTTACATAGATTTTTATGTAAATGTATAAATAATTTAAAAATGATATAAATAACATATATAAACTTATATATTTATTTATAGTAATATATGATATTTTGTGATAGGAAGTGGAATACATAGTTGATAGAGGTGATAGGTTGTATGTTCGCATAATCGCTAATTGCATTTTATTATCAAATTGAAAGAAAGATAAATAAATGGTATACATGTATACTATAATTCCATTATCTAATATATGTAATATATATTGAATATTTTTAAAACACATATTTTAAAGATTCCATGTAAAGCGTGAATGAATCAATTCTCTTTAAGAAGTTGATAGTCCACACATCCGTAAACAATGTTATAGTTATCTAAAAAATGTAAATAATGTATGCTCATATAATATAATATATCCAAAGCAATAATTATATCATAAATATGAAAAAAACATCATTATTCTCAACCTTCAAAGGTGGTAACTGAAGAAAGAATGGCATCGGTTTAGGAGGAGGTAATCTGACGTACACAAGAACGATGATTTAGTATCACATTTGATATAAATTTTTTAATTTTTAGATCATACTAATTTAATTAAAAAAATATCAGTATATATAATATAATTAGGATATTATATAATAATGATATAAGAAAAATTTATTGAGTTGGAGATGGAAATGATAGGAAAAAGATTTTAGAAAGGTGTTGCCTCTTCTTTGGGTTTATTACTTGTGTTAGTTCTAAAAAAATCAAAGGAAATATTTATGACCATGATAAGTATTATAGTATGAGGATTGGGAATTTAAGGAGGCATTTGTTTTCGTATTTTTAAAAACAATGTTTTTTAAGATGTGTGAAGAAGGGGGGATAATAATATGCCTTTTATATGATATGAGAGGGGCGTTCTTGGTACTTCATAAAAAATTAAATTAATATAAACTATATTTTGAATTAAAACATGATCCAAAAATATTAATTTAGAAAATAATATGGTTTTATGTAGAAATAATCCCATACATTAAAAATTTTATATGTTTTGACTGAATTTATACAATTATATTTTGGTTTTGAACATTTTTTAACATCTTTAATAGTTACCGTGACTACATGTATTTATACACTATGATGGTTAATATTGTTACTATAAAATAAAATACACTAAGAAATGATTCAAGCATAATACTGTCATTATTATTTTAATAATTTGGATTAATTTATGATTTTTAGTAATTTTATAGCATTTAATTATTTATTATTTATTTTAAAATATCATTATTGTCAGTTTTGACATTATTAATTATATTTACTATTAAAAATATCAATATAGAATTTATAATTAGAAAAATATTTTTTTTTAAAGACTGATAATTTATATGTAATATATAAATTATCTTATGTCATTAATTGTCACAAATTATATATATTTTACTATTTTTAATAATAGTTAATTGACATTTTTAATAATTTAATTATTAATTTAACTTTATTATTCATGGCTTTAAGCCAATTTTTTCATCCATTAAATTTAAAAATAAATTACCAAGATAAATAAAAATAATTTATCTTTAATAAACTAATACATTTTCAAATAGATCTTATCAATTACCACATATAAAAATATTATACTTACTAAAAACATTAGTTGGAAAATTAGGACTTCTCTTAAATTAAATTACAGTAAGGATATAAAATTCATCCATGTGGCTCTAAGAGGTCAAAATTTAGACACATGGATGATATAGGCCATCAAATATGAATCTTATAAAATTTTATCATGTTATAATATAATTGGACAATAACTATAATATTATTTTTACTCGTAATTACCTGATTTCCCCTCAACCATTGTAATAAAATTAACATGCTTACAATTTATATTGTTAAAAAATAAAGGGGAATATTTAATAATTTTTTAAAATATTATTATAAATAAAGATGGAATTTTTTAAAATTAAAAACACATAAATGGGTAAAAAATGTTAAAATTAATCTCATAGATGGGATGAGAAAGTGAGTTTTGAAGAAAAAATGTCAAAACGTTTAAAATATTTTTTTATCCCAATTCAATATGAAAATGATTCAAATTTAAAAAAATTTAGTAATATATTTATTATTGAAATAATTTTACTATAAAACAAATATAAAATATATTTAATCATTTTAAATTATTCAAATGAATATTTCATTGTCAATTATATTTCAGTTTTTTTCATTGTTGGTCAAAAAGATAACACTATCAGAATACTAGAAAAAATCCCACCTAAAATATTTTGTATATTATTAATTCAAAAATAATGTATAATTTGACAATTTCTTTTTAAAATTTTTAAAATTTAGTTTGAAAACAAGTGCACCATCAAAAGGTGACAAAACCAATCCTTAGGAAAATACATCTTTTTTTTGTATAAAATTAGATTTACTTTTATGTCATGTCTAGATAAAAAATTGGATTTATTTAAAATATTCTATATGTTTATATATATATATATATATATAACAAATCATTGAAAAATATTTTTTTATACGGTTGCTATAAAACACACATGTGAACACTTAAATAAATTATCAAAAAAATATTTGCATTTAATTTCAAAAATGTTTTATTTTTATTTATAATTAATTGGTTACCCAATATATAATTAAATATACATGTTTTAGCCCAAATTTTATAAATCATTCAATCATATTCATATCTTCCATTCTATTGACCATTCTATAATAATAAAATTAAAATAATAATATGTATTTGTTCATCTATGATCAATGCGGAGTATCATGTATGCTATCTAAAATAATGTTTCTTTATTAAAATATATGGACATTAAAACACCGAATAACATAGTTTGACATATGCTATTTTAGAAAAATGGAATTATTCTATAGTTTTTGTATGAGGTGAACTATCTCCATGCGATTAAACATCCTCTTTCACTTATTTTGAGCACAAGAGTTGAAACATATACCATTTGAAAAAGAATTAACTACCAATAGATTCACAAAATGATATATTTCTACAAGTATTTCTTCATTCACCATATCTGTATAATCTATATTATAGAGAACAAATAACATAGATCTAATCTATATTCATTACACAGACTCAAGGATATGAATCTTTAAAGGCGCACTTGAAACTACTTCTCGGGTGAAATAAATTAAATTCATAAACATAGCCTCAAACTATGTCATAGAGATATTTCCCTAATTCATTCTAAAGAGGTATATTTTTATTACTGCTTTAAATGTGTGGGTATATAATTTTATATTTAAAAAAATCCCAAAATCCCCTCACTGAATTCCTTCATAAACATTATCTTATATATAAAAAACTATTAATTTAATGAAAGGTCATCCAACATGTTGGTGACAAATTTAATCATAAACTATTTTTGTCTACCAATAAAATCACAAATGCTATTAATTCATTTTTTCCACACTAACACATTTTCATGTTCAAAATTTCCCTTAAAGGTAAATGAATTTTTCTTCTGAAACTGTACAAAATGATATAATTTCATTGGTTCATCTTTTATATATCATATTTTAATATCTTGAAATACTTACATATTACTCTATACAAGTTATTTGTTCACATTTGGCTACAATGAAACCATATTTTGAGAAACGTCTTCCTTTTTATTTCAATGGTGTCTTCATGGATACATTTTATATAAATAAAAGAATGCATTATTTAGAGATTTCTTCTCTATGAAATTAATCGAATAATAAATTGGACAAAGATTTAGAAATTTCTCATCATGATGAGAAACAAACAATGTAATCATAAATTAAAAAATGAACCATTTTTTGAATTTTGAAGAATAATTTAAAAAATTGATGAATAGTGGAGTTATATTGGGATGTCTCTTTAATAAAGAATGATATAAAACACCAATCATATAAAACCATGACGATGAGATAAAAACAATCTATTAATGTTATTTTAACACTTTTTTACCCAAACCACCCTTGTAACTTGATGTTATGTATAAAGTGTTTAGTTACAATATTTTTTGTAATACATTTCTTGTGTCGTGTGTGCTATTTCATTTCTACAGATCCAACTCAGGAAACCAAAAAACTTATACGATTTTTTGAACCCTAAACCTTATCATTTATTGAGGGGAGGTGGAATATAACTAGATGTTGGTCACATCCCCAAAACACCAATGGAGAGAAATAAAATTCAAGTTATTAGTAGAAATTTTGAGGATGATTTTCCCTAAGAACGCTATAAAAATCAGGAAAGTTACCACATCCGAGAGAAACTAATTTTTTAGAAGAGAATAATGAAAATAACATGATTAAATAAATATAATATGACAATATAATAGTAAATAATTTTATAAATAATTTTGAAAGGATAATACTCCAAATAGAATGACATAAGTAGAAAAGTGGCACTATCCCAGACCAAGATGCATACACTCTCCTACTCTAGCTCCAACAACAAAATAATGACGTTAGATGTCACCACTATAGAAGTATGAAATGTGACCATTACCTATATATATATATATGATTTATTAAAATTCACTAATGTAACTATGAATTGTGTGCTCACATCAGTCTGTATGTTTCCTCTAAAATAATTCCCAACACATTCCACTTGGAAAATAATAGGTTATCAAATTTTGTTTAAATCCTGATGATAACAGAAAAAAAAATTATATCAAACCCATGAGAAAAAGTATTAGAATAAATTAAATAAATATTTATAAAAAATTTTATATTATTTGGTAAAACTATTCCAATTTTACACCCATGCACACACATGATGCATGAAAGCATGGACCATTGTATTCTCAAATGTGTTGAGTTATCCAATCACCAAGATGTTTATTGTTAAACCCATTTAAGGGCAGTACTTATAACCACAATTTTTCTGTATTTTATCATTATTTAATAGTCGTACATATAATATTACCATTCCCATTGGAAATTTAACTCATGCCAACACACTTATGAAACATTTTCTATTAAACCACTTATTTTACATAATCATATCATTCATAATCAACACATTTGAAGTAAAATAAAATATTTTTTCCTAATCAATTCCATAATAAATTTGAAATGGTAAATTACATAGTTTATAAAGAAATAAATCCAATATGTAATAAAATAGTTGAGTGGGTGATAAGCCACCTACCTTGATTTCATTCCCATAAAGGATCATAAAATATTCTATAGATCAACCCATTTCCAAAAATTTTTGTATAATAACATAATAATATATAATTATATAAATCAAAACCCATTGGTATGGTTTTACACATTTATCCTAGATAGAACGAGAACCAAATCAAAGATATCCAAGATGAGGAAGGAGGAGGAGGCTATAACCATTGATCTCACAAATTACCAATAAAATATTCATTTTTGATGGAGTTCAGAAAAATAATTAACAAGATATTTCCATGGGTATCTCTAGAAGTAGTGTGGGAGAAGGTAATTCTAAATAAGGTAACATTACAACTAGGGTTTGGGTAAAACTGTCTGAGATCAATATATTTTCCAGCATGAAAATTTTTCATGCCTTGAATTCCCCAAGAGGCCACTATCCCTGATATCCATTTCCCTTATAATATTTTCCTACAGAAAACAATATGAAAATGTGAACTGGTTTCATATGTTATGAATACCAATAGAAAAAAATAATGATTCTAAATATTTCTTGAAATATTATCCAAACTAATAAAGTATTTAAATAATGTTACGATAGGAAATTTTTTTGTTTATTTTTCAAATAGCCAGTCCTAAAGCTGTCCTCCTCTTACACCAACGATCACTACCTATTTAATGAATTTTCATAAAAAATAAATAATAAATGAACAATAAAAAATAATTAGTGTACCTAATACATGTGGTGATATTAATTTGACATGGGCTATGAGGTACCCCTTTTCAAAGCATTAGTGCCTCCATATTTGATGGGTGATGCTTCGATTATGATGGTTACCTTGTGATGCATGAACTCATTGGGGTGAGAATAGAAATAAATCATATGGATATAGTGGTCATAAATTTATTTAATTTTAGATCCCTTGAGTTGTGGTGAACAATTAATTACTGATGATAGTCTATATATGTTATGTTATAACAATGAGATGATTAAATTCCTATTGGGTAGTTGGGAAAACTGTGGGATAAGGGTTCATACCCCACTAATAAAGAAACACCATGTTGATATTAAATGGAAATTTTTATGATAGTTTGGGTATGTGGACATATCTAGGATTTGTAGAGGTGCATCCCAAGATTCGAAACCTTTTTTTTGGTTGATGCATTTTTTTCACATGTTAGAAGTCATTACTTGAAAAAATTATGTTGATGATAAGGGGTTTTTTTATATCTAATTAAAAGGTATTATTTTCAGATATAAATCTGAGTTTGAGGATCTTGTACTTGGTGTATAAGTTATTAAGTGTCATTAGGGAGCCTAGTGTGTCCCATAGTATTGTGTTTACTAATGAAACTGTTAGGGTGAAATTTGGTGGTGTTTATTATTAGAGAATCCTCAATACATCAATAAATATTCTATTATGAATTGGGGTAAAATGAAAGTGATTTAAAGTATATACACTTGGTAATTATACTGTGATAGTAATAATTGAATTGATTAGTGGCTAACCCATATAATTATAAAAAAATAATATCATGTGATATTTCTATGGGGATATATGTCCCCAATTTTTGATTATTAAAACTATGGATTATTTTCCATGTAAATTAAGCCTCTTGATGGTAAATATAAGATTCTAGTAAATACATTTATAGTATCGAGAGATATTTGTTGATATTTATAGATTTGTAGTAATTCGAGAGATTTGGACTTGTAATTTATGGCGCTAAGAGAGATGGTTATTTATTCCTACAATCTGGTGAGATAGATGGTTATAATTTATGTTATTCTTAGTAATACAAAGTATATGGAGATATTCATAATTATTACTTATGATATTCTTGTTGAAATCAGGGATTTAATGGGATTATAGTATATGATTTTGGAGGTGTGAAGGGTGCATAATATCTAACTATTATGATAGGAGTTTATATAGATTTATTATGGATCATATGAGAACAATGATAATTCCTAAAATCCATCACGAGTATCATAATTATTTATGATTCGTAGGATATTCTCTTGGATCCATTAATTATGACTAGTAGAAGCATGTATATAGAATTTTTGGGTAGGATATGTATCCACCTATGGGGACTTATTTTTCATAGAGACAACATGACACTAGATTAATAATTTTTGGTTAATGTTAGGACATAACTCTAAACACCATGATTTATTGTGTTATTTTTTAATCATCCAATTTTTATTTATTTATTTAGACTAGAAAATCTCATTTACATACACATCTGTAATGGCTATGTTGGGGACAATATTAGTGGTTCCCAACTAAATTGTACTTTTACAACATACTTGGGACACCATATCACATGGGTACCTTAGTATACATCCATGTTTGTAAGATTATTTTGGACCTAGAAACACTATGTCACGATTAACCTTAATTGCTTCTGTAACAAACTAAAATTATTTCATATGAATATTTCTAAATAATTAATTGCTTTTGACATATTTCTCCACATACATCACAAAAAATAAATTTAACCATGATATATTTTGATAAAATATAAATATTTTATTATGATAGATTAAAAAAAATTATTAAATTTACATTAATCAATTTGAGTAACCCCATTCTTAATAATATCTATATATAAAATAAATGTAACTTTTAATATAGATAAAATTTAATAATTTAAATAAAATTGTAAATAAGATAATGAAATTTTTAGCAATGTATATTAAAAATAGTGTTTCTTATCCGAAAAAAATTTATATTTACATAATCAAATGATTAATGATAAATTATTATTCACTTAATAATTGGATTATGCAAATTTAGACATTAAATGCAATGAAATAATAATACTAACTTCCTCCCGGATTTCCCAATGATATTGATATGCCCGAAAGTCCCTAACCTACATCATGGTGGTCCTCAGCTTGTGATTTCACATGAAAAGTTCCAGGATGCTTCTAAAATCATGCATTTGACCTTGGTTACCCAATTCAATCACTGAAGGCCCTCGGTTGTCTAATTTGATTGATTTGTGTTCAGAAAATGGGATCTGCAGGATTGCGCAACAGTTGGGTTTCTTGATACGCGACGTCTGATGATACAAATTGGCTTAGAAGATGACCTGATTCCGGAATCGTCTAATGCTATACGTCGATGCAATGGTTGCAAGTTCTTTCTCCTTCGTTGGTCATTCGATCTGTGCATGAACTGCGACCCTCCCTCTACCGCGACAAGGGTAAGTCTTCCTCACCTCCCCTTACCATTTCCAAATCCCGCAATTATCCGCATGATTGGAAATATAGTTGGCCGTTTCTTATGCTCGGATATCCTCACCTCTGTTGTATGTCACCCTGTCAATCCGCTCATCTGTGTTGAGGTGGACGCGTCGAAGCCCCCAGTAGATTGGATTTGGAATTCGGTTGGAACAGTGTCTAGATGGATGAAGGCTATGGTGTTTGAGTCCTGGGTCAGCTTTTGTTCGAATTGTCATCAGTTGGGGCATATAGTGTCACAATTCATTGGTGAAGGGAGGAGACGTATGGTTTCTCTGATGGATAGGGTGGTTGAAGGGTGGAGTCAGGTGCCCGGTGGTTGCAGGACGTCTGATTTTGAAAAGGAAAATGTAGTAGAAGTGGGAGCAATGGTGGTGGTCCTTTCCAATCCACTGGTCAATGTAGTCTTTGAGTGACTAGAAGCTCATCTGAGGGTGGAGGATGGTGCAAAGCAGGTAGTTGACAATGGTGCAGGTAAGGGTGTCCCTGGTTCTGGTTGGTAGCGTTTTGGCAACAAGGGTGTTGAGTGGGATGAAGAGCAGAATTTTGGGGCAGTGGGATTGTTGAAGTCAGCTGGATGTGAGGATCAGCCCTTAGTAGGAACTGTGGAGCTCTGTGTTATTGGTCTTCAGGGTAAGGTTTATGTAAATTCTAGTGTGCTAGCGTCTATTCCCATGGGGATTCGGTTTTAGAGACTATAGTAGGAGGATATAGGGGAGGTCTTGCAGGATGCCAACATACTGGCCCATAGAATTTTAGAGGAGGAGGTTGCAGTGTATAAGAGCAGTGAAAGAGGGATTTGTGAAGGCACTGAAGTGATGGAAAAACCTAAATGTTTAGCTGTGATTGAAACCTATTGTTAGATGCATCATACCAGAATGAGGCTTTATCAGGATATACAGATACCCAGTAAATGGGGGGATATATCTGATAGTGACAAAGAAAATGAGAGTGGTATGGTCAGACCCTCATATAGCAATGTTGTTTAGGATGGGAAGAAGGTGTAGATTGGGAGTCATGAGAATATGCCTACATCTCCACGAAGACAGTCGAGGAAGGACTAATATTACCTGGCAAGGCCAATGCCCACCAGATCTTTTAATTAAGGTATGCAATATTAGAATAAACTCCTCTCCTTGGAACAGATGAATATTAGGAGAAAGTATGATAGATTCCTAAGGCTATGTGAAAGCTCGGAATGGAAACAATGACTATAGAAGAAGATTTTGTTCATGGAGGTGGTGATGGGTTGGACTTTCATGGTATGCAGTTTATCTTAGGGTCATGTTTTTCTTGTTTTCAGAACATTTTCTTTATTTAATAAATGGTTAGGGGCTTTTCCTCTGACTAATCATTCTGGTATATATCATTATAACTAATACAAAAAATCATTTTATAATATATATAAATGTAATGTATAAAAATATTATTTCACTAAAAAAAAATTATCTGAAAAAGATTATTTATTTTAAAATTATAATTTATCCCTTTTATAAATTTTTTTAGTGAACTGTTTTTATAATTTATAATTATTATTATCTTGTTGGGTTAAATTTTGGATCACATTATTAATAACTAAAGTTATTTACAATTCATTGAAATTAATTTCAATGTTAATTTTAAGTTGTGGTAAATTTTAAAAAATTTAAAAAATAATACCAAAAATAGTCATTGATGTCTCAAAAAATAGAGTTTGAGGTGAAGATAAAACCAAATAGTTTTATCATCCACTTATTTCTTTTTTGTAAATTTTTTCACTTGCATAGTAACCTTATATTACTGAAAATATAAATTTTTCTTCCCAAAGTAGGCGTATCCTCACATATAAATAGGTAACATCTTAATCACTCCAATAATAACAAATCATTTTAATTTCATCATAAAACTACAATAATTATATCCTCCAATTATCCTATACCATATTTAAAATCTTATGGTCACTATTAGTTAGTATAATACATTCATTACAAATGAGGCTCCGAAGGAAAATCTGGGTCCTAAATATGAGTATTATCAACTAATTAGATTTCTAAAAAATATTATAAATATATGTTATTTCATACAAACTAATATAATTATATTGTTATAATTTACAGAATAAAATATTATTATATTAAGGTTATTATCACTGATTATTAATGTAACACCCCAGGTAAATAAAGAGTATGACATTTTCACATTTATCCATATTTGTGAATAAAATTTTAATATAACTTTAAAGGGGATGCTATGCTCGATGGCGTACCCAACACGCAACAACGAGTTTCTTGGGATTCTTATGTTGCACTCTAATAATAAAATAATATTATTTTAAATAGTAGTTAACGCCTAGCTGTTGTGATGGTGGAAATGAATAGAACTAACTAAAAAAAGATTATATATGTTTGTCAAATATTTTTACTTTTAACAATAAATGGTAGAGGATTAAAAATGAGAATGAATCCAATTTTAAGCGTAAACAATCTAATATTCTTTAAAAGGTCGATTAACCGCCTTTGATGGCGAACCTCTTTTAAATACAATTTTTGAAAATTTTATTTGTTATATTTGACAAAAATAAAATTCTTTTTTAGAATCGGGACATCAAAATTTACTCTGTGTAAATTTGTGGTATTTTTCCGAAAAAGTTCAATTTTTAATGAATAGTGAAAAATGTTGTATTTTAATTCAAAACCTCTTTTTAATCTAAATTATTTATATTATTATATTATCTTTTGAATTGCTTTTAAAGTTAAATTAGAATATATTTTAACCATTTAATCCAATAGTGGTCATTGGAATTAATTTCACTTTGAAAACAGACTTAAACTAGTGTCAATATTTTGATACATTTTGTTTCATAAAAACACACTATTTGTTTTGACAGCGGGAATTAATTATTAAATTAATTTATGCAACTTATATGTTTTGAAATGTGTAAAATAGACATCTTTTTTTAATTCGGAATATCAAATACAACTTAGGGTTAATTTTTGGTAATTTTCTGACAAACGTCAATTTTTGATGAATAGTGAAACCACTAAGTTGTACTTATAAAAACTGATTTTCCGTTTAAATGAAATTTTTCCATATTTGTGTCTTGAATTTAAAAAATCCGACATACATGGTTGTCATTAAGATGTAAAATGTGGTTCAATGGGATTAGAATAATTTTTTGGTGAATAGTAACTTATTATGTTTTTAATCGTGATTAGAGGTAATTATTGTAGTTTAAGGTAAGAATAATGTTTTAATAAAATGAAATGACCTAGAAACATGTCCTACCCTAATTGGATGTGTCATGGACGACCAATAAAATCCATGGGTCAACTTGGGGACCCCATGGAGCCACTTTGGTTGGAAAATGACATAAATACCTTTTTATTTAATGTTAAATTAAAAATGACACGAACATGAGATGTTTTACTCAAACAATTTTTACATGGGGTTATATAAGTCATATGTTTTACTATAAATAGTCATTGGAAATATAAAATTATTTCCTACATCATAGTATTTTTTTTCATAATTTTTAGACATTAAATAAATTAAATTATTTATGACATCTTGATGATGCAGCGATTACCTCATTATTTAACGATTTAAATAAAATGGAAAGATAATGTAAAATCTAAGACCTACACATGTCCGAAACCTATTAGATGGGTGGATTTCGAACCCTTATCACCTTATCCTCGAAACACATCAATGTGAGACCAATAAAATCCGAAACTCATTCTAAAATAAAGTAACATTTCTTTACTTTCCAAGAGTGCCCCTCCTCTCCTCTTATAAAAGGCCCCCACATCTACCTCCTTACCCACACCTCCAAAGCCTTTGGCACGGCCAACCCCTGACCATTATGTCTCTCCACATCCCTATATAAGTCTTAGAAGCCTCACTTTGGTCAGAAGTCTTCCCAAGGAAGCCTTTGAGCTCAAACTAATGGGAGTTACTCGATTTTAAGGTAATGTCTTCACTTGAGTCCTTTTGTTTTATTTTGCTTCTCCACCCCCCCAAACTCTTTTTATTCCTTTATTTTGTAAAAACCCCAGTATCTAAATATACTAGGATGTTGTTATGTTAAGGATTCGAGCTACACTTACACACACCTTCGTCTAATGGTTAAAGAACATACTCTTTCTGTGGATGGCGAATTACTACCTCACGAAACGAAGATTGTTCAATCTTCTCTTAACACCTTTCATGGTGGACATTAAGATGTCAGTATATTAATATATGATATATAATATGTTTATGTTTTCATTAAGATTCTGTATTTTTCATTTATGGCATACCTTTATGGCATCCATTATGGGTTTACGTGATATCTTCATTTTAAGAAGTGCGGACTACCGCCCCCTCAAAGTGATTTGATTCGTTAATACCAAATGTGGTACGTATAAAGGATATATTTAATGATATTATATATTATAATATACTGGAAATAAAATACTATTATGTATCATTATGTTTTAATTCCATTAAATATGAAATAGAAATGGAAGTAGCGTTAATGCGTACATACGGCTTACCGTCTCCATGAATGGTGCATTTCATTTCTTAACTCTAAATGTTATGTAATATTATAAATGCATGAATATACTGGATATATATGATATATATGATATATAAATCATGAATACAATTCTGGATATAATGGATATTTTACTACATGAACAACTTGTAATTATAAATAGTTTATTTTTGACTCAAGTACCAATGATCGTTAAAACGGCCGTTATTAGCTTAAATAATAACACAATGTTCATGACATGGTAATAAGTGATATAAAAGGAATAATGAACTTGAAAAAGGTACTTAATGATGTATAAATTAACTAATGTTTATTATTCAGGATATTAAAGAACGATCGAGTCAAGTCGGACCCGAGGTAAGGGATCCTACCCCTCTCTTTCTTTTTAAGTAGACTATTTTAGGTCATTCCTTTTAAAGCTCATCTTTCTTGTTATTGGGATATTATTTTATATTACTCTTACTGTAATTTTTATTTTTATATGATGAGATACCCTATTCTCTCTCATCAATCCATTTTGGAAGTTTTGAGTTGCGCCGTTAGGCTGCCGAATTTTTGTAAGAGATCTAACCTCTCTCTTTCTTTTTAAGTACTCTCCTTTATGTCACTTCTTTTAAGATCTTGTTTGTTATGTTGGGGGTTGTTATTTTATATTAATATTTCTTTAAACTTTATGTTAATTTTATGAGATACCCTATTTGATCTCATCAATCCATTTTGGAAGTTTTAAGTGGCGCCGTTAGGCTGCCGAGTTTTCGTAATGGATTTTTCATCTCACTTTTATTTCCATGATACTTATGCTACATTTTCCACAATTTCCTTTGAGTGGTGTATGTACTGCCCATTATTTTACTCATTGTCTAATATATTTTCATTTATGAGTATTTACATCACTGTTTTATTGTCCTGCTTTCACGTGGTGTATGTTTTGAAAGATACCCATGTCGGTAAGGGAACATTTCACCCTACTCTTTTTAAAATACTTCTTTTGTTATGTATTTTAATTAACATACTATTTTGTTTGGATATGTTCTTCTATATCCTTATTAATTTTAATTTTTTGTCCATATGATGTGATACCCTTTTTATCTCTCATCAACTCATTTTCGGAATTTTGTAGTGACACCGTTAGGCTGTCAAATTTTTGAAAGGGAACTTCTTATCCCAAATTTGATTCTTTGGGATAAACTTGTACTCATTGAATATGTCGTTATATGAATATGTTTGAATAACCTATGATTTTGCTACACTTAATATCCACTTATATTTGGTGTATTCATTTGTCACACATAATTATGTAATTGATTTATCCTTAAACCATGGATACCGTCTTTGTATGGGACTTCGTCTAAATATCCGTTCATTGAGGCATATTTTATTTTATACAAAACCATCTTTTATACGGTGTATAGACCCCTTTTACTTTTACTTTTATACAAAAGGAATCTTTTTTTATACGAATCATTTTACAAAACGACAAAAGGGAATGTTTTTGTCATACGTATGCGGCGAAAACAACTTCTCCGCCGCCGTGACCATTATTTGAGTTTCAGCTTCCTCTACAAGCCATACCTTCTTTTTAAAAGAAAAATAAATACCATGTTTTACATTTCTTTTATTTTGGTATTGAAAATGGTTTTCATAATGTTTTTATATCAATGTGTTGTATTTATATCTTGTTATTGAAAGGTGGAAATGTTATGTTTACTTTATGCATGTTTTATGTGATAAGATTATGTTATGGTTCTTGGGCATTATTATGAAGATGGGTGGTTCCTTCAAAAACTAAGGGTGGGTGAGCCCGATGTAGCTATCCAATGATTTTTTTCAACCAAGGAACTTAAAATTATTTCAAGATCATCATATTTATAAAAGAATAAATATTCAATAATTCTAATCCTACTTCTATGAAAATGTTATAAGAAATAAGATTACTAAAAAATATAACATTATCTACAATATTAAATTGAATCTACATGTTGATATCCATTGACACCTCTTACAATCTTAGAAACACTATTAATTCATTTAAAAATTATATTCACTAAAAATTTATATTATAAGTCCTTGTGTACATGATCACAAAACATTGTATAATAGTTCACTAACCTCCCAGATTACCCCTATTTAAATATAAATATAAATACATTATTCCCCCTAGAAAAACTCTAATGTATTATGTTAAATAAATATACCAATATTCCCCACAATATTAATCTTCTCTCCATTTATATACATAAAAAATAAAAATGATAACAAGGTATTTATGATTGGTATATACACTATTAATATTAAAAATCCAGAGAACAATTTATAGGGGGAATATTCAACATAACTTATCCATGTGAGGAAGGATAATCAACATCCATTGTCAAAATAACTCCTTCAAATGTACCCATTAATAGTGATTTAGTAAATAACTTTAATTCTTTATCATTAATTGGGGAAATTTATATCATTAACCATTATTTATCTATAGACACATTTATTATGTTGTATTTTATATCAATGTTCTTTGAAAGGTATTTTTGTACCAAATGACTGAATAAACATATCGAACATTGATTATTATACCCCGCATGTTCTATTAACATTACATTCTTCTATAGAACATATAATTAGGTGATAATCCATATTAATTTTATTGTATATTTATTTAAAATAATATATTAAATATTAGTGATACTCAAGGACACTAAGAACTATTTTTTTATATAAAAATTGAAACACAATTCATTTAAAAATTAAACTCCAATATGTGTTGATCTCTGATCATATTCATTTCCATAAACTTATCTATAAGTATATTCAAGGAGATAAATCTTTTCAATACTATTATATATAAACCCATAGTTTATCATACCTTTATTATACATAGGAAGAATCATTTTATTAATGAAATTAAAATTCTTAAATTCATTTTATTAATTCACACATAAAGTATGAATATAGAATATATATGACCACAATGTTTTCAATAATAAAAAATTACTGATTGACTTTTTGAATTCTATTGAATGAAAATCATCTTAGCTATCACATTTGAAATATTATTTTTCCATATAATTTTAGTTAAAAAAATTTCTCCTACATATTGACTTATTTAAATGTTTTTGAGAAAAGGTATCATCAGAAAGAAATATACTATTTTTGTATTTTTATTTTTTTAAGAGAACAATCATGTCCACTCTCATATAATATACATGAAAAAAATATTCTCTATTTCTATAAAAAAAAATCAAGAAACACCTTCATAATTTATTATAAGGCACCAGCCTTAAACCTTACTTAATCTTGAGTTATTACAAGATTTCACATTGAGGATCTTTTCAGGATTAGAGTTTTAGAGAATTTGGTCATAAATCTTTCATTACATTCCACATTTAAACTAAGTGGTTACATAAAGATAGTATTCATTTTTTCCCATCAACGGAAACATATTTAAAAAAAATAAAGCATGGATTATTTCTTGACACTTCTTTGACACTATCATCATATCATGTACATTTCCCTTGACCTGTGAAACCCATTTCAAAAAAAACATTGGATGAGCATAAGAAGCTCAGTATGACTTATAAAAATATGGAAAAGAAACATGAGTTCATATATACATAAGAATGAAATCATACTTTACCCATAAAACATAGGCACTTTAACATACCTCATCAAATCATGAATAAATCATAGAAATCATAAGACATAAATGGTAACTTGAGGCATTCATAACATTATTACCTAGGGAGTAACCCTCTTGGTTACATTTGGAATACCCACCATAGTATATTCCCTAAATCTCCTCAGAGAAACCTTAACGTTTCACTCCTTCACGTTACCCAATGCATTGGAGAGTTATATCGGGCTTACCCACCCTTAGTTTATCACAGAACCACCCGTCTTCATAATAATGCCCAAGAAGCGTATCATAATCGTATCACAAAAAACATGCATAAAGGAAACATAATATTTCCACATTTCAATCACAAGATATCAATACAACACATTGATATAATAAAAACATTATGAAAACCATTTTCAATACCAAAATAAAAGAAAAGTAAAACATGGTATTTATTTTTCATTTAAATAAAGGTATGGCTTGTAGAGGAAGCAGATACTCAAATAATGGTCACGGTGGCGGAGAAGTCATTGTCGCCACATATGTACGACAAAAAAACATTCCCTTTTGTCGTTTAGTAAACGCTTCGTAAATAAATATTCATTTTGAATAAACGTAAAAGTCCAAGGGGTTTATACACCATATAAAATAAGGTTGTGTATAAAACAAAATATTCCTCAATGAAAGGATATTGAGGCAAAGTCCCATACAAAGACGATATCCTTGGTTTAAGGATAAATCAATTACATAATTATGTGTGACAAATGAATACACCAAATATAAGTGGATATTAAGTGTAGAAAAATCAGAGGTTATTCACACATATTCATAGAACGACATATTCAAGGAGTACAAGTTTATCCCAAAGAATAAAATTTGGGTTAAGAAGTTCCCTTGCAAAAAATTCGACAGCCTCACGGCGTCACTAAAAAATTCAAAAAATGAGTTGATGAGAGATAAAAAGGATATCTCATCACAAGGGAATAAAAATTTACTCAATAAGGATATAGAATAACATATCCCAACATAATAGTATGTGAATTAAAAGACATAACAAAAGAAGTCTTTTAAAAAGAGGAAGGTGAAAGGTTCCCTTACCGACATGGGTATCTTTCGAAACACACACCCCGTGAAAGAAGGACAATACACCATTGTTGTAAATACTCATAAATGAATGTATATTACACAATGAGTAAAATAATGGGTAGTACATACACCACTCAAAGGAAATTGTGGAAAATGTAGCATAAATCTCATGGGAATAAAAGTGATATGAAAAACCCCTTATGAAAACTCGGCAGCTTTACGTCGCCACATAAAACATCCAAAATGGATTGATGAGAGAAAATAGGGTCTCTCACCATATAAACACAATGTTTACAGAAATAGGAATATAAAATAACATCCCCCAACATAACAAAGAAGAGATTAAAAGAAGTGACATAAAGGAGAGTACTTAAAAATAAAGAGAGAGGTTATATCTCTTACGAAAATTCGGCAGCCTAATAGCGCCACTCAAAACATCCAAACTGGATTGATGAGAGAGAATAGGGTCTATCATCATATTAAAGAAAAATTGCAGTAAGAGTAATATAAAAGAACATCCCAATAACATGAAATATGAAATTTAAAATCAATGACATAAAAGAGTGTACATAAAAAAAAGAGAGGAGTAGGATCTCTTACCTCAAGTCCAACTTGTCTTGTTCGTTTCTTTATATTCCTGAATAATAAACATTGGTCAATTTATAATTGCTTAAGTACCTCAAATAAATATTATTATTCAGTTCATATCACATATTTTAATGTTATAATAATTGGATAATAATATTAGTTCATATCAGACGTTTTTGCCGATGTTTGGTACATGAGTCAAAAAGTGAACTTGTTGGAAAATAATTTTCCATGTATTTGTAGGTACATCATATCCAGAATAGTATTGATGTTTTAAATATCATATATATCTAGTATATATTCATTTTATACTATTACATAGCATTTGGAGATAAAAATTAAAAGCATCGTTCAAGGAGACGGTAGGCCGTACGTACGCATGAATGCTACTTTCATTTTTTGTCATATTAATGAAATTAAAACAAAATTAGATATATATATATATATATATATATGTTATAATTACAGAATTATATCCATCATTTAGATGTAATATATTACATATATATCCATTATATATATGTACTTATAATAGTACATAACATTTTGAGATAAGAAATGAAATATACCGTTCATGGAAACGGTAAGCCATACGTACGCAAGAACGCTACTTCCATTTCTATTTTATATTTAATGGAATTAAAAAATAATGATACATAATATTATTTTAATTGAAGTATGTTATAATCTATAATATCATTAAATATATCCTTTATACATACCACATATGGTATTAACGAATCAAATCACTTTGAGGGGGCGGTACTCCGCACTTCCTTAAATGAAGATATCGTGTTTACCCACAATGGAAACTATAAAGGTATGCCATAAATGAAAAATACAAATTCATAAGTAAAAAATAAACATACTATATATCATATATAAATATAGTTTCATTTTAATGGCCACCTTTGAAGGTGTTAGAAGAATGTTGAACAATCATCGTTTTGTGAGTCAGAAATTTGCCATCCACAGAAACTGTATGTTCTTTAACCATTAAATGTAGGTGTGTGTAAGTGTAGCTCGAATCCTTCTTATAAAAACATCATAGTATATTGAAGATACTTTATTTGTTACATAATAAATGAATAAAAAGAGATTACAGGGTCTGAGAAGCAAAATAAAACAAAAGGACACAAGTGAAGACATTACCTTAATATCGGGAAACTCCCTTTGATTTGAGCTCAAAGGCTTCCTTGGGAAGACTTCCGCCCAAAGTGAGGCTTCAGGGAGTTATAGAGGGATTCGGAGAGACAAAATTCTCAGGGGTTGGACGATCCAAAGGCTTTAAAAGTGTGGGTAAGGAGGTAGAGGTGGGGGCCTTTTATAAGAGGAGAGGAGGGGCAGTCTTGGAAAGTAAAGAAATGTTACATTATTTTAGAATGAGTTTCAAACTATAATGGTCCCACATTGATGTGTTTCTAGGATAAGGTGATAAGGGTTCTAAACCACCCATCCAATAGGTTTTATACATGTGTAGGTCTTAGATTTTACATTATATTTTCATTTTATTTAAATCGTTAAATAATGTGGTCATCAATGCATCATCATGATGTCATAAATAATTTAATTTATTTAATGTCTAAAAATTATAAAAAAAATACTATGGTGTAGGAAATCGTTTTATCTTTACAATGACCATTTATAGTAAAAAATATTACTTGTATAACCCCATTTAAAATTGTTTTAGTAAAACATCACATGTTTGTGTCATTTTTACTTTAACATTAAATAAAAAGGTATTTATGTCATTTTCCAACCTAAGTGGCTCCATGGAGTCCCCAAGTCGACCCATGGATTGTCTTGGTCGGCCATGACACATCCAATTAGGGTAGTACATGTGTCTAGGTCATTTCATTTTATTAAAACATTATTATTACCTTAAACTACACTAATTACCTATAATCGCGATTAAAAACTTAATAAGTTACTACTCACCAAAAAATGATTCTAATCCCATTGAACCACATTTTACTTATTAATGACAACCATTTATGTCGGATTTTTTAAATTCAAAACACAATGAAGGAAAATTTTCATTTAAACAGATAAATCAGTTTTTATAGGTACCACTTAGTGGTTTCACTATTCATAAAAAATTGTCGTTTTTCCGAAAATTACCAAAAACTCACCCGAATCTATATTTGATATTCCGAATTAAAAAATGATGTCTATTTTACAAAATTCATAACATATAAGTTACATTAATTAATTAAATAATTAATTCCCGCTGCCAGAACAAATAGCAGGTTTTTATGAAACAATATATATCAAAAGATTAACAGTAGTTTAAGTCAAATTTCAAAGTGAAATTAATTCAATGAAACTATTTGATTAAATGGTAAAAATATATTCTAATTTAACTTTAAAACCATTTAAAAATATAATCTAATAATATAAATAAATTAGATTAAAAAGTGGTTTTGAATTAAAATACAACATTTTTCACTATTCAATAAAAATTGAACTTTTTCGGAAAAATACCAAAAATTTACACAAAGTAAATTTTGATGTCCCGATTCTAAAGAAGAATTTTATTTTGTCAAATATAACACATAAAATTGTCCAAAAGTGGATTTAAAAGAGGTTCTCCATAAAAAGGCGGTTAATCGACCTTTTAAAGAATATTAGAATGTTTACGCTTAAAATTGAATTCATTCACATTTTTAATCCTCTAACATTTATTGTAAAAAGTATACATATTTGACAAACATATATAATCATTTTTTAGTTAGTTATATTCATTCCCTCCATCACAACATCTAGGCATTAACTACCATTTAAAATAATATTATTTTATTATTAAAGTGCAACGTAAGATTCCCACGAAACTCATTGTTGCGTATTGGGTACGCCATCGTTCATAGAGACCCCTGTAATGTAATATTAATATTTTATTCACAAATATGGATAAATGTGAAAATGTCATACTCTTTATTTACCTGGGGTGTTACATTTATAAGAAAAATTGATATAATCCACACAAATAAAAACATTAAATGATATAACTTCTTATTTTCTTATCCAAATACAATCATCCACTCAAAAAATTTTTAGTTATATATTATTAAAAAAACTAAACTTGGAATAACAATGTCACAACGTATTTTTGACTTTTATTCTTATAATAAATCATTAATGTTCACCAAGATTGAAAAAATTGTGATTATAAATGTTTAAATATTATTCCATATCTTAGTTGAGAAAGGGTGACCTTAAATATATTTAAACAATCTTATATCACCATTATACATCATTATAAATAAATATATAAATAATATCAATCCTAGTAAATAATTTTAAGGACCTAGTATGATCTAATAAATCATCCTAGATGTACTGTTTACACACATGCTAATCCCTTTTTCATATAAATACATATCTTATATTCAGATTTTTACAAAAACACCGACTTTGTTTTGATGAAATTTTTTTCTACTAGAGGACTAAAAATTCCAAATTTTCATTTTTATCAATATGACAACGATCTTAATTAATATGATCATTCAAACCTTGATGCTCGAAATCAAAATTCATATCAATTGGTTCAACTTGAGAAAATAATGAGGTATTTATTTTTGTGCTCAAAGTTGTTCTTTAGAAAACCCAATTTCATTATTCTCTAATGATTATTAATATCACCACCTACATTATAAACCATATAATATTTGAACAAGAACGTTATTTTTCACCAAAAATGGTAACATAATAATACAATATATACAACACTAGTAAGATCTATTGAGTTTTTTAAACCTAATAGATTTTTTATAAAAATATTCATTGTCTTCACTTCTAGAGAATTATTCATGATGTGTCATTTCATCCATTTATTTTTTTAAAAATTATTATATTATTATTATAAAAATTCATCTCTATCTATTAATTTTATAATAGTTTTCTTTTCCCATTTTTTGGAAAACATAATGATATACCATCGACTCCTCTTTGATCAGTCATCCATAGATTTTAACTATTTAATTTGAAAATAATATTTTTCCTCACCACATATAAATATTTATAACATGGTAACAAGTTCTAATGAATCCATATTTATTAAATATTTTAATTAAGGTGATATCTAAAATGATTTTTCATCTGAACTACAATATTAATTTATTATCCCCATAAATATAAATATTTATCATGATAAATAAATTAAGTATGATACATCTCAAACAAAGTTAATTTCTTTCATTCAATAACACTGTATTTTTGTTACTATGTGGTTCAATAAGCTCAAAAATAATATCAGGATATAGAAGATGAAAATATAATATTTTAATATTATATTCTAAACCATTATCTTTTTGGATGCTCCTCATAGAGAATTCATATTCCTTTATATTGATTCTAAAACTCTTAAAAATTTTGAAGACATATAAAATATAAGTGATGAAAAAAGTCAAGTGATTTGAGTAAATTTATATAGATGTTAAATTTTATCCATTTTTTATTTATTCCATGTGAGATTAAACTATCAAATCGATTGAGCTCCAATGAATGTGTAGTTTGAATGTCAATATTATTTTTTATAGAAATAAAATTAATTCCCTTTTTAAATGAAGTCCATATAAATCTTTTCCATCTATTTTTAAATATAAAACCATAATCATTCTCTCCTAAGTTAGTCTTTCTCATGTACTTTGGTCTAAGAGGTCTGATCTTTCGATGCCATAATTTATTTTATTTCATTGAGATTAAATATCATGTATTTTTTGTATCACCAACATAGAAATTTTTTTCCATTTTTTTATTTCCACATATAAAAACAAAACAATCATTAATCATCTGTAACAAGAGGACATATTTTTTTTAAAAATCATTTCCATCAAAAAAGAGATGTGATAAAAGTCATCATCTTTGCTTCAACCCATCAATATATAATATGTCCTTTAATTTCAAATGATCCTTTCTAATCACATTTTATCCAAGAATTTTATTTCAAGTGAAACATATATTATAAAAATTCAATTATAATAATTATAATATCATAAAATTTTTAAAGTGAAATAAATATATATGAATTTCTAAAGAACATCATTTATTTTCAATTCAAAGGCATTATTTTTTTAATGTATTCAGTGTAACATTAACAAAAAAAGACTTTTATTTTCCATTTTAATATATATTTTATGAGTATTTTGAGTGTAAAAATTCATACCCAATTGGAAATATTTGTTTTATAAAGTATTTTTTGGAGTAAATAGGATAGTTATATCTTCCCCAATATGCATAAAATTATTAGATTTTTTTCTCAATGATTGGTCCACAATTTTCATATTAATTATGAAATTTTAGTCCTTAAATTAGTTTAGTACATCTCAAACATTATCCTTAAATACATCAATGATCATGTAACTTTAATTAACTAAACCAAAATTATCATTACATTTACTTGAATATTATATTGGAATAATAATATCTATAAAAAAATTTACATTTCTATATTAATAGATTATTGAATATATCACGAATCTTATATGGAATTTTGAATTTAACCAATATTTTTCTATCAATTTAATATAGAAAATATTTTATGGATTCCCATTATTTTTCATTACACTCTTGTATTGTTTAAATATTTTTATTTTTTTGCATTCATATAAATTTTTAAATTCCGATCATTGTTCCATGAATTTCTATATTTGAAAGAATCAAAGTTCTTTCTATAAAAAATACATTATTTAATTATCTCTTGGAATTATACATTACATAAAAAATCATTACCATGATCTATTTTTGAATGGATTGTTTTTTTATCATCTCAAATCTCAAAAATAAATGATACCTCAACTCCTTTATAATTATTCGACATTGATCCTTATCTAGTTTTAGAAATAGAATTTTGATATTGGGATTTGTACATGTCAACTTATTTTTCATAATTTATATATATCATATAGGAAATAAAAACCTCTTTGGAATTCACATTAAAAACCTATTTTAATAATATTTTTAATTAAATATTTTCTAAATGAATATTATTCATGTCACCAATCATGTCAATCATCCATAACACATTATCAATATGTATATAATTATTCTTTTCATAGTATTACATGATTTTTTTTAATATTTGGATCTCCATAGTAATTTTTAGGACCTATTAAATATATTAAATTATTTATAAATTCAAAATAAAATCCTTTTATATGATTTATCACCTTAAATATTGTTTCCTTCATTACTCGGAAACTCTTCCCCATTCACTTCTCAAATTTTTAAAATTTCATTTTCCTCACTAGAAGTATCATCGTACACTTCATTATCCCCACTATAATAATCCTCACAAAGTGTTATGAAATAAATATTTTTTGGATAATATAATTTCATACATTTTTCATTATTTGAAAATACTTACATGTCAAATTTAGTATCTTACTTCTTTAACAAACACCTAGGAATCTCTTCAATATCAAAAAATATTATTCTCTTTTCATTATAAGAAAATTTACATGAAAATTTCCAACATCTACATACATGAATCACATCATTTTTTCTTACCATAAAACCTTAAATGTCATATTATCATAGTTCCATAAATGAGTGGAAAGAGGCTATTAAATTTTACATCGAAATCTTATTGTTCATCATATTTTTATAATTCCATAAGTGATAATTTCTAATAACATTATTTTGTCAATGTTATAAATAATATTTACTTTTGGTAATGGTTTTCTTCAAAAAGTTACTTCCCTCCCTCATCTCATAAAAGATTATATTATTATGCATATCATAAAATTTGATATCACATGGATCATGATATTCTACTGCAAATACCATGAAATAGAAAATGAGAAGTGAAATATAAATTATATTGTAAAAATTTAGAAATTCCACTAAATGTTTTCTGTAAAATACACCAGTGATCCCAATTTCATTGAAATCATTGATGAAGAAATATATTGTGTCATAATATATCTATTTGAGGTATTAATGTTTAGTCCTGCATCCTATTATATTTGCATTGTACTCTTTTTAATGTCATTCATTGATACATTCTTAATTTATAAAAAATTAAATTTATAACTTTATTCGTTGCACTTTAACAAACCTTTTTTTATGAATTAGATAATGAAATAAAATTTTCAGCATGAATATTTCCTTAAATTATTTATATCAACTTCTTTCATAGTCGTGCCATTAACCTGAAGACTAAATAACCAGTAGTAGTGTCACAAAATATTGACTACTTTGTATCAAATTTGGAAACATCATATATTTTCAATATAATATTTCTTCTAATTGTAAGTGGGGTTCACAAATTTTCACTAATTTATTTTAAACCATATTTAGAATAGATATTCCAGGAAAGAATCATTAATTATAGATTAACACTTTTTTTACTTCTTTGAACATCATTTTATCTATAAAAGAAATCTGATTTCTCTAATACCACTTCAAAAAAATTGAATTATTTTTGATATTTCACTCGGGTTTTTGAATAATTGAATTAAATTAACTTTTGATATCTATAATAAATTAATAAATTATTTATAAAAATTTTCATTAGTTATTTAATGCCATTTATTCTTACTCCAATTTTTTTTCTGGTATAATGATGTGGGGACGTTACTTTTATTTGTTTAAACAATGATAAACTTTAAATAAATGCGAATTATATAAAGATAGGAAAATAAATAAATGAAATAATGCAAGATAAGTTAAAAAATTAAAACATTCTATAATGGAAAAAAAATATCATGAAATTACACATGATGGGAATCTCATGCAATCATGATGTAAGAGTATATATAATAACGAGGAGAACATGTTTGCATAATGTGGGTCAGATAAAAACATTTCTTATGTGAGTAATATCATAACAAAAAAATATAAACATATCATAACAAAATATCATTTCAAAAACATAAAACCTAAAATCTAATAAATAATCCCAAAATAATAAGAATTGAAGGATAATTTTTTTGAGGACTGGTTACACATACAACGTATTTACAAAACATATTAATATTTCAATATAACTGAGAAAAACTGTACTCCATTATAAAAAATATTATAGTATAAAGTCATCTTTACTACCAAAGAAGTGTGAACATAAAAAATGGGATGGCTCAAATTCTAATTAATAGAAAACATAGTCAAATTTTTCTCATGATTTAGATACAAAAAATATGATGAAAACATAATAAGGGGAGAAATTGCATAATATAATAAACAGAGATGAAAAAGTTTTTTTGATAATCCATTATATAAATACATGGAGTATACAAAAAAGTCATAATCTATGGAATAGTATTTTAGAAACATGTGAAAACAACCATGATATAATGATCATAATAATTGACATAATTAAATGGCATGTCATGGAAATGAAACATAATTGTAAACTATGTAAAAAAACAGAATCAGCGATTAGATTATGAACCCTTGAATGTGATTTTAAAATGATTAATTTAACATTTATAAATTCCCAAGGAATTTTTTGTTTTTTTACTTAAAGAATTGGTAAAAATATATAAATAATTTTATGAACAATTCCACATAGTCTAGGATTCATATATAAATACTTGGATTTATGTTTAAACCATGTTTCATTCAAAATAATTTTATTTTCTTTCATTATTTAGCAAAAAATAGAATGTTGGAAAATTTTATAGTTCCAAATCATCCATAGAGAAAATTATAAACATTTTAAAAATGTATAATGAGAACAAAAACATAATATCGGTCATAGAAATATTGGAATCCCATTGGTCCTATAAAAAGTAAAAACCCATCAATTTGTTAATCTTTTACCAATAAATTTTTTATGCAAAACAATATTTACCCATTTAAAAATATAGAATTTCTATACTAACATATTTTATAATCTCGTTATTAATAATAAGAAAACCATGACGCCATCTTTTGGCATTTGGGAACTCATGAAAACATTTCAAACCATCCACAATTAAATTTCCAAAATCATACATTATATCTTTAAATAAAAAAATATATATAATGTCCCTTCTTTCATGAATAATATAGTTTGGATAGATAATAGTCTCTATAAGGCAAATTTAGTTTAGTTTAACCAATTTTATGATATATATTTCCTATCAAATTCCATATGAGAAACCAATCATGTCATCTCGTTCATTTATCACCTAAAAATACTATATCATTACTCAATGAATTAGATACCTATATATGTATCACAATTCATAAATATATATATTAGTATCACTCTACATTGTCTATATTTATAAAGTACTATTTCATGGAAAAAAATTAATCTTGCAATTTTTCACCATAAATCCATGAAAACACTCATTTATACCTATAATAAAACAACATTCCATTTTCATAAAATCGTAAGGGAAAATATATTAATATTATTAAAAACATCTATAAAATGAAAAATTCCAAGTATAGAAGGAATATTTGTAACGAACAAATTTTTTGAATAATTTATTATTTCTTGAAAATGAATATTTTACTATGTCATAGTAAATAAAAATATAAATTATATATGAAATGTGACCATCATGTTTTGACCATTATATAACTGTTGGTTAATATAACCACTAAAAACAATAATAATTTTTAACATTATAATTATTCTTTATAAATAGAAATGATAATGGATAATTAATGAAGAAAAAAGTGTTGATGGCCTAATCCAATAGACTCAGGCCGCAAGAATCCCATTTGTTGGAGTATGGGAATGAGGTAGATTCACTATTCTTTACTCTAGATCAAGCCCAATTTGAGATTAAACATTTTAAACATTAACGAAATCACATTCAATAGAAGTTAATGTTAGTAGAGAATACCACACGGGCGATGTTATAGGAGCTGCCGCAGGAGTCCATCACTATTGAACACCTTACCTATCGGTCGTATGTGGGTGTTTTAAGGTGTTAGTTTTCAATTCACTAGTTACATAAAATATAATGTCTTTATTTTAATAAAAATTTTATTTCGTCATTTCCATTTTAAGAATATTTTAGATTAAAAATTGAGTTGAAATTTGATAAATTGAATATTCGGGTAAAAAATGTAATTTTCAAAAAAAAATTAAATTATCATATTGAAAAATGTATTTATATATAATTTTTATTATAATGAAATAGTGTTATAAAAAAATTCCTTTTTAATTAAAAATGATAAAATAATTTTGGTTTTTGTCAACTGTCGAAAATTTTACTATACAAGTCACTATGCATTTTCTGTCCGCTGTTATTTTTAATAATAAAAAATTTGTATGGTTAAAAATTAAATTTTAAAAAATTACATATTAATTAAGGTAAAATATATTTAATTTCTGAATTCAGAATGCCGATATTAGGTTATAGAGAAATTATGTGATTTTTATTAAATGTTTTTTTCAGTGAATAGTAAAAATACAATTTTGAGTTGTCTGTATGTTTCATGAAATAATTAATAATGTAATAATGAATCAATAATTCTTGTTGACTATTAAGTAATAAAATATTATATCAGGTGTCCCAAGTGTCCAATACCATTGGAAAATACCATTGTAAATCCCATGGTTTTGAAAATACCACTAATGAGGTGTCCTTTGAAATTTATAAAAAAACATCTTCTCTTTTGCTATAAATACCTACTCATCCCATATCTCCCATTGATTCCAAAATAATTCTCTAGGATGTTATGAATTTACTATATCAGATGGATTCCTCTCAATGTTCCATTAATCCCCCATGGTCCCAATATATGATTTTAGTAGTTACTCTTCAAGGTATGGGAATTACTAGCTTCTCTTATCCTTTCAAGATATATTTTATCTGGTGTGTATTTTAAATTTCCATACCATATTATTATTTCCATTTTATTAGGTCAATATACATTATTATTTGTATTTTATGAATGGGTGACCTTTTCCCCCTTTATTTTTAATTTTCTATAAAACAATGTTTCCTACTCGTTATACTGTTGAATTTTCTACTCAAAATCTCTCTATTTTTTCTAATGAAAATCTTTTATTTTCATATTGTGAATACCAGAATCTCATTATTATATAAGGTTATTCCTCAAGATATAAAAATGATTTTTTTTATTATATAATTGAAGTAAAGAAAACCAATTTCCCGTTTTAGTGGGTTAAAAATGACATAATGATAATTTTTTAAGAACTTTTTAAAAACACCATGATTTTGATATAAAACCCATAAATTTTATTCTCTTTGGGTTATTTTTGAAAAGTTTTATTGTTATATATGTGTATCACATTAAAATAAATAAATATTAATTTCGTTCTTATATATAGCACCAATGTATTGGGTAATGAAATTAATCTCTAGAGATGACAAGTTTTTCGATACCTTAGTGAATAACATTGGAAATATTTATAACACCTTAGGGATAGACCATAGTAATATGGTTATGAATGAATTAATAAAATGTTCTAGACAAATTTTCATATTATTATTCATGTTAGTTTTGTTATTATATGCCTTTTTCACATTCCTTTATGAATATCCTAATGTTCTTATTGATATTTTTCAAGTTCACATGTAATCAATTTCACTTATTTTCCCTTACAATGATTTTTTCTCACTCTTTCCATTGATGTTTGTCCCCAAGTTAAGAGAAAAAATAAATTTACTTTTGATGAGCTGTGAATAATCTTTTCATGTGGAATACTATAATGTTTTTATTCTTCATGTATTATATACCTTATTTCCAAGACACAAAACTTTAAAAGATCCTCTATTTGTAAAAAGTCATGTACCGTTATGTAATAAAAAGGTGGGATACTCTAGTTTGTATCAAATAATTTTTTATTTATTTTCTTAAATTTGTTTTTGAAATTTTAATGAATAAACCTATAGAAAATTTTAAATAAAGAAGAACATCTTGGCATAATGGGGAAATATTAAGTCATTGGTTTCCATACGAAAAAATCCATGTCCTGATACGAACAACTGGGTGTGGATCATGAACAGATGTATCAAGGGAATGAACCTAAAAACAATGCATTTATCTATACATGAATTGGAACTATTGAACACCAATGACCCATACTATACCCCTGTTTAGACACTCCATGGGGATATGATTGGTAAATCAAAAAACATTATGAACAAATATGAACAATTCATAGAAAAGGTAATTGTTGATAATGACTAATGCATTTAAGAATAGAGTTTTAAGAAATAAAAATACTTTAGAGTTGTAATATTCTTAAATAAAATATGTTTCTCACTCAGGTATTATTCTTATAGAAAATGGTGGAATGTAGGAGGAACTTTGAAAATTTTGACCACAATGGACCTTGCACTGATGGACATCCTATGGAGTCCTAAATGAATGATTTGATGAGAATTATGAATCAAAAAACTCATGTTATTGGAAATAAAATGAATCATGCTGAGATAAAAAATGCCCCAAGAAGGGAAAAACATTCCTTTCAGTCCTTTATATGCCAATTACCAGCAACGTTTAGTGGATCTATTGACCCATTGACTGAGGAATAATGAATAATCATTATATAAAATTTTATTCTTGTATTGCATAATTATGAATTACAGAACGTTACCCATTATTTTTACCACTTAGAGGGAGAAGCTAAATCGTGAAGGGAACATATTAAAAACTTGTTACCAATAGTAGATATTGAAGCTATGGATTGGGAAGAACTTAGAGGGATCTTCTTCAATATGTATTTCCTTTATTCATTGAGAAAAAATGGATAAGTAATTTATCAATATGATAAGTAAGGATACTGAATCTGTGGGAAGCTATGAGAAGAACATCACAAGACATTCCTGTTATACCTAATATTTTTTTTTTATCTTAATGGTAATGTTAACAGATTATTTGGTGGAGTAAGAACTCGTCTTTGGAAGAATCTCGCCAACTAAGACTGTGATAGCTATGAGTAGATTGTACGGATTGCTATGAAAGATGAACTATATTTTAGAGGGGTTCATAGGCCTTAAAAACCCAATGATAATAAGACAAAAATGTATCAATTCTTTGGGTGGAGCTTTGATAATGGAATATGTTGAATGAATGTGGAACTTTACATGTGTAATAGATATGGGAAGAAGCATTTGGGGAACTTCCAATTTTTGAGTGAGAAATGTTACATGTGTGTAATAGAAGAGCATATCGCTTGGAATTTTCATTATGATGTAATGCCTATACATCCCCGCACTAATGTCCAAGGGGATATGGTGTAATCTTTACATGAAGTATAATTATTCAATTGTGGAAATCCTGGGGACTTATCTAATCATAGTCCAAAACTGAGGGTAGTACAGGGGAATCACTATCAGCCTTAGTAAATCCCAAGGTAGCAATGTCATGCTCTTACTATCATGACAGATGTAGTTGATGTTCGAAATGATATGGTGGTAGTTTCTATTGTTTTTCTCTCAAAGATAAAAATTACATCATACGATTATAGTTCTATTCATTCCTTTATTTCCTCCATGTTTTAAAAAATATATAGAATTAATCCATGATCTTATAAAATAAGAGTTATCAATGATCCTTCCTAAAGCGGTTTTCCAAGCATCAGTAGTGTTCGGAAACGTTAGTATTTAATGTAGAGAGAATAATCTTATTGCAAATCTAGTATTCATTTTCATGTTGGAATTCAAAATCATAAAAGGGATGGACTATATCTCAAAGTATAATGCTATGATCAAATACAGAATCAAGGAAATCTTAGTAGTCTTGAATGGAAAACCTACTGTTATCTTCCATAGAGAGAAATCTCAACCTGGTCATTGTCTAAAAGAACCTCCTATAGCCTTCTTTATGGAGTTGATCAATGAATAAAAATAAGGCAGTGGAAGTGTAAGGATAAAGAATGTCCCCATCATTCATGAATATATTGACGTATTTCATAAGGAGTTACCGGGAACTCCCATAAATTGATAGAGATGTAGTTTCCTACATAGAACTCGGGCTTAGTTCTAATACAATTTCAAAAACCATGAATAGAATAGGGAATTTGGATTTATAGTAATTAAATAAGAAAATCCAAGATCATTTAGAGAAGGGGTTTATCCATCCAAGTGTGTCGCCATAGTGAGCACCTTTTCTCTTTATAAAGAAGAACGGTGTATCAATGTGGTTATGAATTATTTATAGAGAACTGAATGGGGTCACATATAATAACATGTACCCTCTTAGAAGAGTAGATTATTTATTTGAATAGCTTCTTGGGGATCATTAGTTCTCCAAGATTGATCATCAATCTTGTTATCATAAACTGAGTGTGATGGAAGAAGATATTCTAAAGTCTGCCTTCCAATCAAGATATGGTCATTAGGATTTTGTTGTTATGACCTTAATATTATCCAATTCACCTTCTATTTTTATTGATTTGATTAATTGAGTCTTTAAAGACTACCTTGATAACATTGTGGTAATTTTTATTAGTGACATTATAATATATTTCAAAATTTGAGAGAAGCACGATTATCAACTAAGGGTCATATTGAAATCTCTGAGGAAGTAGTTGTTATTTGGAAAGTTTATAATGTGTGAGTTTTGGTTACAACAAGTTTCTTTCTTGGGGAACATATTAAGCAATGAGGGAATCTTAATTGACCTTGTAAAGATAATTCTTGTAGTGGAGTGTCCTAATCCTACAATAGTATTTAATATTTATAGTTTCCTTGGATTAGAGGGATATTATATGAGGTTTGTGAAATCCTTTTCACAATGTTGTAATAAACTAACCCAGTTAACTAAAAAAGTGTCCATGTTTATCTGGAAAAAGGAGTGTGAGGAATGTTGCCATGTGATGAAGAAGAGGTATGTTACTAAACCCAAGTTAACTCTATCCTCAATTAGAGAAGGATTTGTTATTTTTAGCGATGCATCATTAATTATTGAGTGTATCCTCATGGAAAATGGAAAAGTCATTGCTTATTCATCTCAACATTTGAATCATCATAAGAAGAATTGTTTTACACATGATCATGAGATATTTTCTGTTGTTTTTTATATGATGATATGGAGGCACTATCTTTATGGGTAGAAGTGTGATATATACAAATACCATCTAATATTGAATTATATTATCATGAAAATGGAATTCAATAAAATATATAAGAGATGGTTGTAATTTTTTAAAGATTATGATTATTAAATTCATTATCGTCGCAGAAGAGAAAACCGTTTTTTGGATGCATTATGTAGGAAAGACATTATTGATCATGAAGTGATTAAGATTCATGGAGATACCTTGATTAGAAACTTATTGAAACATGACTTAAAAATTTTAATGGAAGGAACATCATCAATTTTATACCAAATTATTTTACAATTCTCATAGCCCTAAATTCTCAATATAATGTGGAAGCACGAAAATTAATGGGGATCTTAGTGATCATTATTAGTGTGATAAAATAAAAAAGGATATTGATGACTACACTACAAGGTGCCAAGTATTTCATCAAGTGATGCCAGTGTGAAAACATTATAAAGGGGTGTTAAAACCACTATATATACCACCATGGAATTGGGATAATATCACTATGGAATTTGTTAATGATCTCCCAAGAACATCTAAAGGAAACAATGTGATATTGGTTATGATAGACTGTATCAGCATGAATTCCCTTTTTTTCTATATTTAGTATGATTTCTCTCTTGATAAACATTCTAGTATTTATATAGAGGAATTGGTAAGAATGCATGTAGTTCAACTTTCTATTGTGGCTAATCGCAATCCAAGGTTCACATAAAAGTTATGTATAATTATTTAACATGATATATTAACCGAATTTAATTTTAGTATGGTCCATAACCCCCAACTAATGGAAAATTTTAAAGGAATATTTGGACACTTGAAGAAATGTTGAGAACATGATCAATAAAATTTTAGGGTGGATGGGATCAACATGTCCCGTTAGTTGATTTCTCTTACAAAAATATCTTCCATTTGAACATTCAAATGGAACCCTATGAACCAAAATATGGGAAGTGATGTAGAACTCCTACTTGTTGGGATGAAGTTGGTTAGAGAATGATTCTTGGACCTGATCTTGGGAAATAGATGATATAAAAGGTTCAATCCATCCAAAAACACATTAAGGCTACTCAGATTCGGTAGAATATATTTTTCATCAATCATCGAAGGGACATGGAGTTTAATGTTGGTGACGAGGTATTACTTTTAATCTCCCCATGGAAGAGATTCATGTGTTTTGGATAGAAAGGTAAGCTCATTCCTAGGTATATTGTCCCCAATGAAATCCTTGATTACATAGAAGAAATGGCATATCATTTTTCACTTCCACCAAATCTATCTCATGTTCATGATGTATTCCAGGTATCCCTCTTTAATAAGTACATACATGTCCATTAAGATGTTCTCAGTCTAGAGGTGGAATAATTTTAACAAAAACTCTCTTATGAGGATAATATAGTAGAGATCTTAGATCATAGAGACAAGGTTCCATGCAACAATACTACCCACCATGTTAAAGTGTTATAGTTGAAAAAATTATGAAGCAGTCACGTGGGAAATAGAGTATACAATGAGACAAAAGTGCCCACACTTTTTCTCTTTTAAGTGTATGAGTTCAAATTTTGGGGATAAAATTTCTTAAGGGGGGTGAATATAACAACCCGAACATTTAAATAATATGGAATTTCTCAAAAATGAATGATTTACTATGTCATAAACAATAATTATATACAAGTATAAATGAAATGTGATCATTCATTGTTGACTATTAGATAACTGTTGGAAACAATTAAATTTTTTAATGTTATAATTAATATTTATAAATATAAACGATATTGGATAATTAATGTAGAAATAAGGGTCGATGGCCTTATCCTGTAGACTCGGGCTAAAGGATGTGCTTTTATTGGAGCTTGGGAAGGAGTTAGCATTACGAGGAATTACTCTAGACCAAACCCAAGATGATCATCAACATGTTAAGCATCAACAAAATCACTTGTGGGGTAATTTCTATTCCATGGAGACTACCACTAGGGTAATGTTATCTGAGCCTCCCAAATATTTTATCTCCATCACACACTATACCTTTAGGTCTTATGTGGGTGTTTTAGTAGGTTATGTGTCAAGGCAATAGTTACTTAAAATGTAATCCCATGGTTTAAAGAAAATTTATACTTCATCATTTCATTTTTAAGATATTTTTTTCTTAAAATTTGAGATGGAATTTGATAAACTGATTTTTCAGGAAAAAATTGTACCTTTCATAAAGATAGAAATTCTAATAACCCAGATCTTATTTTTAGGTACATTTTTATTTTCTACTCATTTATGAGAAAAAGTGGAGTTTTGGAAATTTCAGGAGTACATGCCGTATACTTTAAGTACACACTGTGTTCCTGATTGCTGTTGGTGACCATGTCCTGGCTGTGTAACAACCAAGCACATGGCTATGTATGGTGACTTAGAGACCACCTAATTCAAAGGCCAGAGAAGGAAACTGTACACCTTATAATTTTAAAGAACATGCCATATACTTTGTTTTTAATTAAACAGACTAGGGTCACATCTAATTGACAGAACACACTTCTTCTTCTTCCATCTCATCCAGGATCATCTGTACAACCACATATATTTTATGAGCTCTTGACTCACCATTTGTTCTCTGATTTAAACTTCATCGATTACATTGTAATCACATAGATGAGTTCTCCCTTCTTCTTGAACATCATCTCTTGATTTCTCCTCTTTCACAAGATATCCTCGGTTGAATGTCATAAGCATTTTTATAGATCTATGTAGTTTTAGGGTTATTCAAGGCACGAGTTTCATGTATATCGATCTCACGATGCTATAGTAGCTGGTTTGTGCCATTCTGTAGTTAGTATTTAAGTTATATGTTCAAAAAGTTCCCAATGCCCTCATTCGGGGTATTGTGTGTTTATGCTTTTAGCCCTTTTATTTTCCTGCTATGCCTTGATTGATTCGATAGTGATAAATTGTTTGATAATAGTGAAATCTTTTCCACGTTATGGATGTTTTTCCTATGTTTGCTTGTTATTGACTATTTAGTCTAGCCTTGCCAATTAGGCTTCTTCTTTCATTCCATTCCCAGTATTTTTGGGTGGAGTGATTATTAATTGATATGATATGATATGTTTTAGTTCTTTATCCAATTAGTTCTTGAGGTTTAATTTTACTTCTGATTAGCGTTTGTTCATTAATACTTTACACGAGGCTACAGGAACCTAGTGTAGTGATACCATAAAAGATATTGACTTTGAGGGCTTTAACAGAGTGTCTGTTTTAATTATCGCAATGCGAGACCATAGTAAGGGTTGATGTTGAGTGCTCTCTCAGAGTGTCTATAGTTACGTTATGAGACCACGTGGGGAATTGACATTGAGTTATTCCTCAAGGTTCATTTAGGTTACCGTTAAAATAATATAGGGGGAATTGACGATGAGTTCTTCCTCAGAGATTCTTTCATCACAAATTCCTAAATGGGTAATTTATGGTGAGTGCTTCCTCAGAGAGTCTTTGTTATATCTTCTCTTGTATTGTGAACCAGGGGGGTTAGGATATGAGAACTACCCAGAAGATTGATTTTATATGTTTTTGGTTGATTAAATACTTAAAAGTAAATGTTTTTAAATGAAAATATTGGATTGTTCACTTTTGGGTACTTCCATGTTTATTAATTCTTTTTCGTTTTTCCTAATATATATTTTCACTAACTTTTAGGCAAAAATAATTGGGTGTTTGCCTACTGGGATTCGTCTCACACCCTGTTTGGGTCATGTTTTGGGGCTAAATAAATTATATTTTTGCAGTTATATATAATGGAAGGCGCCCTTCTACTTCAGGTAATTGATTTATATAGAGCTGCAGAGCATGACACCATGCTTTGGTTTGTGATGCTGCTATAGTTTATATATTTTCTTTTTTTACTTTGGTTTACTACTATATTCCATCATTTTAAATTGTTTGGATTCTTACCTAGACATATATATCATGTATCATTATATATTTGTGCTCTAGTTGTTTATTGTATCAGTCTTCCACTATTTAATTAATGCATAATTTTACTACTTTTGATATTGTATATTTTTTATTCCCACTGGGTTACTCTACAAATGAGGGAATAGATTCACCACTATCACAACCAATGATCTCACTTCTAGTTGGAATCCTCTGGAATTTGGGGAAATGCTCTTGAGGCCATTCGACTAACCAGGTACGAGTTACCTCCGGATGGCTTCAGGAAGGACATTACAAAGAGGTATCAGAGTATTCTTTTCTTATTGACTTACTATTTAGATACTATATATTCGATAAGAAGGAATGGGTGCTTGGTAAAAAGCTCTGCCTGGACGTAGCTAACCAGTGTAAAGGGAAAATCCAATTTACCTCATTATTGCAATTTTTTCTGGTTTTTCAATTTTACAATTGATTTTATTTCACCACTGGATGATTCACATGTTTTTTGCTACTATTGTTGATATTATTGAGGTTATATCTCTATTTCAACTTGATGAGATGAGGGTATTCCATCTCATGCATCATATAAGAACTTGGTAGAGATCACATGTTATGCATTCTTTCCATGCCATTTAGGGTGCAGTCGCAATTGCATGTTGTTGTGATATAAGTTGTGTTATATATGCATGTTGTTTTCATAGATTCCTTGATAATAATACCTTCTATTTGATAGGGTATTAAATTTTGTAATGATATAATTTGAATGAACACAAAACATTGGTTCTTTAGGTATTATGGGCCCTCAAGGGCTAGAATTTGGTGCATCATTTCTCTGTTATGTTTATATATAACACGTATAAGATAAAATATTTGATTAAAAGGGTGTATGGGCTCTAAAAAATTGTAATTTTAGACATTAATGTCCATTTCACTTTTTTCGGCGTTCTAGAGTAGTTTCAGAGGCTTACTGTCCAGAAGAACCCAGAATACATGGCATGTAATGATGAATACACACCATGTGTCCTTATGTTCGGGAAGGAACTGTTTTTCTTAAATACACACCATGTAATATATATACATGTCATGTAGTCTCTAACCGTGTCACTAGCTATGTGGGCAGAGACACGAGGTTTGGAAATATTTGGGGGAACACGCCATGTACGAGTTGTACACGCCGTGTACCAGTTGTACACATCGTGTTGTGTAAACAATGTGTCCACCCATGTGACTAACGACAAGGATGTATAAAACATAAGTTATACATTCCATGTTAATATTCAACACGCTGTGTATTGTAACCCATGTATCTGGTCATGTAGAAAACAACATGGGTCTGTGAAATCTTTCTAGTACACACCGTGTCTAGAAATAAACATTACATGTAGAGTAACCTGTGTAACCGGTCGTGTAACTAACAACATGGGTTAGTGAAGTTCTTCTAGTTCATGACAATTTTGGCACTAACATGTTGTTTAGTCTATTTCTTAGGGAACCATGTGGCTTAGCCATGTAGAAGAACTCAGTTAGTGGAAGAGGATACAAGTACATGGTGTGTGTTAGGACAACACGCCTTGTGTATGGGATGTTACATGACCTATGATGGAAGAAGTACACACCCATGCGAAGGCTTAAGGGAACATGCCATGTAGGAATCATACAATTAGTGTATCAATGTTTGGAAAAACTTGAATGCTGTATTTATCTTGTTCTCTTCTTGCACTTCTATGTTTCAGTTACTATTAATCTTGATCTAATGTGTGTGCTTGAACTTGTAGATTCATGCCACCGAGACATCCTTTGGTTGTCTGCCAGTTACAAGTTAGTAATCAGACAATTGTTATGGCTAATCAGGGACTAAAAGCAGATCCTCTAGTTGTTCCAGTCTTGGAACCAGCCTTCATTTTGGACACATGTGCTGACACACAATTCCGAGAGGACATTATGAGATTTATGCAGACCATTTGAGGAGTACCGCATCCTTCCCCTTCTATGGAAGAGTTGACATGGCTTTTCTAGTAGTATCATCCTCCCACCATTACATGGAGCAGAGGACTTCAGGATGTTGATTCATGGTTTGAAGCCATGCTTTATGTCTTCGAGCATCTAGAGACTCCTACAAAGAGGAGGGTGAATCTTGCTACGTACATGATTCAATATTCTTCCAAGAAATGGTGAGATGTGATCTCACAGGCGGGATGCTAGCAGGTCATGTCTTGGGAAAAGTTCCAGCATTCCTTCTACGACTTTTTCTACCCAGTGAAATTGAGGGCCATCAAGCCTGAGAGTTCATGAGTTTGGAGCATTGTACACTTTCAGTCATGGGTTATTCTTCTCTCTTTATAGAGCTACAATGATTTACACCCTTTCTAGGGGGATATGAGTTGATCCTAGAAAAGAATATTGAATATGGTCTCAGGAAGGACATTCAGGCTCAGGTGAACATCTTCAGGTTGTCTTCCATCACTTCTATAGTCAACCAGGCGTTGATCATAGAGCCAAACCTAAGGGATTCTGGACCTTTAAGCCAGGGTGGTTCTACTTCCATAGTTACTACTTCTCCGGCTGATAGTAGGAAGCATTGCAGGGAGTCGAAAAATGCAGATCCGAGTAGGCGGGATGCACCTCCAGGTAACCGGGTGGTATACTACTAGTGTGGAAGGGTCGGGCATACAAAGACACATGGCCCAGGAGACCCATTTGAGTGTCGATTTTGTATAAATAGGGAACATATTTAGTGATTCTATCAAATATTCTCACCAGCAGCTGGTGACATGGGTTATTCTATGACTCCTCATTTGGGAGAATCACCACTATTTTCTCAACTGTCTAGGAACTAGAGTTCTTCTGGCCATTCAGGCTGAGGTGGAGGTCGTGTCTAGGGTAGATAGCATCCATGCTTTTAGTGATGGCAGAGTGAATTAGCTCAGGGTGGTCAGGTAGGGTTGTAGGGCCACAGGGTAGGTCATACTTTTGTAGTGGAGCAGACCCAGTAGGAGCATGATCCCAGACCCTCTACAGTTCGCGTTACGATTCTAGTCACCTCAGTTTTAGCTTCTGCCCTTTTCAATACAGGGGCTTCCAATAGAATTATATATGTTGCTATTGTGGAGAGCCTTGGGCTCTGTACCTTTTCTGCTGCTGATATGTTGATGCTGGACAATCCGTTGGGGACTAGAAGGGCTAGTGAACCTCAGTTAAATGAGTACCCTCTTGAGGTTGGTGGGTGAAACTTCTTATGGGACCTCTATGTCCAACAGATGACAAGCTATGACTTTATTCTTGGAATGGACGGGTTAGTTACCTTCCGGGTAGTTATCTATTGATATCACCATTGGGTGAGTTTCACGTCACTAGAGGGTGGATCGTTTAATCATTAGGGTGAATGGGGTGTTCAGGAAAGTAGAGTTGGACTCGAGCATCATGGGTTGGGAGGAGTTATAACCCAATTTTCTACACCAAATTTGGATGACCAGAGGACTTCACTGATGGACTTTCCTCCAGCAGTGGATCATTTTAGAGACATTATTCCAGATGACTTTTCATGTTTTCAATCAAAGTGAGTGGTGTACATTTCTATTGAGCTTGTGCCAGGAGAGGCACTGGTATTCATTCTTCTATATAGGATGGATACACTAGAGTTAAAGGAGGTCAAGAAGTAGTTGGAAGAGTTACAAGCAAGGGG
This sequence comes from Viscum album, assembly GCA_963277665.1. Taxonomy (NCBI): domain Eukaryota; kingdom Viridiplantae; phylum Streptophyta; class Magnoliopsida; order Santalales; family Viscaceae; genus Viscum; species Viscum album. Next base: position 932,616,914 of record OY728129.1, on the reverse strand, counting down.
GTTAATCTGACCTAGTACTTCTCCTTGGGGTTAGTCGGTCTTGTTTGCGAAAAAGAAATGTGGTACCCTAAAACTTTGTGTATATTATTGGAAGATTACCCCTATGATTGTCAAGAAATTATATCCCTTGTTGAGGACTGATGACCCCTTTGATCAACTTCAACGAGCCCGGGTTTTCTCAAAAACATACATTAGATTCGGTACCATCTATTACACGTTAGACCATTAGATGTACCTCTTACATTTTTTTAGATAAGGTATGGTCTATATGAGTATGTGGTTTTTCAGTTTGGGTTCACGAACTTGCCGGCAGTTTTCATGGATATGACGAACCAAGTGTTCCATCCATACTTGGATTCTTTTACGGCAGCCTGCCTGGATGATAACTTGGTGTACTCAAACACTCAACATGACGATGCGACACATCATGATATAGTTTTGAGTACACATAGAGTGCATTAGTTATATTCTATGCTCTCAAAATTCCACTTTTGGATAGACCAAATTCAATTATTGGGTCTTGTAATATCAGATACAGACGTATAAGTAGACCCAGTGAAGGTGAGGGTAGTAGTTTCTTGGGAGAAGCTAAAGAATGTCTTTGAGGTATAATGTTTTCTAGGGATGTCTGGTTAATACAAGAATTTTATACAAGAATTTTCATTCTTAGCAGCTTCACTTTCAGGCCTAACTAAGAATGGTTCAAAATACTTGTGGTCATATTCTTGTGATTCAGCCTTTCATGAGTTGAAAGGGAGGTTGACTTCGGAACCGATACTAGTATTTCCAAGGCTGGGAAATATCTATATTGTATATTGTGATGCATCAGGTATTAGTCTTGGAGGAGTGATTATACAGGGAGTAGGAGTCATTGCGTACAAGTCTCGGTAGTTGATCCGAAATGAGAGTAACTACTTGATGCATGAAACTAAGGTGGATGCAGTTGGTCGCACTTTACGTTGTTGGAGACATTGTCTTTTGGGAGAGTATTTTGTGGTTTTTATCGACCACAAGTTTTTGAACTATATCTTCACTCACTACGATCTGAATTTGAGATATTGAATGTGGGTTGAGTACCTTCAATCCTTTGACTTTGAGAATTCCTACATGCCTGGTAAAGGCAACATTGTGGCTGATGCGTTGAGCAGAAGGACTCAAATACAGGCAGTTCAGGAGGCCAGCAGTGAGTGGAAGCTTATGGCTATATTCTCTGAGATTCATTTGGAGGTGCACGATTGATAGGGGCATACATTTTTTTATGTAGTTGTTACCTATACTATACTTGATCAGGTGTGATGGATGTAGCTATCTGATTCTGATTTCCAAGTCTTATGAGAGAGTGTTTTTGGAGAGAACCCTATTCATGGATGGACAATAGGTGAGGATGAGATATTACATTTTCATGGATGCGTGTGGGTTCTAGTAAACATACGTGAGAAGCTGATGAGAGACTTTCATGCCTCAGTTTGGTTAGTTCATCCCGGTGTGACCAAGATGTATCGAGATCTGCACCATCAGTATTGGTGGTCAGGTATGAAGGGAGATGTTTCTGGTTTTTTCATGAGGTGTTTCATCTATCAGCAAGTGAAGGAGGATCATCAATGACCAACAAGGATTTTATAGTTGTTACCCATTCCCGAGTGGAAGTGGAATGATGTCGCTAAGTATTTCGTGATAGGTTTACCTAGGTCGCCTTGAAGGAATGATACAGTATGGGTTGTCATTGACAGAATCACAATGGTTTCCCACTTCTTGCCGATTATGGAGACCTTCAGTGTTGATGAGTTGTGAAGTTTGTACATCCTAGATATTATATGTTTACATGGAGTTATTCACTCCATTATTTCAGACAGGGACGCATGTTTAACAACTAGGGTCTGGAAGAGTGTTCAGAGGGATCAGGGTACACATGTTCTCTTGAGTAAAACTTTCCATCCCCAGATAGATAGACAGTTTGAGTGTATGATTCATGTGATTGAGGACATGCTTAGGCCATGTATCTTGGATTTTAGAGGATCATGGGGTAAGAACATACCTCTAGTAGAGTTTTCCTAAAATAATATCATTCATTAAACAGTTCAACCGACATCTTATGTGGCTTTTTAGGGTAGGCCATGTAAATCACCATTATTTTCGCTAGAGATAGGAGAGGTAGCTATGTTGGGACCTCATTTTCTCCAGGAGACCACATAGTAGATAGAGTTGATTCAGAAGAGGATGGCTACTACACAGTAAAAACAAAAGTCTTATGCTAATCGACCGAGATGACATCTGGAGTTCGAGGTCACGAATTACGTTTTTCTACGTGGCACACCGAAGTTTGGACAGAAGAGGATTTGGAGACATGGTAATTTTTCACCAAGGAATGTCAAGCCATTTGATGTGTTAGAGAGAGTTGGGATGTTTTCTTATTGGTTGCAATTACCACAGAGGTACCAGGATATGCATGATGTCTTCAATATTGCTCGGCTTCGACGTTACTTCTCAGACCTGTCTCATGTTTCCTAATGTAAGGATGTTGAGCTTGAGGTGGATGCATCTTTCGAAGAACAACCTATCTGGATTATTGATCCAGGTTTGAAGGTTCTCCATGCCAAGTCTATTCCTCTAGTATGATTTTTGTGATAGTACAGGCGAGTACAGGACGAGACCTACGAAAGGGAGGCCGATGTACAATCTCAGTGGCCGGAGTTCTTCAGGGTTTCTTCTTCTACATCATCTTTTTTGGGAATTTTATGGAAGAATTTTATTAAGGAGGGATGTTTGTAAGAACTTTGATCTTATTTTCAGGTACGTTTTTTCTTTCTTGTTGTTTTTTTGAAAAAGTTGAGATCTGAAAATTTCAAGGGTAGATGCTGTATACTTTACGTAAATGTCGTTTACCCCATTTTTTCTGGTGACTGTGTGTTTTCCATGAAATGGTTGAGTACATGGTCGAGTGTGGTGACCTGGAGACCACCTAAAGAGGAGGCTAGAAAAGGAAAATACATGTCGTGTACTTTTTTTTAATTAAAAAGACCAGGGTCACGTCTAATTGACATAACACACTTATTCTTCTTTTGTCTCATCTAGGAGTCTACGTACAGCTGTGAATCATATCTAAGCACTTGACTCACCATTTTTTATCTGATCCAATCTCTGTAAATATTATTGGAATCACATCAGTGAGTTTTCCCTTCTTCTTAAAAATAATCTCCTGATTTCCCCTCTTCCATGAGATATCCTTGGTTGAACGTCTTAAGAATTTTTGTTGATATATGACATTTTCGGGAAAATCAAGGCATGTGGTCCACATATATCAATATCCTGATGTTGTGGAAGGTGGTTTGTGCCTTTCCATAGTTAGTCTTTGAGTTATATGTTTAAAAGTGCCCAATACCCTCGTTCGGGGTATTGTGTTTTTATGGGTTTAATCCTATTATTTTCTTATTATTCCTTTTTTGATTGGATAGAGAATAATTGTTTGATAATAGGTTTATCTTTTCCAAGCTATGGATGTTTTGCCCATGTTTTCATGTTTTTGACCCTTTGTTCTAGCCTTTCCCATTAGGCTACTTCTGGCATACCATGCCTAGTATTATTATGTGGGTTGATTATTATTTGAAGGTGATGAAATGATATTGTTTTCAGTAGTTCTTGAGGTTTACATTGGCTATTGATTATCATTTTTGCACAATTTATTTACATGGGGCTACGTGATCATAAGATAAATTGATGTTGAGGGCTTTCCCAGAGTGCCTATTTTAATTATCACACTGTGAGACCACAGGGGGGGGGATTGACATCGACTGCTCCCTTGGAGTGTCTATTGTTACGATACAAGGACTCAAGAGGAATTTCTGTTTAGTACTTCCTCAGAGTGCCTATAGGTTGCCATTAAAAGACTATAGGGGAATTGATGGTGAGTTCTTCCATAGAGAATCTTTGATCACACATGACTAAAGGGGGAATTGACGATGAGTGCTTCCTCATAGAGTCTTCACTATATCTTCTCTTGGATTGTGAACCAGAGGGGTTAGGTTGTAAGAACTACCCATAGGGTTGCATGTATTTGTTTTTGGTTGATTAAATACTTAAAATTAAATGTTTGTAAATGAAACTGTATGTATCTTTACTTTTGAGTACTTCTATGTTAATTACTTTTGTATTTTGTGTACCATATATTTTCACTGACTGTTAGGCACAGATCTTTGGGTGGTTTCCTATTGGGGTTCATCTCACACCCTGTTTGGGTCATGTGTTTGGGACCAAACAGATTATATTGCTGCAGGTATAGATAAGGGAAAGTGCATTTCTACTTTAAGTACTTGATTTTTATGGATATGTAGAGCATGGGACCAATCTTAGGCTTTCATTGAAGCTAGAGTTTATCTATTTTATTTTTTACTTTGGATTTCTACTATATTACAGTATTGTGGTTTGTTTGGATTCTTTTTTAGACATATGTTTCATGCATCATTATATACATGTGCTCCAATTGCTTATTTCTTCAGTCTTCTATTGTTTACATATTGCATGCTTTTACTGCTTTTTCTATTGTATATCTGTTATGCCCACTCTATTATTATGAATATGAGGGCATAGTTTCCCCACTATCACACCCAAGGCCCCTACTGTATGTCGGCAGCCTATAACATTCATGTAAATGCGCTGGAGGCCATGTGACCAACCTGGTATGAGGCACCTCTTAGCGGCTTCCGAAACCGGGACGTTACCGAAATTTTCATATTAAAATAAGAAATTATTAATAATGTATATTATAATGACATCGTGTTATAAGAACACTACTTTTTAATTAAAATTATAAAATAATATAATTTATTTGAAGTGTTGAATATTTTACTATGCATGTCACTATGCATTTTGTGTCCGCTATTATATTTAATAATTATGTAATTTTGTGGATAAAATATAAATTTCACATATGTAGAGATTTATTATGGTAAAATAAATTTCATTTATAAATTCTGAATGTAGATGTTAGGTTACAATGAAATTGTGTTATTTTTATAAAATGTTTTGTTTTTCGGGGAATACTAAAAATACAATTTTGTGTTTTTGGATTATTTTATGGAATCATTAATGAGTCAGTACTAATAGAATAATAATGGAAAACTCTTGATTAATAAAAAATGATATTATGTGTCCCAAATGGCCAAAACCGTGGGAAAATACCATGGGAGAGCCCATGGTCTTTCAAATACCACTAATGATGTGCCCTATGAAATTAATAACAGAACTTCCTTTACATTAATATAAATACCCACCCATTCCAATGTTTTAATTAATTAAAAAATAATTATACATGATATTGTGATAGTATTACCTCCCATTGAGTCCTAAAAGGGTTCCCTTATGCCACTAAGTTCTCGATATTTGAGTTTTCATAGTTACTCTTCAAGTAAGGGAATTCCCAACTTCTCTTTCACTTTCATGTTCTATTTTTTTTATTTCAAATTTACATACCATGTTCTCTATTTTATTTTATGATGTACATACAATATATTATGATAGGGTGTCCCTTGTCCCCTCTCTTTTTAATGTTTTATAAAACTATGTTTCATACAGTTTATGATGTAGAATATTCGTCTCAAAATCAGACTCTTTTTCTAAAGAAATTATTTTATTACATTTATGTGACTACCCGATCCTCTTTAATTTACATGTGTATTCATTAATACATGTAAGTGATATATTTTATTGGTGAATTTTCGAAAATAAAACCATCATTCCATTTCTGTGGGTTATAAATGACATAATGATCATGATTTTATAGACTTTTCAAAAACACTAAGATTATGATACAAAACCCATTTATTTTATTCTTTTTTGGTTTTTTATAGAATTTTTTATTATGATATATGTTATTTTCAGGAAAATAAATACTTATTAAGGGTATTCCTTGATATCACTCCAATTCATTGGGTAATGAAAATAATCTCTAGAGATTACAAGATTTACGATACCTTGGTAAATAACATTGGCAATGCATACAAAACCTTTTGGAAGAACTATGGTGATATTCTTATGAATGTCTAAATTAAATATTGTATCAAAATTTTCATTTTAATATTCATGTTATTATTTTTATGACATTTATATTTATCATTCCTTTATGGAATTCTTCATGTCATTATTGATATTGACCGAGTTCACATGTAAACTATTTAACTTGTTTTCCCATACTGGGACTTCTTTCACCATTTCAATTGATATATTTCCCCCATTCATGAGATAAAATAAATGTACCTAGGGTGAACCTTTAATAATCCTAAATTTTGGAATATGAGAATGTAATATGTTTTCATGTGTTTTGTTCCTTATTTAGAAGACACTAAACTTCAAAAGATCCTCTATTTGTAAATTATCCTGTAATGATATTTAATAAAAGGAGAGATTATAGAATATTATCTACATTCAAAATCCATATTAAATTTAATATTATTATTGAATATAAATAATTATAATGATATTTAGAAAAGGAACTCATGTTTTATATGTACAAAAAATTCATTTTTCACTCTTTAAAAAATCAGAAAATAACCGATATTGAGTAAAATAGACTGATTATTATTTAAAATATTTTCAAAAATTCACAAGTTGAATAAAATATAATTGAGTAACCTTTTATGAAAAAAAGATAATAATATTTAATAATTTAGAATAACCTTATCATGGAATAAAAATAGGTGGGGTAACTTTTAAACAACATTTCTTAAATAATTTCCTAAATCTTTTGTTATGTTATTACTCCTAAATAATAAAATTAAAGTTGTTATTTAATTTCATTTGAATATTATTATTTATCAATAAATTATAATTATATACTTTATTTCATTTATCTCATTGTTTTATTTACTTACAAAAATGGTTAATTTCAATTGTATGTTTTGGGGTCATTTAGTTTATAACCTAAAAGAAACATCAATTCATTGACTATCATCAAATAGTTTATAGTTACATTAAATCTAAAATCATAATTTTTTTACCATATTTATGTAAAAAATATTATTTTAAAACATACCATGTCAGATAGAAATGAAAAATAAATCATGTTTTTACCATATAATATAGTCCATACGTATATATGAACGACATTTTTCTTTTTCAATTAGGTAGAAACAAAATTATTTATGTAATATTCATCTTTAATATAATTATTAACTTGTTTTACCTGTTATATTTTTTTATTAGATTTGTAATTATTGATATACATGTGAGTATGTTATATAAAATGAATCATATCACTTCATGGAGGTGGTTTCCTAATCATACCCATGACTGAATTAACAATATTACAACAAATAGAAGTATAGGAAGGTATGTAATATAGTATCTTTAAATAGTAATTATTATTTAATAACTATCATTTACAAAAATTTCATGAATTATTTTAACCATACATATGATCTTGTCATGAAAAATGAAACATGTCACTTCATTGAGTTGGTATTCCAAACACACACACACATTATATTTTCATTTCGAATAGTTTGTGAAATGAAATGAAAAAGGGTTTTGAAAAAAAAATTAATAATATTTTTGTAAATTGAATATAGTATTTTTATATTTTAATTTATAAAAAATATTTTAGGAATGTAGATGAATAAATAAACATGAAAAAACCCAGTTAATATTTTTACCTCTTCTTTTAAAACCCTCTTTAGATTACACCTTAAGAATTCATGGATTTAATGTTTGATGATAAGAGGATATATAATAGTAGGGTAGAATGTTCAAGATAATAGTTAGATATATATTTTATCAAATAAAATGTATATTTTTTGTGATGAAGTGAGTAGGGGGTGTTTACCTTTATATGTGAGGGGAGTGACACTCTTGCCACTATTAATTGAATTAAAATCATATAAATTCTTCTTCACGTGAAAGTGGATGATAGTAAATTAAAATTATATTATTATATAATATTGTGTGAAATAATATTCATTAATAATAATTTAGATAAAAACATTACCCTATATATTTTTTAATCTTAATTATCAGGTCTTACCCTTTTTATCGTGCTGGCAACATTATTCGCAAGGTCGATATTCATAATGGAAAAAAATTGAAATAGATGTAATTAATAAATTTGAACCAATTTATTATATATTTTAATAAAAATATTCAAAAATATTTATATATAATTTTAGGAAATTATTTTTAACATGATTTTTCAAAATTAAATGGTAATATTTATTGATAAAAATCTGTTTATTTGGATAAAATGGACATTTCAAAAAATGAAACTAAATATTTATTCCCTGGAAATGGAATTGATTATATTTAACAAAAGATATATTATCTTAATTTAATTTAAAATAAAAAATATAATTGGATATGAAATTATATTATTTATATAAAATAAATGATAGGTTTCCAAAAATTTGAAGTGATCACTATTCACTAAAATAAAAATATTTTTAGAAAAATATAAATAATCAACTTATTATAAATTTCATATGATCATAAAAAATTAGGATTGTTTTATAAAATTAATGTAAACAAAGTTGGAAATGTATTTCTAAATAAAAACATGTAATTAATAAATAGTAATTTAGTTAGAAAAACTATTTAATTTTTTTAAAAAAATAGAAAAAACAATAATGTTAATTTGAATCCCTAAAATATAATAAACAATATTACTATGTGTTGAAATTGATATATAATTAACATTAAATGGGTTTCCACATTCATTCCCTTTTTTAACAACCTACTCCCTTATAATTATTTATCTTAAAAACTAATGGATTTTTTGCCTTTTTACTTGTTATGGTTCATAAGTTTCTTCCATAATGATTTGATTCTTTCCATAAGACCTTATATTTTTCAATCAAATTATTTTATAGTACCTCAACTTTTCAATAATAAATTTAAGAAAAATCATGATAAGAATTATTCTATTAAATTGGTACCACCTTATGGATCAAAACAAGAGATGCATCATATATACACAAGATATATATATATATATATATTCTTAGGAAATGAATATGAAATACATCCTGAACATGGTATAAAAATGATGGTATAATCACTTGATAAACTATAGATAACACATTTTCCATAATTATATATGGTCTAATAAACTATTTACATAAATTTACCTTTAAAAACACATAATAACTTACCACATAGATATTTTATGAAAAAAATGATTTCTTGTAACATCATTTTTTTTAAAACCATGGTTTGTTCATAATATATAAGTCTTGTTTGGTAAAAAAATCCTAATATATATTACCATTACTCATGTTGTTTTTTAGTTATATAATAGTAAAAATGTTTTAAAAGACATTACATAAGGGTAAAATTAGTTTTATATCCTAAAGTATGGGTAAATAATATTTTACCTTAGACACATAAAGGTATCCTATAACATTCATAGGTTATGAAAAATGTAACCTCATATTAAAATAGTAACCTAAAGGTAAATTCTTTTTTTAAAATATTTCATGAGGGTAAATCAATTTTTTAAAAATATTGTAATGATAAGGGGTGGAATGTTAGTGGAATTAATTAAGTTAATGTTCAAAATAAGGGTATATAACACTTTATATGGGTACCTCTAATGTTATGTAAGGTAACTGGTGAGCACCAAACACTGTTTAAGGACATATATCAGGTAACTATAATCAATGATGAATAAGTGTTATTTTATAACATTCATAAGTTAAATACCCAATTTTAAAGGATTATGTAAGTCTACCTAGTATGTTGAATAAGTGTAACGACTCAATTAATGGTGATGGATAATGGTACATGTGTGTTGCATAAAGGTAGATCATGTATTATATATACCAAATAAGTGAAATTCATTGTGTTATTTAAGGGTAACATGCTTCGTAATGGTAATTCCCTATCTTACATTAGCATAACAAGCACACATGTTGGTATTTTATGAATGGTTATTTGATTTTAACAAAAATGAAATGGTAAGAAATAGTTATTGTTACATAATTATATGTTTTCATGTAAGGTTATTCTTCTTACCATGTATTTTTTGGATTTCTATCTCATATTCAATGACTACATCTGTAACATACATTGATGAATTTACATTTTTAAATTCAATGCAATTAAATACAGTTGACTTAATTTTTATTAAATAAAATATTAATAGAAATTCCAATGCTCTCCATTTAGGATTCGAGTAAATGATGAATTAAACGAATGATATAATATGTATTTTCAATTATTGAAATCTTGTACATGGTTTCATTTTAAAAAAAAACTCTTAAACACATCATCCATAAATTTTGGAGATCCTCACGAGTCTAAGTAGACTATAATTACATAATTTTATTTGGGTGATGTATTATTTGATGAACATGATTATTCCTTCTCAATTTCAAGTTGTTGAAAAGACCATCTCCCTTTCACCTTTGTTATGTAAGTTTTTTTTTCAAAAGACTAAACAAGGGTAAGATTTCTATAAATATTTTCTTATACATTTTTATTTTTTTATTCAGAAATATTATAGATATAAATGTATGAAAATTATTTAAGTTATATTAATTTTTTTTCAAGAATTGATTATTAATAAATATTCTTTTTTATATCAAATTATTCTTGAGATATATTCTATCATCACATATGTATTTCTAATAATTCATTAAGGAACAATATTATATAACATAATATCGATTAAATGAATAATTTATGAATTAATCTAGATGAATTGGCCTATTATGTTCTCTGGTAATTTATTTATTTTGTAAAAAATTTATTTATAATCAAATCCAATATTCAATGATCAATGGTTTGAACTGATGAACATGTGGAAATAATTTAAGTGCAGTTTCCTTGATGAACATTAATATCAATATCTAGTAATTATTTTATCAAATATTTCATTCTCCCATGATTGTAATAATTTATAGTATACATTTATGAAAGTGTAATTTAGTTGTAATTAACTATTTAGGATTCCATTTATTGAACAAAAACTTCAAGGAGATTCATCGTGGATTATTGAACATGGGATACATAGACAATGGAATTGAGTTTTTTTGTTCTTTGAGAGGACTCAATTTTTTGGTAGGTATCCCTAGTTATAATACCTAGTGGTTTTATACAAGTATATTATCATGAGATATTATTTTATCCAATATTGGAGAACTAGATATATTCTCAAATATAGTAATTCATTATTATAATTCATGTTTAATTAATATGGATTGGGTATTAATTAATTAATGGAACCATTCTTAATGTCATTGGACAAAGTGACAAGTTCCCGAGTGGCCCCTTGTTCATTTCCATAATAATGAAATTTGATTATTGAGGCTATATCACATGTTAAATCCTTATAAAATTGGTTCACATTTAGTTTTTCTATTGTGCAACATTATAACTAGATCTCAAAGGCCATGTTTTCTATTTAATTACATGTGTATCTGATTTGAATCTTAATTATTTTCCATGCTCTATTTATATTTTAAAGCATGGTTTCCTTAATGTAATATCATGATGGAATCAATTTCAACATTCATTGATAGTAATCATGAGTGGGAGTATGTGTATCTCTTCAAAATTATTCTTTATATTACATATTATTCCATAAATGAATTTATTTCCATTGGTATTGAAAATTATATAAAACCTCACTTCAGGGATCATCATTATTTTATCGAGTATTGAGGATGGGCCTATGTAGTCTAAAAATACTTAAATGTAGTAATATATAACATTTTAATGGGATGTCAATATATAGTCTGTCAAAAAAACTGACACATTCAAAACATCTATAAATTTAGGTGTGGATATTCCTATAACGATATGTTTATAAATGAATCATTTTTTACTAATAGATAACATAGACCAAAAATAATTAAATTTGTGATTTTATATAGCTGTAGACAGATGCGCCTAACGGGCTATATAGATTATTCATTTATGGTGTGTTGTTCATAATAATAACCACAACTAGGGTGGGGTAATCATTGCTTCCCTAAAAGGGGAGTGTGGGTTATTAGACTAAAAGGAGTAGGGTTTTTGACCAATGTAGGCATAATGTGACATGTATCATGATATGTGGGGATAGAATATCTCATCCTCTATACATCCACACAAGCATCGAGATGAAATATGCAAGGATAGGGGTCTGTGGCGGTTAGGTAAAAGCACATTTACTTGGTGTATTTTAATTATTTTTCGTCATGTGACATCGGAATAATATTCATTGTTATATAGTTATGTGTTACCGTTTTACTATATATTATTCTTATCTCCTTCATGTATACTACAACTTAACAGTTGTGTACTGGACCACATATGTGGTGTCCTACTGAGTAATTTTGACAATATGCTCTGGATTCTATGGAACTTGTGTACCCGAGCGACACATACTTATTGTAGGCGTAGGTTGGGTTAAGGATCAGTATAATAATATAATGGGATAGATCCCGATGAGACTAGTAAATGTGATGATATGAGGTTTGTAATAAAATAAAATAATGTTATAATAGATTATATTTATATGTACATGGGATCAAATAGGGGTTCATTTCCATGTATATTGGTTTTTTTCATGCATATATATAGTTGGTATTATTATGTTTTATGATTAAATTTAAACTATAACGATTATATGTTGGGTTATTGTTATTATTTTTACCCTAATTGAGGGTATAATCGATTTATAGTTATAAACAAGTCCCTTCTTTCAAGTCGGTATCCTATGGAATATGGTGAGGTTTTCATTAGGTTTTGTGGCTTTCTAGATCAAACTCAACGATTCATATTAGGATGTTAAAAAATATTATTAGAGGATATAATTTAATGTTTTTCCAATTTTTGTGATGCGATAAATATGTGGCCTTTGGATGTTTTAATTCTTGTTATTATCCTTTTAGAGGCATGTCGCAAAGTATTCGTATGAGTGATGTCAATGTTTCTTATCGAAGATAGTTGATGATATTAGTTTTTATTATAATCAAATGATTTATATTAAGTGATTCTCATTTATTTTGCAGATTTTAATTCCATATAGATTTGACTCTTAGTTGTATTATAATCTATCATCACATGAATATTTATTCCCATGTAGGTTTATCATGACATAATGGATGCATTTGAATTTATTATAAAGATGATGGAAAACTCAATTGTTTAGGTTTCAAATACATGTATGATATTGTATATATGAGTTATTGGTGACAATATTTTAGAAAAACACTTATGTGTGTCTAAATTTTATAGTAGGTCATGAGATATAATGGGATGATAAATTGTGGAAACATCGAATGTGGAATATAAGAGAACCTCAATGAGTAGGTTTAACAGTTCACTTACATTGCCATCGTCATGCATTAATCGGAAATGTAAAAACCTCATACGAGTAACCAATTGATATGTCTGATTGGTTCATTCCTCAATTATATTCGATGTCACATTATCTATATAATGTCTAATGTCATAGTAATTAGCTAAACTAAATATCTATGGACTATTAATGTGTTTAGTCTAAGATCATAGCTATAGTGGTGTACTAATGGTGTCCTTATCATGAGGATGATCAAAGATTAAATTATAATACCGAAGATACAAAAGAGTGCCTAACCACGAGGTCCCACATAAGGAATAAATTTTGAGATACTCTATGATATTTTTGAAAATATATTTGTGTTTGTAAATATTTTGAAATAGAAAATGAAAATAAGATAAAATAGTGCTGTAAACACTGGAAAATTGATCAAATAGTGACAAAACTGAAGAAAAAACGGAGGGGGGGGGAAATGAAATAAAAGAATTCAAGAACAACATAATGAAAACTAGAACAATAAACAAGAAAGATGATAGAAATACACATAAGATTATTACTAAGAAGGAGTCTTGATCTAGGTGGATCCTCCCTCAACTACCACTCATAAATCCACTAACGAATTAATTCGGAAAATCTTAATTCACTAAATGTGTGTCTATCATCTAATATCACACACTTATCCCACATAAAAAATGAAAAATCAAACATTGTAGTAATTTAGTTTTTGACACTTCCAAAATATTTCAAAATGTATCCCATAATACACTCATTCTAACAAGGATGTCACAAGGCATAATGGTATTGATGTGTTCATTTGGTCACATAACACATGTCAATTTTTTACTTCTAGAAATTTAGAATAGAAGGGACAAATAAATAAGGCCAGAATTTAGCAGACCATTCCTACTAAAGGGTGAACTCTCACTCTCCCTAATTAAAAATCATAATACACTAAGGTGAAGAAAATTTAGATGATCAAAACAATTATAAAATCTTTAGGTGGAATCAAGTTTCCCTACTAGAATCAAGCCCCATGAATTATATCCCCATTTCTAGTGATTCAAAATTAAATCAAAAAGTACAGAAGAATGAACAAAACATCCCAATTTAAAAAAATACCAATTTAAATTACAAAATAGATATTCAAAATGATCATTAAAAAATGAATCTAAAATGAATAAAAATAACTATAAGATAATGGAGGAGTGGGATTTTCATCTTCATGATTAGGATATTTTTTTCTTTGTCTATGGTTGGTGTGGGGTTTCATAATAAAATAATTTGACCAGCTCCCTTTATTTGAAATACAAATTTTAGAAAAAATAGTGAAACTCTAACTATCATGCAGAAAACTCTCTATGGCATCCATTGACATATCTATCCCAAACGTTGAGGGAATACCAAGTTAATGTAGCAAACTACTAATAACAACATACAATTTCCCTTGAATTTACATTGGGTGACCCTTCTAACTTTTCTAATGACCTCCTGATCCTATTAAAAAAGGGAGAGAAAAAATTATCACATAGAATTTGTTACAAATGAAACTAAATAAAACTATCATTACTTGTATAAATTAAAAAATATTAGTAAAAAATAATTATAAATTAAAAAATACCTATAATTATTATTATTAATTTTATTAGATATATAGAGAACATGTGTATATCTAATTATATGTATATATATATAATTAAATTATATAAAATATGTAAATAAAAAGGTCTTTATATATAAATATATACCTAATATTCATATTAGTAATATATATGTTAAATATATATTTTTATTAGAAATATTTATTATTAGTAATATATGAAATATATATTCATTACAATGATTATATATATTTATTAATATTTACTATTATAAAATACATGTTATTAATATTATATATACATTTAATTATATTTATATATAATATTATTTATTATTAATATCATACATACTATTATTATTTATTATATTATATTATGTACATATTAAAATGAAAAACATGGAGGTGTTGAGCAGATAGAGGTGGGTAAGGGGTTAGCTCAGGATTCAATGAAAAGACCATAATGGGATGGGTTATGATGGTGCATGGAAGATATGAGGGAGGTGGGTTATGTTTGGAATGGTGAGGGAGTGGGCGACCCCAACTCGATCGCTGGTGGGGGAGTGGGTTCGGGTTCTATAAGGGCACAACAACACCTATGCCTAGGGTTAGTCCGTGAAAGTAGGAGACACTCTAGATGTTTCCAAATCTGGTGGTTAAAAGGTGAGATGGCAACGCCAGAAAGTGATAATTGTATTTTTTATCTATAAGTGGCAGATAATTTTTTTTTCAGGTGGGATTAGTACAAAAGTGGACTCTAAATTCTAATTGTTGAGCTGGTATGGTTCTGATTCTCTTAATAAATGGATTAAATGTGATTTATTTTAATTTAAGTTATTGGATAAAATTTTTATTATTATGTCTTTGTGGATACGATTTATGATTAGGTGCATTTTTGTTGATTCTTCTTCTTCTAAATCGGTTTGGTATGGTGTGGTGCTGTTGCATGCCAGAAATTTTGGCTATTGTTTTTCAGTGGTGGTTTGTGATGATTAAAGTTCTTGTTGGTGACTTGAGGAGTCATATATTGATTGAATTATAGGGTATGGAGAATAGGTGATGATATTTTTGTAAAATAGTGTGTGTGGATGAGTCACTAGGGGGTTTCATTATGGTAGCAGATGGAGGTGGATGAGGGGCGACATAGAAAGAAAGGATAAATGGTATTTGTAGGATCGAATTTGCAATGGTGGATGTTTATAAATAGCGACTTGGTAACGTGTTAGGAATGAATTCTTATTGAGGAGGTTGTTCGGAAAAAAATGGTGACTTTGGGGGGTCGCTATTGGGTTTTCCTTCTAGAGGATGGTGGACGTATTGGGGACTCTGAGTCACAATTGGGTTTTTTGTGGTGACTCAGGTAGTCACCATTGGAAATACTAGCAGTGCCTAAGGAAAACATTGTTAGACAATGTTGAACCTGAGAAAAAAAATTAATATTATAAATAATAATTAAAAAATAAAATCAAAACAGAAAAAATTAAAACAATGTACAAATAATTTATTTTCCAGATAAAAAATTTTATAAATTAATTTATTTCATAAATAAAAAAGCTGGAAAATAGATTTAATTAAAAAAATAACCTATTAAATGAATGAATAAAATAATTTATATAAATGAACATAAATTAAATAAACTAAAATAAAATATATTTTAAATTTTTAAAAATAAAAATATTATTCTAGAATAAAGAAAAAGAAATAATTAATGAAATAATGAAAATAAAAAGACAAAATTCGAAGAGAACATCAAAAAAAAATGATAGAAGAAAGGGAATGAATCATTTAATTTAAAATTTATTCAAATAGATTAATTTAAATAATAAATTACATTATTGAACAGAAAATAAATATTTTATTAATTATATTAAAAAAAGGATGAATTTGATTATTACAAACAAAAATATTTTATAGTTTATATAAAATAAAGTGAAAAATGATATGGCAATGTTAATTAAAAACATTCCATGAAACCCCTCCGCACATAATTTTTTTGTTTTAAAAATGAATTCTCTTTTACTTTAAAAAACAAAAGTATGATTTCTCACTGTCAGTTCAAAAAGAGCAAGCCAAAACGTTTAAAAACATAATAGAAGAACCTAGTTTATCTTTTCAAATGATAATCAAAAGTGTTCCTACAAAAATTCAATTACAAACATGAAATAAAGTGATCGCAAACTCATTTAATATAAAAGATTCCATGCATCCTATATAAAATCACATACCACCATACCTTAATTGATGTTCACATTCAAAATCTAACAGTAATGACAAGTTATATAATGTGGAATTAAAACGATAACCAAAGGAACATTAAATTTCCACATTCCCCTATGTTCCAATTTTTTTTAACATAGTATTAATACAAAATAATTTATTTTAATACTACTGATTTTATCCTTCATCATCATGGTTCAAAATTCCTCCCATCACAATAAGATAATTTTTTACTATATGGAACATTGTATTATTTTATTTCTTTTGAAATTTACCAAGCCATGTACATGTTCAAAAAACTATGAAAAAGTTCATATTTGATACAGACAGAGCATTAACACACACAATACCTAATGTCTCATAGATAGTAAAAGCCTCATCAACAACCAAGTTATTATCAACTAGGAAGTAATTAATTGATGTGAAAACTAATTCCCTAGAACCCTCCGTTTATGAATGAAGTTATTTTTTTTAAATAATATTGAAATAAATTAAAAAATTTATCCATTTTTTGATAAACTATTAATGGGGAAATAAACTGATCATAATTTCAGCACAACAACACCAAAATACCCCAATCCCCGACACATAAAACCCAACATTGTCTCCAATTTTGACTTCTATGTTGGTAGAAAAGAAAGATCAAATTAAATGAACAATTCCAAAGTTAAAGGATTGTGAATAAGCGATACATTAAGGTCAAAAATTCACATGCCACAAAAAAGGAAAAAGAAAATGAAAAAAATAAAAATAACAAAAAACAACATGAGAAACCACTAAATAGATAAATCACGATATTTTTTAGAATATAAGGATGTTTTATTTTAAAATAAGACATATAATTTAAAATTTTAATACAAATAGAATATTTATGTCCAACAGTGTAACATATAACAACTGAATGAAAATAAAAAAGGTGGGTGCAATTATGTCTCAAAAATCATATCATAATACTTTTCAAATCACTATATTTTAGTAAGCTTACCCACAATATAAAATAGATTCAATATTTTCACATGAAATCAAGGGGATTCTCCCACACATAATCGCTAAGAGCATGTTGTATAATCTAGCAGCTTGAAAAAAATGAAGAATTCAAAGCAGTACATACCTAAGTGTGAAAGATTGTACTTTTTAATTCAATGGAGTCTCCCCAATTTTGCATTATGTGGGAAATATAGATGTTCCAATAAAGTACTTACATGGTGTAATTAATTAACAATACTATTCATAATTTAAATGTCAATGTAAAATGAAACCAAATTATGAGTTTGGGAGTTTTATATTTTAAGTATATTATGATTCTCCTGTTGTTTGTGAATGACTTATATATATAGACTATAGATTAATTATTTCGTATAACAAAAACAATAAAAATTAAAAACAACATGAACAAATAATCTAAAACAAAGAAATAAAAAAGGATAATCATGGTATAACCCACAAAGTTTGTGGTATATTGATTCTCCATAGTTGGTTAGTTGGTGAAACAACCCTAGTATAAGGGAGGATAAGGCTTGTTGCTTAGGAACCTCCAGATGTGGTTCTTCTCAACTAGAGTATTTTAATTGATGCATTAATCCTTGGGAAGATTTAATGAAAACCCCCACCATAATAGTAGGTCAATTGTGGAGTGAAATAAGGTTAAACTGAATGTAGGGGTACTTCCCACCTTCTTTTTGAGGGTTGATGTGCACATATTATGAGAACTTAGCTCTTGGATTAGAATTTTCTTTTGGTTCAACCCATATAGAAAGTTATTCCTTGAAAATATGAATGTTGTCATAATCTATATATGATCTTATTCACAACTCCAAAAAATGTTCTCCCATAGTATCTCCTAAACTAGAATTTTCATCCAGAATTTGGACTTCAATTACTTCCTTTATATGTTTACCATCAACATAATCTTGATTATCAAGAAAATATAAGATGGACTGAATCTTAAATACCTATAATGGGATACATGAATCATAAATCACCTTCAACATTATTAGAGTCATATAAAAAAAGAGTTTCATCCAAAAAAATTACGAACTCCCTAAATAATTGCATCTTTTCTCTCATAATTGAACTGTGATCCTAGAGGTATTGTCACATCCAAAATGAGGTAGTCAAACTTCTCAACCCTATATTCAAATAAAATTTCCTCTCTTATGGTTTCTTCCAATTTAAATATATGCAACTCTTTTGATGGATCATCTTGTTGGAACACGTAAAAATAATAAAACAATTAACAATACATAATAATATTAAATGAAGTAATTAATATACAATGATCACTCATATTGTGACTATATTTTTCAAATTATTCATATTCCAACTTCTTCCATCCCTAGAAATAGTAGTCTAGATGCAACTATTGAATTTATAGTAGTAAATTAGATGTTATTTCAGACTCAAAATATTGGCATCTCCAAATTATTCTTATTGTTTTCTCCTTTATTTTATGTTTTTCCTCTAATTTGCAAAATTAGTGGGTTTCGATGTTCAATCATGATCTATTATTCTTCTTGTTCCAAGTATATAGGTCTATTGAATTTGATGTTTCTCTTTGTGTACAATGAATCCTTCTTGAATTAAATCGTCCTGTTTTGGACATATTTTATTTTATTCTTTCTATCTTCATAATACTGTTGATTTAGATTAGTCATAGCCTTTTTAGGATATGATATTTATCAAAAATGTGTGTTTTGTATCAAAAATTAAAATAATTCTACATAAAAAATCATATCACCAACAAAAGATTATAAATTATCCTTTTTAGGGTTTTTCTGTTTTTTTCTTTTTTTAAAGAAAAATGGAAAACCTTGACATGAAAAATGTGGATTTCCAAAAAATGGTACAAAAATTTTATGTTGTTCTTATAAAAAGGATGGTCAATAGTAAATTTATAATACCTAAGAAATAGCGTAGTGGCTAACTTTAGGACGTCTCTCAAGGAAGTAGTGTCGATTGCCTCATTAGAATTTTGAAAAATAATTTTGTGTTCATAAATATTATGGAATTAAAAAATTAAAAAACCAAAAACAATGCTAAAAATTTTAGAATAATTTATGAATCAATGAAAAAATTAAAGACCTAAAGAGTGGGAAAATGGAATGATAGAGAACAATGATAGAACAACACAAGAAAAAAACATTTAAGAAAAAATTCCATAAAGATGTATATGAAGGGAAATAGTAATAGGGATTGATCCTTGTGAATCCACCCTCAACTACTCTTCAAAAATCAAAAAATGAATTAAATAAAATTCTCTCAATTCACTCAATACATGTCTGACAGATTGGTTAACACACCCCTCTCAACTATACAATGATCAATCCAACAATAAAGCTATTTAGTGCCTGACCATTCCTCCAAATTTCAAAATGAATCCCTCCACTAGATCATTCTAATAAGAATTTCACAAGGTATAATGGTTTATATGAGTTCTTTATATCACACAACCCAACTCAATTGGTCATTTAGATAAATTGAGATATTATGGGAAAAATAAATGAGGTGATAAAGTATTATACCTTTTCTATGAAATGGTGTGAAATCTCCCAACCCAACTCACAGTTGCAATATACTAAGTAGGAGGAGAAGAAAATTATCACAAGGATGATAATATCTCCATGTGGAATCAAGTATAACAACCTGAATCAGGCCCCACTAATTAGCTATCCATTTAGAGAGTTTTTTATTACAACACAGATTTAAGAAGAATGGAAAAACATCATAATTAAAAAAAACAAAATTTTAATTGTAGAATATTGATAAAAACCATATTAAAAATATTAAATTAAAATAAATAGAATAAAGAATAAGGTGAAGGAGGAGCAGGGTTACCATGTCAAGTAATTAGATAGGTTTCTCCATGTCTTTTGGGGTGTAGGGTTTTGTAATTAGAGAGGATAAGTAGATCACATTACATGAAAAATGAAAAATAATAAATAGTGACACTCAAATTATAATGAAGTTGACTCCATTTGGAATCCATTGACACATATGTAACCAATATTGAGTGAAGACCTAGTTAAAGTAAAAAAATCATCACATAATGACCATCACTTCCCCTTAAATATTTAATGGAGTGACTCATATTACTTTTCTTATGACCACCTGATCCACCATGAAAACAACGAGAGGGAGATATGTCACTTAAAATATCATAAAAAATAAGTAAAAAATTATCATTACTACTATAAATAAAACCACACTAATAAATAAAAATACATATAAAATTAAAAATTCATATAATAATTGTTTTTAATATTATTAGATATATAAAAAACATCTTTATATGTAATATTATATGTATATATTTATAATTTAATTTAATGACATAAAATATTCAAATAAACAAAATAATTTATATATAATGATATATTTATAGGAAAAAAAATAATATTTATAATATATTTTTTTTAATATATTATTTATTATAGATAGGAAAGGGTCACGCCAGTAAAGGGAAGACATGAAGAACTCTAGTTGTTTCCAGATCCGATGGATTCAGGTGAGACAACCACGACTGGTGTTGATAGTGGGTTGCTTCTTCTTCAAGATTCATATAAGTTATTTCGGATGGATGGGTTAAATAGTGGACACTAGCTTCCAATCTGGTCAACAAGTGGTTCTGATTCTCTAATTATGGGGATTAAATTTCATTTATTGTTCTTTAAAATCAAAGCTTGAATGCAGTTGTTTCTGCTGTTGTGGATCTTATTGATGAATCTGTGTAACATTATTGGATCATCTTATTCTTTTGCAACATTTTTTTGGTGTTGTTATACTGCATTCTGGAAATTTTCAAAATTGATTAGTTGTCATTTGGCCTTGGAAATGAAGGTAGTGACTCAACGAACCACCATAGGAAAATAAAAAACACAACAAATAAAAAACTAAAAACAATAACTTATTTTCAATATAAAAAATTAAATTAAATTAATTAAATTGAAAAAATAAAATCTAAATTGAAAAATCTAAATTAATTAAAAAAATAGTTAATTTAAAGAATAAATTAGCTAAATTAATAAATTTATTTTTAATTAAATGAAAAGTAATTAATAAAATAAAACATAAAGTTAAATGTTTATATTTTAAAAATAAAAAATTAAATAATTAATGAAATATTTTAAATAAAATTTAATAAATAAAACATAAAAAATAATTAAAAGATAAATTAAAATAAACACAGAGTTATTTGATTTAAAAAAATTTCATAATGGATAATTCAAAAAATAAAGTTAATGTTTGAAAAGAATCCATTATTTTATTAATAATATTAAAAAAGGACAACATTAGATAATTATTAATTAAAAAAAATTATATTTAGAATACAAAAAAAAGTACAAAAAATGATGTGGAAAACTATCAAAATAATAGCCACATCACGTATTCTTAGAGAAGTCTCCAGATTAGGATCTATGAGTTTTAATCCACTATTGCATCAATTTTTGGGTTTGTAAATGATCTTGTGGCCTTAAATGTGACTAAAATTATAGGCACATTGGTGCATCATATTCATGGGGAGTAAAATGATTAAAAATATTACATGTGAATGAATATCCGTGGTTAATGAAAATGAGTTTTTTTTTAAATTGAAAGTCTCTAAAAAGATTAGTACCATTTGGAAGGCCTAAACTAAGGACATGTATGTTTCCATTAAACCTTAGGGTAAACGTACATTGATTGATACTAATTTCAATAAAATTTGTATACTTATGCATTTGGATTCTTGTTGTATCGAGGGAATGATTCAGTGATCACTATCCTATTAGTTTTAAATGAAACTATCGTTAGATGCCATGTGATAAAAACTACAATGAAAATGGAATCTGTTATAGAGTCTATGAGTTATGGGTAATCACTCTATTATACTAACAAGTGATATAATTGGGTCTTTCATTGATTCTATATTGTTCATGTGTGGATATAGTGGGTATATGTAGGGTTAATAGAATTATTTAAAGGATGGTCAGATAACATTGATGATATTCCTTATTCTATTGATGAACATGAAAGAAAATTTAATGGTTGATCTTCAGGGATTTTTTTAGGGTCACCATTGTTGTTAACAATGGGATAATTGGGCATTAACCTCAATGGTTTTGATGGTATAGTGGTCGTTTCTTATTTAGTTTTCATTATAGTAGAAGACACCAAATAAATTTATTAGGGTATTTTTTCCATAAGTGGGTGAATATAAAAATATTTCTATTGTCTGGATCATCCACATGGTAACATGTTAAATTAATATCCTTGTAGACATGTCTTTATCTTGTATGATTGTTCATTTGATGATCATGGTGTCTCTAGAGACTAATGAGTAATGGAACTAAGAGTTTATCATTTTTTGTTGAATATATAATGATTTATTAAAATATAGAATTGAATATTGATAATATGTAGACATTGTAATCCTAATTAAAATATATGAAAACTAGGGGGGATTCATTTCATTAGTGTATCAATAAAGGGTTGAGAACATTCTCTCTTGTGTAGGTGATTGGTGAACCGGCTAGGAAAACCACTAAGAAGTTTGTTCAAAAATTAAGTAATTGAGGATTCCTTATGAATTTATTTGAGTTCGATGATTTTATCTTCTAGACCTTGGATTTCATCATGATGATGGTTTCCTTCACCTAATATTTCTAGGTTACTCCTCAGGTATTTCTTATCTTTAATAGCGTTATCATTCATCATGAACAGTTTTGATATGCGAGATTATTATTTTTCTCATGGGGAAGGAGTATAATAATATTCTAATAATATATAAATTTATTAGGATGTTGTTTCCTGGCATCCTATTATTCTTATACATGATGGTTTGTGCTCAAATTTAATGTGATGAATGATATTCTATGTGAGAGTGTAGTGCTTAATTTTAAATTGACCAAGTTGTTTTGATATATTTATTGTTGTACATGGATAGATCTTGGTAATATACTTGGTTGTCTTGGATGAATTTTATAATATACCTTCTCTTTATTACACTTCAACACATGATTTAATTAAACATATTAATACTTAATACAACCTAAATGATCAATTAGTCCAGTGTCTTTGAGAATCAGGCACATTTCATTAAAACATTAAATATGAATTATAATAAATTTATTGAAAACTTCACCAAAATGCTTGAGCATAAAACTCAATTGGATAACCTAATGAAATACATAATAAAGGGGTGATGCACAAATCATAATAGGGGAATAAAAATGGAATAACATGAGGATTATAAAATATGTTTGGCATATAATATCAATGATCCCCAACAAAACAATAGTAATAAACAATTATATAAAATGATAATAATAATAATATGGGAAAAATAGAGACAAAATAAAACATGACATCACAAACAAAGGTTGAGGATAAACTACTAAGAAATCATGGTGGACAATGTACCATAATTGAATCAGGTATACCCATGTCTCATCATGATATATCATGGTACTAAAAATTATCCAATGCATTGGATGGCTATGTAATTCCAGGTACACTCATCACTTTAATTTCATTCTCAGGCGTAACTGTGTCACATAGATCCTAAAAACGGATTCATTCGTCAGTATAATTTATTCCATGATCAATATTGTGGAATACATAAATTTAATACCCCAATAAAAATTTATATCTAAATAAAAGTAGACCCCATTGATTCTAAATGCATATTTTATTATATACACAATTAGTTTGGAATGAAATAGAATGGTGAAAATTCGAATGAAAAAAATTGTTACTAAAACGTTCATAAAATGGATTGATGATAGTGAAATGGGTCTATCATCATTTGTAAATGAAATGGAAAGAAATAGGGACTTATAAGTACAGATCCACACATATAAAAGTATAAAATAAAAATAGCTACTATAAAACACGTCTATAACAATGTTAGAATCAACCTTCATCAGTGCTAGAAAAGCGGTGATAATGGTATCATGGTACAAAGTCAATCACTTTTATCAGTGCTAAAAAATCACTAATAAAGGGTGTATTTATCATCACAAATACAAGTGATGATAAATAATAATTTTATCTACACTTTAAAAAATCTAATAATATATCCCATTATTCGGTGAATTTATTCAGTGTTGATACATAGCACCTTGATCAGAGCTTTTTATAGCGCTCATAAATGTTGTCGTTTATTATTGCTTTTATTTGCACTGATAAAATTTGTATTTTTAGTAACTTTTAATGTGAAGATATAGATTTAATTTTTATGTTCCAATATAATCACCTATAAAAGAGTCAATTAACATCACTTCTGAAAAAGAAACATTATTAAAGATAATGTCAGTTGTTTTTTTAATTACAGTCAGTTATGAAAATATTATGCACATGGATTCATGCCTGTCACAATGTGTGTCAGATTTTTGTGCGACTGAATGTCACACATCCCAAATTATTCACGGGTCTTTGTACTGATGTAACAAAATAATCGAAATGTGTCTTCTCTATTTTGAGTCTTGTAGGTGTTTTTTTATTAAAATTAACGTTAGTTTTGAATAAAATGATGCACTTGGAGTCATACCAGTCACACCGTACATCAGATTGCAGTTTGATTGTTCCCTACATATCCAAAATGATTTATGGATAGTTTTCCTAATCTACAAAAATAATCTGAATGTTTTCCCTTAGTTATGAGTGTGTGAGTTTTTTTTTACTAAATTTAATTTTAATTTTGAATAAAAAATACACACCTGGAGTCATACCAGTCACATTATGCATCAGTTTGAGGCATAGCTGAATGATACACTTCCCAAATTACGCATGTATCATTTTACAAAAGCATCAAAATAATTGGAATGCATTTTCATTATTTTGAGTATGTCAGATATTTTTTATTAATTATAATGTCACTTTAATATAAAAATGACATTGTTGGAGTCATACCGGTCACACCGGGAATTAGATAGACGTGAAGCTGATCCATACATGTCAAAAACTATGAATGAATTATTTTCATAAAGCAAAAAAATAATTCAAATGAATTTTATGTGTTTTGATTATGTCAATTATTTTTTACTAAAATTAATGTCAATTTTGAAAAAACAAGACTCACTTGGAGAAAAATTTCGTGTCAGATTAAGGCGCAAATAAATTCTACACATCCCAAATAACTCATGGATCATTTTCCTGAAATATCACAAAAATGAAAAATAATTATATCTATTTTATATATGTCAGATGTTTTTTGTTCAAAATTAAAGCCATTTTGAATAAAAAAAAGATGCAGTTGCAGTCATAGAAGTCAAACTGTGCGTCATATAGATGTGTGGTTGATCCATACACATCAAAAAGGACGTATGTATCTCATTCCAAAAGTATAAAAAGAATATGAATTAATTTTATTGGTTTTGAGTATGTCAGTTGTTTTTTACTAAAATTAATGTAATTTTTTAATAAACAAGATGAATTTGGAGTCACACTGTGCATCGTATTGAAGCATGACTGAAAGATACACATCCCACATGACTCATGGATAATTTTCCTAAAGTATCAAGATATTAAATATGTGTTTTATTTTTTTTGATTACATGATTTGTGTTTTTAACTTTCTTTAATGTCAATTTAGAATAAAAAATACATACTTTGAGGCATACCGGTCACATCGTGCATCATATTGAGGCACAACTGAATGATACACATCTTAAATTAATCATGGATTATTGAACTAATGTATCAAAACAATAGAAATGTGGTTTCTTATTTTTTAGTATGTTAATTGTATTTTATTAATAAAATGTCACTTTTTAGTTAAAAAGAAGCAGTTGGAGTTATACCTGTCACACCGTGAGTCTGATATAGGTGAGTCTAATTCCTACATGTCACAAAATATTTATTTATTATTTTCCTAAA
The DNA here is from genome assembly GCA_963277665.1 of Viscum album. Classification (NCBI taxonomy): domain Eukaryota; kingdom Viridiplantae; phylum Streptophyta; class Magnoliopsida; order Santalales; family Viscaceae; genus Viscum; species Viscum album. The sequence goes on along the minus strand of OY728129.1, from coordinate 932,589,978 downwards.
GTACAAAATTAATCCGAATGCATTTACTCTAATTTGAGACTTTTAGTTGTTGTTGTTTACTAAAATTAATATCAATTTTGAATAAACAAGATTCACTTGGAGTCACATTATGTGTCCGATTGAGGCATCAATGGATGATATAAGTCCAAAATGACCCATGGATCATTATCTTGTAATATAAAAACAATATGAATGTGTTTTCCTAGTTTTGAGTATGTCAGTTGTTTTTTGTTTAACATTAATGTCACATATGAAAAAATAAAGTTTCAGTCATACCACTCACACCGTACGTCAGATAATGGTTCGACAGATCCCAACACATCACAAAGGATGTATGGATCATTTTCATAAATTATAAAAAAACATGAATGAATTTTCTTGGTTTTGAATATGTAAAATATTTTTTTACTAAAATTAATTTAAAATTTGAATAAAAATATGCTCCTGGATTCATACATGTCACACCATGCATCTGATTGAGGTGGGACTGATTCCAACACGTCAAAAATTGAATTAGGGATTGTTTTAAAAAATACCAAAACAATTCGAATGAACTTTTTTTTTCATTTTTTGAGTATTCCACATTTGTTATTTACTAAAATTTCATTTAAACTGGAAAGACACATAATCAATCTTTTCATAATTGAAAAGTGTTTTGAGAACATTTAAACAATAGTTCTAAAACAAAATTTGATATTATCTTTATTATACTTCAGTTCCAAAAAAAATATTCTTTGAAAGTCAACACTTTCTATCATCATCATCCATATTCTACACCTCATTGTTTGCCTATACCTCCTCCTCCACATCGGCCTACAACTCTGACTATGCATCTTTTTTCAAAAACACCTCCTCCTCCACATCGGCATTCACTTAGGACTCTGCCTCTACCTACTCCTCTGCCTCCGCCTCCGCCTCCATGTTTTCCCAAAAATTTTATTATTTACAAGTAATCACTTCAAAAAAATTTATTTCTTCCAATAATCCTCTCCTTGAGGAATAGATAAATAATAAAATATATGTGTTCTATCAATAATGCTTGATTCACACATGAGGTATCTATTGAAGGTCATAAATCATACTAGAAAACAATCATAACACGTAATTAGGTAATTTTTTTGCATACATTCTGAAAAATATTAAGGTGATCAATCATCTCTAAATAAATTGATTTCTTTTTCTGAGTAACTCTTTTATGAGAAATCATGATAGTAATAAGAAAATAAAAAAACAATTATGAAATATATATATAATGATATTGTAATTACCTTAAAAAATTATTAATTTGAGAATTCTAGTCTTTTTATATTGTATGATTTCACTCCTAAATTTGCAAACATAATATCCATAATCAATTGCATTATCTTATTTCAGATACTATAGAAGCATTGACCAAAATAAGTAAATTGTTTTCAAATTTTATTTATAGATAAATATGTCTAATTACCTGTATATATTAATATTTATCTATTTTTAGTAATCCATAATATTTAGTTTGTTAGACGCCGACCTCGTGCCAGGATATAGCCTATATTTAGAGACCACCATATCATAATCGTTTTTTTCATTAAAATATTGTCTAAACATATAATACTAATTTATATATAAAATATTAATTTTATTCTATTAAGGATTCACAATATACATCATGTTTGGTCTGTTGGTTTAAAATTAATGAATTTAATCCCAAAATAAATATTCAGGGGGTCTATGTTGACTATTATCAGCATCCAGTGCTTCTTAATCTAACAAAATCAATTATGTAATTAATAAACTAAAATTATATTTTATGTGATTAGATCATACAGTTTTACCCCTTAAATTGTAGGAATCACAAATATTCTGTCATCTAAATATTTTTTATTGAGCACTTTGATTAACTCATATTTTTTATACTTAATTTAATTCTCATTCTTAGTAATTTTTGGTGTAATAATTACATAGGGATTACTAAATAAAAATAATTCTTCACACGATATTCCCCTTAAATAGTTTTAATACAAAAACCAGTACAAAATATGAATAGTTATTAACATTAATAAACATTTTTATCTCACTATATGGGAAAATGTATTATGAAAATATAAATTATATATGTATCATCAATTGAGATGAAAATCCATTAATGGCTGATAATCACATTTAGAGACTTGAGACCAATTACGTCGATAATGGAAGCTCAAAATATTTTTTTCTTCATAGTCAATGTAAGACATAACTTTCTCTTTAAATGTGGTCTCTTCATGATGTTGTATTGTTAGTAAATCTTTCATCAAAACTGGGGGATATATGGTACTATCAAAAGTTCATTTTGTTTTCTTAGTCGATTCACTAGAGTTTATTGATTAAAACTTTCATTTCTCTGCCACATTATCCATTTGTAAAATCATACCTCACTTCATACCTTTTATCATCAATTGTAACATGTTTTTATAAGAATTTTTTAAAATATGTACGTCATATATCATTATAAGATTAGATATTCATTCTATGAATTCTCCAATAGTATCTTTGACCATTATAATATTAGGATAATCAGGTGGAACAAGAAACTAATCAGTCAGCTCATAAGATACTTCAATCACAACTCTCATGTGATGTTTTGGGAGGGTTTGATTTTCCAGCTTGTCTCCCAAGATCTTATACATTATACCCCTACATTAAGTTAGTATTTGGGTGTCGACAAAAAATCACATACAATTACACCATACCAAATTTTAGTAATATAAAGTTATAAAAAGTTGTTTGATTCACACATAGAAGAACGATTAATGAAACAATTAATTCCCCATGGAATTGTTTGGGGGGAATGACAATCCTCAAAATCTAGTGGGATCATTTAGATCATATGAAAAATTTTTCTCCACCACTGGTTCACATTGATCTATTATTATAAATTATTCTTCCAAACCAGACAACAAAATAACATATAATAGTGATTCTATTTGTTTCTTCATTAATAAAATCATATTATATGTATCTTCATGTGGATTTATCTTCTCAAAATATATTTTATGAGATACAAAAATCCCAATCTTCTAACATGACCATATTTTTCTAGATGCTTCAAATCCACTGAATGTCTCATTTCTTCTGGTATGGTCGTTGCAGATTCATGCGTATAAACTACAAAATAAAATATGAACATTTTTATTATATGTAATATTGTTATAAATCTTAACAGATTACAATTATGACATACTTACACAAGCTTCTTATACTGATTTTGTGATTTCATCAACTAATATACCATCCTTATTTACACGAGACTCCTTCTATAGAAAATGACATGTGGTGGAAGTGGATTCTTATTTTAATGGAAGATGATTCATTTTTTACAATATAGAAGCTAACAAAGTATTCTAATCTTTGAGGAGATAATACTAGCCTTCAATCATAGAAATATTCATAAGTCCCACGATCATTGAAGGAGTGCTAGCACCTTAATCTTGAGATAATCAGTGATCACATAAGAAGTGAGGTATGGATTTATAATGAAACAACTTTTTAATTACATTAGAGGGGATCATATCTCAATTTTGGGAATTTAGGTAATGGATAAAAACTTATCATGACTTATAGGACATAAATATCCAAAACCACCAACAACATATTTTAATAAATTTTTGTTCTCCCTACTGTTATTCACCACATTAGCTAGATTTTCAAATTGTTTTTATCCTATAAATTATGTATCTCTATTTTTTGATTAATAAATATATTAATAAATCAAATATCCTAGTTTTTTTCATCAAATATTCAACCATGGATAACCCGCTTATATTTGGGAAATGCACTCTTTATATGTTGTTGTGTATTTATAAGTCTATTAACTCAATGATTTTTCAACTATATCTAACCTAGTAATTGTTTTTTTAAAATGAGTACACTTTTCTCACCAAATAAATTTTCCATCACTCATTATAACCCGTTGTGAATGTTTAATAATAATATTGAATTTATTAGAAAAACAAACCTCTCACAACATGCTTCAGTACAGTAATTTTTGGAACATGACTAATTAATTCAATATTTTTTTTCATTTAATAAAAAATTATTCTTAAAAATCATAAATCTAAATAACATAATCCTTGTTTTTACAATTTACATGAATAAAAAAATACTAATAACATATTTTAATGAGTTTTACACTTACCTTGGTCCCTATTTGATCATCACCCATTAATCTGGGCCACAACTTGGTATCCCCTAGTCCCTAAAAACCCTCATAATTACGATTTTAAAATATGTAATATAGTATATTAGATGAATTAAATTTGTGAATTTACATAGATTTTGGAACCCAATATTTTTCAAATGAAGAGAAAACCGAGGGGAGATGAGAGGTATCCATGTTAATATCGAGAGGAGAGAAAACCATCCATGTGTGTATCTAGGGATAAATGGGTTGGATAGTCAAAGACATATGAAAAGAAAAAATGATGAAATAAAACCACACCCGTAATATTTCAACAGTGAATAGAGGAGATATATGATTCTTCATGTTTTATAATAGCGCAAAAATACCAAAATCAGAACCCAAAAAATCAAACAATGATAGAGGAAGAGATTAAAATAACATAAATTGTATTTTAGCCTTGATTAATATGAGGAAACATAGAATAGTTGTGCCCGAAACAGAGGACTTCCATGAGATCTTGATAATTGTGAGAGGCAGAGTCGTGGATCATGTTTTTTAAATAGATCAGTGTAACATTTAAGATTGATTACAAAAAAACTAACATAGATCCATTTTCAGTGTTAAATTTATAAGCACTAATAAATGAAATATTTATCATCACATTTGAAGTGCAGATTAATCTTGATCATTATCAATTTTAAGCCATAACTGATAAGAGATATACCAATCAATGCTACAATTTCAGCACCGATACATATGTCTTTGATCATCTCTTAATTAATGATGTGAAAATTGTTTTCAATTATAACTATATAAATAAAATTATAATAATTTTACACTTATTTAAATATATATAATTATTTTTTATAATTATATAAAAACTTATTTTAAGATTAATAATTATTTATTTATAATAATTTTTAATGTAGTAAATATTCATTTACTATTTATTTCAAAATATTTATATATAAATATATTTTTAACATTATTAATAGAAATATAATATTAAATAAATTCATTTAAAAAATTAGTGAAATTAAATAATTAAAAATGAGTACACCGTAAACATATTGAAAGAATGGATAAGTTTTATTAATATATATGAGTTATTTTAAAAATATGGATATATGTAAATATATTGAATTTCATTAATACATAATGAAAATACTAAAATATAATAAATCTATATATATAAAAATAAACATTAAAAGTTTATCAAATAAAAAAACCAAAAAAATGAATACCCTTATTGTATTATTAAAAACAAATAAATAAAATTGATATATTATAAACATAATATAGATAAAATATATCTTGTTTTAATGATATTTTAAAATATAATAAAATTTGAATAAATTATATAAATATTAGGTGTAATTTTTTTAGTTGTATGTGTTTCTATTGTTGTGTAGATATATTTTTATGTGTGTTGGGTATATAAATTCATTATCATAAATGTATATATATATATATATGTTTGAAATAAATTCAACACATGACGTTTAATATAGGTTAAATTGAAAAATCAGAAAACCTTTTGTTAACTTTTTATATATATTATACTTGTCCATTTTGTATAATTATATTTATTATATACTATTTTTGAATATTTATAATATATATATGTATATTAAATTAACTCATTTTTAACAATAATTATTTAATTTATAAAATGATTAATAATTCTCTTAATTTAAGAATTTTATTTTTATTTGATTAATTTCTCATTTTATTTTGGAACTTTGTTATTGATAACAAAGCACTGATGAAGGGAAATTTTTATCAGCGAACAAAAATTGATGATGAAAAAATTTTATTAGTCTTATAAGTGATGTGCTGATAGAGGTTTCCATTATTAGTGCGAAAACAATCCACTGATAAAGGTTAACGTCTATTAGGGATAAATAAAAATTATTGATAAAGGGTGCAATTTATTAACGCTTATTTTAGTGATAATAAATAGGAAATTTGTCATCAAATTTTTCGAGTTCTGATAAATTCCAGCACTATTATTGGAGTTTTTTATAGAAGTGAAGATATATGATAATAAATATGCTTTAAAAGGAAAAGGGAAAGGATACTTATGAAATTATAAAATGTTAACGAGTGTACATGGGAGAGATTAATGAAGGGTAAATGGGTCTCTCATCATTTATAAATAATTTGGGTATAATGGGAGAGGTTCTAAATCAATCCCTACCATTAGTAATGGAAAATAAAAGGGCATAATAAGAGAAAGAAACATTGATAAATATGAGAATGGAAGGAACCATTACTTGCGTGTGTTCTTCGAAAAGCATGAAATGGAGATTTATGAGAGCTTTAGATGCCGTAAGAGGATTATAGAGAAGAGATAATATAATAAATATGTTCTCTATAGATTTTTAGTGACGTAAAGTTGGTGATTGGGAGGGTTTATATAGGAAATGAGGGGAGAATTCATATATATTTCAGAAACTAAGGTTTTGGAATCTATATAATAAAATATTCAAAACAAAAAAAGTTACCATGTTTTTTCCAATGGTTTTTTCCAATGTGGGGTGGTTTTAATTAATTTTTTATTCCAATGTCAACAAATATTTCCATATTAACCTTGCTTATGTGGAGACGAGTCACTCTTTTAATGAAATGAATTTAAGACCATAAAATATATAATATATTTTTTAGGTTTCATAAAGGCATTATATATTAAATAAAATAAACATGAAATAACATGATCTTAAGGGTAATACATATATTTGTATTCAGATACCAATTATAGTTTTTATTACATCATTTTGGGTCATTATGATGGCATAAACACACCCTATATTTATAGGATATTTAATTTTTTCTGAAAATTTGACTATCTTAGAAAATTATAAAAAAATAACCATTTTATAATTTCTACAATATAAATCCAAAAAATAATATTAATTTTTTATAAATAATTTTTTTAATATTTTCATTTTCACTTTTAAAATAAGATTCTACAGTTATTGGAAAATACTGGGTTTTTTGACAACAATAGTTTTTAACCCTTATAAAAAAGTACATTTAACATCAAAATACAATATGAACATTTATAGTTAATAAAACTGATTTAATGATAATTTTTATTAAAAAACTATTTATTTCAAATATAAATTAATTCATCAAAATAAATCCCATAATTTATTTTGAATATTAAACCAAAATATAATTTGTGCTTACTTGATTAAAAAAAATAATTAATTATAAAGTTGAAATTAAAATAAATTCATTATACTATTCAATATATATATTTATATATATTATTAATTTCTAGACACATATCATTTTATTACACCGACATATTCTTGGAGAGTCAGGTGCATGGCGGTGAGACTTTCATGGGGTCGTTCGGAAAATATGGTTTGGTCCATGATCATGATGTTCTCAAACATGTCTCGTAAATAGTTTTTCATATTGTTTATGATTTTTGGATCGCATATTGGTTTGTTGATGTGAAAATCTCAGTGATGATATCTCCTTGAAAATATCTGATAAATGGGATTCATTGGGTGCAATCTTATTGGAACAGGCCATTAGTTCCTGTTTCTGCGTCAATTGGATTCGCTAAAGCCCTATACTTATACTAATCTTGTGATCACTGTTTAACATCAATATTATAAATGGTAGTTTTAATCTAATTGAATATAAACAAAATAAATGTAATTTTTTCTCTAACCATATTACATAAAAAAAACATTAAATCATAAGTGAAATTAATTTATAACAATTCTAGTTGTTACAATATTCCCCCTAGAGAAAATTCACCCTCAGATTCTTCATGACACCCCCTTAAAATAGATGAGGGTAATTCATTTTCATCACTTGCTTTGGTTCCCACATTCCGTTTTCAAACATGTGGTTTCTCCACAACACTTTGACATGGTGAATTGTCTTATTTCATTGAACTTTGTCTCTACGATCTAAATTCTCCACCTACTACTCCTCATAGAAAATATCATTATCCAATGGTTCCACATATAGATTGAGATCATGTGAGAGGTCATGTATGTAATTCATCAAGAGTGAAACATGGAATATATCCTAAAATCGATATTGGTTTGTAGGTAGGGCACTTTAATAATCCACCACTCAGATGAAATAAATGATCTTATAGGGCCCAATGTATCTTTGATTATGATTTCCCTTCTTCCCAATTCTCATCACTTTATTCAATGGAGATAATTATTGGGATACCTTGTCCCTAGAATTAATCACTAGTTCTAATGGATGATGGTAATAATATCACTTTTTCGATTATAAGTAACCTTGATGTGATGTTGAATGGTCTTAACCTTCTCCACCATTTCATCTACCATTTCAAGACCATGCAATATTTTTCCCAACATTATCCCAACATGCAGGTATTCTGCACCTATTCCAATAAAGGGCTTCAAAATGTGCCATTTGGATGCTCATATGGAGATAGTTGTTGGAAGAGAACTCAACTAGAGGAAGATATTGATCCCATCCTCCATTGAAGTGCATCAATCATGATCTCAACATACCCTAAAAATTTAGTATAGTCTGATCATATTGGCCACTAGTTTGAGAGTGGTAGGCCATGATGAAGTTAAAATCATTATTCAAATCCTTCTTAAGACTCTTCTAGAACTTAGAGATGAATATTGTATCTCGATTAGATACAATTGATAGTGGCACTCTATGAATCATGTCCACTTACTTGATGTATATCCATGTAATTAGATCCAGTTATAATTCCAATGGTATTTTAATAAAGTGTTTAATATTTCATATATGATCCACCAAAACCCACATAACATAATTCCTTTTTTTGTATTTGGAATATCATTGACAAATTACATGGAGATTTTTTCCAATTCCCATGTAGGTATTGCTAATGGTTGCATCTTCCCCTTGGATTTTTCTCTTTCTAATTTTACTTTTTGATTTACAATACATCTTGACATGTATTATTTTACCTCCTTGTTCATATTTACCCACCAATAGTGTTCATGAATTTCTTTATGCATATTTTTTCTTTTAGTGTTGATGGTGAAGGTTTATTTATGTGAATAATCCAACTGCCCCTTCATTAACACAGTATTTGATGGTATATAATGTCATGACCCAAATCTTACAACACGTTCATCATTAGCATTTAACTCATAGGATTTCCAATTCCTTATAGATTCCACTTTCTTTTGAATCCCCACACAAACTCTTTGATAATAATTTAACCCCATCAAAAGGGATATTTGAGTAATCATTTTTAATAGGATTGATGATGTTACTACCTTAGGATTCCCATGTCCATCCTTTCCAAATAAAAGAATATCATATCCCCATCAATTCCCATGAATGATAAAATTTCTTGATCCATTATACTTAGAGCATCTTCCACTTTATTCTCTATCTGAAGATGATAGTGTATTGAGCAGTCATAGCCTTTGATCATCTCTAAACATCATCATTGGTTCATATTCAGATCCTTCCTTGTGAATATATAATTGATAATTTTTTTTATCCATATATTTTTTATACTTCTCTCCAAATAGATAATACCACCAATTTTTTACATAAAAAATCACTACAACCAACTAAATATCATTTTTTGGGTAGTTATATTTATGATTTTTCAACTTCCATGAATCATAGGCAATGACTTTTTCATTTTCCATAAACACACCACCCATTCCCTTATTCTAAGCATCACTGAATAACACAAAAATGAGACTTCATTTAGCTAGAACATACAATTTATTTGCATTTTAAAATTCTTCTTATTTCGTACAGTCTTTAGCATAGTGTTCAATTTATCCTCATTATTATCCTTACTTTTGGAGTATATTATAATTTCATCTATAAATAATAATAAAAAATCTAAGTCAATCCCTAATGACTCTATTCATCAAGTACATGAATATTTCTAGAGCATTAGTGAGTCCTAAAGGCATCACAATGAACTCATAGTTCTCATACCTTGTACAAAATTCAGTCTTGCGGATATCCTCCTTCACCACTTTAACATGGTAATATCCGAGTCACATATCCACTATGTATAATTATTTCACTCCAAATAGATTATCAAGTATTTTTCTCCACATAGATGATTGGTTATGTCATAAATATCAGGTAGAGTATACTTGTTCTTTATCATGATCTTTTGGAGATCACTATAATCGATGAAAAGGTGCATTTACCCATATTTCTTCATGATGAAGAGGACCGGTGCACCCCATTTTGATGATACTGGGCATATGACACCTTTTCCTATATTGTTCTATATTTGTTTATTTGGATCTTCATGTTCCACTAAATCCATTTTATAATTTGTCTTGGATAATGGTAATTCTCAAGATATATTCTTGATTAAAAATTCAACATCTTGGTTAGGCGGAAGTGCATGGAATTTTTCAGCAAACACATAAATGTATTACCCCACAATATACATGTTTTCAAAGATTATTTCATCCTTAGACTTGATCAATCAAGAAATTTATGCTTTCTTATAAGGAAATAATAACAATTTTTTTAAATGATAGGGGGGTTGTTACATGATTCTGAAGTAAGGGAATTTTTTAAAATATCTTTAATAAAGAGGAAGAAGCTCAATAGGCAGATCCTCCTTCCTAGTGAGATCCTAGCTGATACCCATATTAGCCAGACTGTCAGCAACCTTGTTTGCTTCACGAAAGGTGTGTGTAGCAATGTAGATGATCTCCATGACAAAGGTCAAGCATCTCATCCAGAGAGTAGTGAGAGGCCAGGAAAGATGTCACTCCCCATTCCAAATAGCTTAAACTACAGTGGATGAGTCACTTTCAATCCAGATGTTGTTCCAGCCCTTTTTTCTAATGATTTCCATGGCGTGTGTCACACCCATCATTTCTTCTTACAAGGATGAGGCCTTACCATATTTACCAAAGGGGAATCCATGGAATATCCCATTAGAATCCTAGAATATCGCTCCATAACCAGCAGGTCCAGGATTGACTTTGGAAGTTCCATCAACATTTAATTTAATCCAACTTGGTAGCCTGTTTTTCAAGAAAACATTAAAGGATTGCTTCAGTTGCTGGTAAATACAAACAACTCTAAGCTGAGGAAGAATATCAAAATCACTAATCGAGTTTTCACAATAGGATTTTTGTATAGAAGCAGCATTCTTGATGGCCATTCAGATTCGCGTATGACCTGAATTAATTCTAAATTATTAGTTGTTGTAAATAATGGCATTCCGATCATACCAGATCACGTATATAAGCCCCACCACTACTACTAAAAAGAGATTTTTTATTTTCTGTGAATAAATTAGCTCAACACAGAACTTTTTTTGAGTACAAAATGAACTTGAATGTAACTATCTGCATCCAAACAAGTCAGTAATATAATTCCAAAGCGCTGAGGTTGTGTCACAAGTCAAAAATAGATGGTTAGAATCTTCCCTGTGTTGATAGAGAAAATGACATTTAGAACAAAGTTGTATTCCAAAATACTGAAGACATACTTCCGTGGGAACACTGTTATGAGCAATACACCAGACAAGATTAAGTCTCGAGGGATTGATCCAGTTCTTATTAATGTAGTTTAACCTAAAAAAGATGTGACCAGGATTAGTAATTTTATGATTGTAGAATTTTTTTGAGTCAAGGATCCCATTTAGAGCAGGATCCCAAATAAGAAAATCGTCAATAGAATAGGGATAATTATCAATAATACGAATGGTGTTATCGGCAGTTCGTAACCACAGGATAACATGATATATTTGACAGAACAATTTGTGTCTACCGAATTGGTGTTAGCAGGTAACTTAGTGATGAGAGGAGCTCTAGTCCAGTTATCCAACTAAATATTTATGAAAGATTCAATACTAACCATCCACCTAGAGTTGGCCATAATTTGAGAAGAAAATATGCTTAATGGATGTCCAGATTGACGATTGGACATAGTTTAAATTTCCATTACTAAATTGGTCATTAAATTTGTTTTTAAAAAAAGAGATGTAATCAGAGTTGTTATTAATCAATCTCCAGGTGAGCCTAGCTTTTAGAGCATCATTAAAGTGCCGATGATTTTCAAAACCAATACCACCCTTATCCAACGGCTTGCAATAGGTAGCCCGTGGTATGGTTACATGTTTCCTTTCATGAATTCTACTAGTCCAAATAAAATTCTTGATGTAGACGTTAATTTTTTTAAGAATCCCAATTGACCATTTATAGATCATCAGAGAGTAGACCTACTTTGACACAATATTAGATTTTACCAAACAGATCCTTCCTTCCATGGAGAGGGATTTACCCTTCCCGGAGAAGAGATTGTTGACCAATTGGTCAACAATGGCAGAAAAAAGATAGTTTTAGGCCTTCCCCAAAAAATCTGCACCTCAAGGTAGTTGAAGGGGAAGAATCCTTCCTTGATATTGATACAATTGACGATGTTATTTTTTCTATTAGTGGAAAAAATTTTCCAAGAGAAGTCCAAAGATTTCCTCCAACTAATAGATTGACAAGAGAGATCTCCATAATGGGTCAAGGAATTTTTAAGATTTTGCAAAAAAAAATTATCTTCTTTTAAGAAAAGAATGATGTCATCGTCATAAAAAAAATGCATAGGCATTCTTAAATTTATAGCCTCCAGGATAGGTTTAAGTTTGTTTTGATTAGCCAGGTTGGGGAGAAGCCTACAAAAAAATCTTATGCAATGACAAAAAGGAGTGCAGATGAAGGATCAACTTGTCTGACACCCTTGGTACATTTGAAATAGCCCTTAGGAGATCCATTCAGAAGAACAGAAATACATGCCGAATTGAACAAGGAATTGATTCTACTAATGAAAATATCACTAAAACTGAAGTCTCCCATAACATTGAATATAAATCTCCAGTAAATGGTGTCAAATTATTTCCTAATATCAAGTTTAATAGAAACATTACATCCTCTGTTATCTTTGTTCAAAGTGTTGGTGCATTCTGAGGAATGAAAAATGCAATCAGGGATGTTACTTCCATTTATAAATCCAAATTGATTCCATGAAATAATTCTTTGGAAAGAGAATAAAGTCTGTTGGAAAGAAGTTTAGTGATGATTCTATAGAGAGAGTTAATAAGCATTATGGGCCGAAATAGATTAATTTCAGAAGTATTGTCAACTTTAGGGATTAAATTCAGGAATTGAGCATTACGACCATGAGGGAGGACCCCATTAAAGAAGAAGGATTTCATAAGTTTTCACACAACCATATTAATGACATCCTAATGATGTTGAAAAAGAATATTATTAAAACCATCGGGGCCTAGAGCACTATCAGGGTTAAGGCTGAAGACAGTGTCTTTAACTTCTTATTCAAGAGGGATGCCTAGAAGAGAAAGGTTGTCTTCTTCATTCATCGGGTTCAAAATGACCTCAAGGCAAAGGTTTTTGTTAATGATTTGGCCATTAAAAATGTTTTCAAAGTATCTAACCACATGGGTAGTAATGGCCTCCTCTGTTTCCAGAAGGTTTTCATTGTCTTTAAGGAACGAAAGGGGATGACGAACTTCCCTCATTATTTGAAAAGAGTTATAAAACATAGTATTTCTCTCACCATCTGAAATCCATTTTGATTTAAATTTTTTTACTAATAATAACCATTCATGAGATGAAGGTGTTATATAAAATCCATCCTTATCCTCTCAATTGTACGTAAAATTACAATGATTCATAATATAGAGACAGATTTTCTTTTCAAGGAAATTTATGTTAGATCTATAAATGTAAATCCAATCCATGTCCATAATTTCATAAAATTTCAGTAAAGTGAGTGTGACAATGTTTGCTAGGAAATACATTCCAAAAACATTTCAAGGGGAGGAATTATATAATTCGGATGCAATAACAACACCATTATCTTTTTTCATAGAAAAATCTACTTCCATGATTTGATTTTTTGTATGGATAATTCTAATAATATTTTTTGATATGATGGAACTCATTGAACTAAAATCAATATTTATATTCCCTATTCATGAATTAATAACTAGGGTAATTGTCACCCCTTTGTTTTCAGAATTCACTTCAGTGGATGTGATTAAAAATATCACCCTTACTACCATAGAGGTAATTGGTTGTCTCCAAAATCATTGGGAGTGTTTTTTTGAAAAATTAAATGGTTCCTTGTACTAGTAGGAATGAATAATACCCTAAGGTTTGACCATATCATTCCCTTCCTCCTTTGTAGTAATAATTTTATTCGGCTAGAAATCATTGGCTATATACCCTTCCTTCTCTTACTAAATGAATTTGGTTGTCCCCTTTAGAAAGTTTCCAGGGTGATTATTTCCACACCTTTGGAAAGTGGGATGTTGAAATTTCAATACAAAATTTGATATATCTATTAGACCTCTTGAATTGATGTCCACTTAATGATTCTTATCCCCATGATACCATTAATATTCATCGATATCCATTTCGACTTTGAGGTTGCATCAAAAAATTTCCTCATAGCTATCAATGTCATGGATCTCTATGGATTTCCCTTGGATAGGTTTTATCACAGAAAATAAGTGGATATCCATGCATTCAATGGTAATGAAAAAGAAATAGGAGTATCATGATAGGCTTTTTATGTTTTCTTTATATGCCTTAATATATTCGTCAACATTTTTCTTAAGGGAAATGAAATCCCTTTCCATTTTATGATGGAGAGTTTGGGGAAAATTCATATCAAAAATCATTTTCTGGAAATCTTTCCGCACCATGTATTTGATCTCTTATTCAGGATTCATTTTTTTGACAATGTCCACTACTAATTCGCTTCACCTTCTATACGGTGAACATCCAATGAAAAATTATCTTATTCATAACATTCCGAGATGGATATGATATTTTTAATGGAGTTGATCAATTGTTCCCTGATTAATTGATCAAATAACCCATTATAAAGTAGGATGCCTTTGACAAATGAAGCTCTAGATTTAAGGTTGCTCTCTATTAGGTGTGTTGGACACTCTTCCTAATCTAGGATTCTATTACGATCTTGAGTTGGCTGAGACAGTATCTCTATGAAGTGTTAATTCTGCTCCCTTTGGCTTTAGCATCTCATTGGGGTAGTCATCACATTACTCTTCAAATTTATTTTTTCCTGATTCCTCTTATTTTAAGCCATTGTCTTGAATAAAATGATTATTATATATAAATATATTTACCTTTTAAATATATAAATTGGAGTTTAATTAAATTAAGATGATATCATATAACATACATATATTTTTTTTAATATATGGATGTCTATGATTTAGTCTATGTTATACATGATCTATTTCCAAAAATATAACAATAAGGGAAATAATTTACCACTGTAATAATTTTTTTTAATGAGCTTCTGAATTTCCAAATAATATCCACATGAACTGTCAAAATAAGTGAGCAATAAGGCTCATTGTCCAGTACCAGGTTACCCCAAGTCAGACCTGGAACACCTTGTCAGAGTTGTTAGTCCCAGGCACATCGGTGCCAAATCGACATCCAATTGTAGTATCTATACGAAGATGTATTTTAGTGAAAACCCAATTACTCTATACTAAAAAACATTAGTTATATTTTCTTATAATTAGTCTTATCCATAAGTCTTTCTCTAGAGTTTTCTAATCCTAATGACATATGTAACTATACTTTTCATATAATACCAACTATAAATACCATTCTCTTTAAAACACATTAATTCATGATGTAATTACAAATAAATAAACTTAATACAACCATAATCATTAATAAGTCAGTTTTATTTTGGGATTAGTTACATTTCATTACAAATTTAAACATGAATTACAATATATTTATTGAATACTTATTTGACATGCTTGAGCTTTAAACTGTATTGGATATCCAAGGAAAATACATAAGAATGTGTTGATCCATAACTCATAGTATGTTAATAAACATGGTATAACATTAATATAATAATACATATTAGAAAATGGATTTTAATGAGGCATAAAGGAACATGAATAATAAGGAATCATATAGAATGATAATCATAAAATGGGAAATGTGTCAACAACATCAAACACTACAACCCAAATTCTGGCCAAGGCTAAACCACTAAGACTTCATGGTGAACAAAATTACCACAAATGAGTCTAGTATACCCATATACTAAAAAGATGTATCATGATACCAAACATTGCACAATGATTAGGAGCGCTATATAATTCTGGGTGCACTAGTCACTTTATTTCATTTTCATGTTTAATTGTTCTACATAAATCATAAAACATGAATTAATTCATCATAAAAAACTATTCAATGATCATGTTCTGTGGAATAAATTCATGTAAATCTCAAATAAATTGGTATTTGTTCATGTGAACACCTTTAATAAGAAATTTTTTATGGTATTCACTACACAATTGGTTTGGCATTGAAAACCAGGGTGAAAAATCAGCAATATAACGACATCACATAAAAGGTCATAAAATGGGTTTATGTGAGTGAAATGGGTCTATAATCATTTATAGATGAAGTGTATAGTAATAGAGACATCTATTCACATTTCCACAGATATATATTTCGAAAATGAAGTCATATGATAATAAATAATCTCATTAAAATTACTCTGAAAGGATGCTTTCAAACATTTATCATCGTAACAAGTGTTCATTGGAGGGATTAATTAGAGATAAAGGGGTCAATAGAAATTTATACATAAAAAGGCATTTTGGGCGGGGGGTTATAAATCAAACCCCATAACAAGTAATTGAAAATAAAAGGTATTAACTAGATAATAAAACATTCTTAATGATGAGAACGGAAAAACCCTTACATGAGTGTGTGGATCTAAAAGCATGAAGAGGGGATTCGTGAATGCTTAGGTATCCCTGGTAGGATTATAGAGAATATAGGCTATAGTATGTACGTTATCCATGTATTTTGTGTGAATAATAGTTGGCGCATGTGTGAGTTTATATCTGAAATGATAGGGGAATTCTTTAGTATTTCACAAACTGAAGTATCATAATCTATATAATAAAATATACAAATTAAAAGACCTTTATATGGTTTTTCCTATGGGGTCTTCCAAATTTGGTAGGATTTAATATTTTTATTAAAAAAACTAAACATATTAAAATTTTACACATGCTTATGTGGAGTTAAGTAACTCTTTTAATGAAATGAATTTGAAATGATAACATATATTATATATTTTGGAGGATTCATAATATTATTATAAAATTAATCAAATCAAATTAATATAAAATTATATTAATTGGTAAACATATATTTAGCCATTTATACCCATTATATAATTTATTAAATCATTTTTGGTTCATTATGATGTTATAAAACACAACTTATATTTATAGGATATTTAACTTTTACCTGAAAATTTAATTGTCTCAAAATATTATGAAAAATAACCATTGAAAATCTTCAACATTATGAATCCAAATATAATATATATTTTATCCAAATAATTTTTGAAATATAATAATTGTTATATTTAAACTAATATTTTAAATTTTGGGAAAATTGATGGGTTTTATGACAATAACAATGTATGAACACTTATAAAATAGTAACTTTCACCTTATAAAATTATATGAACATTTATAATAAATAAAAATTATTTAATGATAAAATTTTATTAAAAGACTATTTATTTCAAAAAATCGTTACTTTATAAAAAACCCCTTAAATGAAATTGACTATTACACGTGTATACAATTTGGGTTTCATTGAATCGAAATCAAAATCATTTATAAAGAAAAAATGAAAATAAAATTGTTATTATATAAAATACATATAATTGTTATTATGGTATTTATACATATATTTTTATTAAATCAATGTACACCCCAATAGTATGGTGTACGCCGATGATTCTTTCATGGGGTTGTTCGGCAAACATGGTTTGGTACATGATCTAAAGAGCTTGATATTCTCTCGTAAATGGGTTTTATCATGTTTAAGTTATTGGATCACAACTTGGGATTGATCAAGAGAAAACCCTAGTGATGCCATATCCCTCAAAATCTCTGATTAATGGGATTCACAGGGCATAATCATACTAGATGAGGCTATCACTTCCTTTTTTGTGTAAATTGATTTTGTTAAAACCCTATATTTATAATAATATTGTGATCACTATTAAATTACTATATTATCAATGGTAAAGATTGCTAATGGTCTTTTAATCCAATTTTATATAATAAAACAATATAGATGGATCTGTTTTATATAATCATATTATATAATAAAACATCAAATCATATGGTAAATTTATTTATAAATGTTTGGGTCATTATAGTGTTGATTCTCGGTGGACTAGGGACCTCAAGGTACTAGTGAATGACTTGATGTCCTTTTTAAGGGATGAAGCATAATGCTAAATATCCTAGGTTACCATTGAGTACATAGATAATGTAGAAATAATTTTCTATTCTTTGATGTACTTGTGTATAGTTCGATTATATATTTATATTTAGTTAGAATTCTTATTTGACAATAATTGTTCTGTTTTTCTATATCTTTTCTTGAGGTTTCACTTTCATATCATAAGTGTTTCTAAGAGTCGTATGAACGATGAATATTTATTGATTTAATGATATGTGTTTTGGAACATGTTTTGAACATGTTCTGCAATACTTTTGAATATTTTCAATGTTTAGATACTTGTGCTATTTTGTTGGTTCTTTCTAGTTGTTTTCCAATTTCTCTTTGTTTTGTTGATTTTTTATTGGATATTTCTATTAATCTATATGGTTCCTATATTATCTATTTCATAATATAGATACCTTTTTTGAATGATGCATAATTTTTTTTTCAACTATTGGATTAGTGAATACCAAATTTTAGTGGGTCAAAACTAAATCAAGTTCTTGTTATATGGTATGTCTAAGGTGTTGACCCTAAATATTGGAGATAGTTCTTGAGAAGAATAATTTGTTAGGAGTGTAAAATTGTAGCATCCTAATTTTTAAACACTCTATACTTCATATTTTAAAATTATTATTTTCTATAGATCATTTTTATACTGATTATTAAGCGTACTCATGTATTCTATAGTTTATTTATTGTTAAAATAGTATTAAAAACATTAAATAAATCCAAAATTATTTTTATGGCCTTGTGTAAGGTTATAGAGGATTTCACATGGATAAGTAATGTTATTAAATAGATTCATGGGTAAAATAATGGTATTATCTTGCCAAAAGGATTATATTAATGTAACACTTCTATTATAATGGTTGCATAGGGGTAAATACCATTGTATTAGCATTCTGTATGGGTAAGATAAGTTTCATAATGGTAAGACCATGAGTTTAAGCGATGCATAAGGTTATATATAACTATGTACGGTTACCTATAGTATTATATAATGGTAACCAAAGATCTTTAATAAAATTTTAATGGTACATAGTTGTCACATATGGGCATTAAACACTGTATAATGGTAGTTTTTAGAATTTTATATGGGAAAAGACCTATTTTAAGGCCTACATAAGGGTATATATTTAAGATAAATATTTTTCTTGTCTCGTATAATGGTATATTCTAAAGGTACTAGATAATTTTTTAATGGGATTGTATGATTTAGATAAATCCCATAAGGGAAATTCCCTATACCCTATCAGGATTTTTTGGTCAGAATGAAAAATACGGAGACAAAATATTTGGTGAATTGTGTTTCTTTAAAAACATGGTAAAACGTAACCATAATTTCCAAAGAAAGTATTATCTTCTCTCCTATATAAAATAAAATAACAGAAAATAAAATATGTACATTATATGAAAAAATATTTTAGAATAGGGAATAAGATCACCTAGTCCACTACACCAATGCCCTCTCGATGAGCTTAGAGATTTTTACTAGCTAGTGAATTTATTGGGAACTTCTACAATTCAGTGAACGATTTGACACCTTACAAGGAAACTTTTATAGGTTCTTATATTTTTTTTACACAAAAAAAAAATATACACAAATTAGTTTTAGATGGAGAAACTCATCCAAGGACTAAGTATGATAATCCAACAGAAATTAACAGATACAGGACTAGGATGTAGCTATTCAAACTGCTTCAACATACAGTTTCTATAAAAAAACCCTCTCTTTATTACTCACAAAATCATGATTTATTACATAAAATTTATCTTAAGTCCACTCTTGTTATCTATAGGTCTAGTGTCTTTGGAAATTAAGAACATTAAATAACAATCTATACCACAAACAAAACAACTTTATTGAAAAATTCTCTTACATGACCACAATAATCCTTTGTACTTAGCATTGCATAGGGTAACCTGAGGACATGCATACAGAAAATGGTGAGCTATAACGCCTAGTAAGAGAGTAAACAAGGCATAACATGAAGAATATAGTACATGTTAGGAAAAATTAATATCAATGGAGAAAAATCGAAACACGAACATAAATACATGATATAGCATGATTATAGTAACATGGAAATGTGGCCATAATATTTAACATGATATTAGCATGATCCAACTCTCATTATACATGGATCATAGGTAAACCATCATTGTAGATGTATTCGAATGATTAAATCCTAATTGCACTTGAATTATCATGAGTAAACCTTCATTTCACTGTACATATCATGGAACTAATCTTTACAAAATTCATTGGAGTGATATCAGGGCACATCCTTCTTAATCATTTCATTTCATGCATAAGTGTTCTACAGAGATCATACAACCTAGATTCATTAAACAACATAATTTATTCCACGAATAAGATGATGTGGAATACAAAAATATGACTCCTCAATCAACAAGTAGGTGTGCATAATGTTGAATATCGTTGATAGAGAAATGGGTATGGTATTCACTTACATGATGATTTTGGCATGAGAAATTTTGGTGTAACTTCAGTAGCATAACGACATCAAATAGAAATCGTAAAACAGGATGATGAGAGATAAAGGGGTATATCATCATCTATACATGAAATTAAAAGTAAGGGGGTCATGTATCATAATATCCTAACATATGTAATGGAATTTAGATGCATAATATAAAATAATTTCTTGAATTTAAATGAGGAGAGATAAATACCTTACAAAATATTGACATGGTAATAGGTGTACATGGGTAAAATTAATGAGAGAGAAATGGGTATATAATCATTCAAAAATAAAAAGGGTATTATAGGAGGGTTTCAAAATTACACCCCAATAATTTTAATTGAAAATGAAAGGGTATAGCAACATAAAGAAACGTGGAAAATTATGAGAAAGGAATAAATCCTTTACTTGGAAGTGTGATCTCAAAGGCCTGGGAGAGGCTTGAGAGAGGCTTCTAGGGATATTGGGTCCCCTTGGGGGGTTCTATAGAGATTAGGGCTTATTTTGGTCAAGCTTTATAAGTTTTTAGTGAAAATGAATGGGAAATTCAGTGGGTCGATATATGAAAGGAGAGGTAAATCATTATTATTTAGGTTTTGGACACTACACATTAATCTAATCAAACCCACAAACCATCCCATTGTTTTAAAACATGAGTTTTTTCAAAGTTTAGTCGAAAATCTTTTTAAAAGTCCAATTTCTGAACATATTATAATATTAGTCTTTCTTATGTGAAGGTGAGTCACACTCTCAAAAAGTCAATTTTAAAAGTTAAAATATTTTATAAGTTTTGGAGGGTCCAATAAGACACAATAAAATAAATCTAAAAAATATAAAATCAAATTATTTTAGAGATAAAACATATATTGGCTGAAAAAACCATTTAATAGTATCTTATTACATCACTATTAGGTCACTATGATGTTATAAAACACATTATATATTTAAGCGGTATTTAATTTTTACCCAAAACTTGAGTGTCTCTTAAAATTATGAAAAATGATCCATTAGAAAATTTAGACATCCTGAATAAAAAGATGATATTAATTTTATCTAAATAATTTTCTAAATATGTGAATTTTAAATTTAAAAAAAACACACATTTATTTAAAATTCATGGGTTTTTGACAAAAATAGTTTTCAATCCTTAATAATAATTTCAATTGTATTAATTAAAAATTATATGATCATTTATATTTAACAAAAAGAAATTTAGAAATAATATTTTATAAAAATAATATTTAATTCAAAAATCCAATAATTCATCAAAATATATTTCTTCATTGAATATTAACTAAAAATAATATTCATGCTTTAAAACCCATTTAAAAAGTAAAAACAATAAAATTAATGTATATTATCCATACAAAAAATAATGCACATAATAATAATTCTAAGGTATTATTACATAACTATTTATAGAAACCACATAATTCTTAAGGGTGAGGAGATTGATGGTGATAGACTCTTGGCGTGTCTTTGATAACCACACTTGGGTGTTAATCTCTATTAACATCCACTTATCTTATAAGTGGCTCTATACAAGATTAAAATATTGAAGCTTGGCTGGGCTTGGTTAAGAGAGAAGCTCAGTGATGATACCTCCTTTCCAAGCTTTGAAAAATGGGCTTCATATGGATCAATTCTACATGATGAGGCCATCACTTCCTTATTCTAAGTAAATTAGATTTGTTAAATCCCTATTTACCAAGTCATGTGGTGACTGTTCAACGACTATATTAGCAATTTTAATAGATCATAATTATATTTTAAAATACAAAAACTAAAAACCAAGGAAGTAAATATGTCTTATATAACCAGTTTAGATAATAATCCATTTAATCAAATCAAAGGGAATTTTCATTAATAAAATATTTAGTCGTTAAAATATTCTCCCCAAAAATTTTTCTCCCTAGAAATTTCATTTTCCCCACACTAAAACAGATATGGGTTACTCCACCTTATCACTTCCTCTGGTTCCGACATTACCTCTTCAATATTTTGGTTTCACCATAACACCCTGACGAGGGGCATTGTCTTATTTTGTAAAACATTTTCTCTGTGATCTAAGATCGTAGCTAGATTCTCTTCATAAGAGAGGTCTTTATATAATGGTACCACCTCTGGATTGAGTACATGCGATGGGTTTGGTATGTTCTTTCTTATGAGTGATACCTAGAACATGTCATGAACATGAGATAGGTTCGATGGGAGTGCTAATCCATAGTCTACTACTCCAATGTGATTAATGATCTCAAAAGGGATTATGTACCTTAGAATATACATTCTATTATACCAAAATATCACAACACTCTTCCATCGTGATATGCAGAGGAATACCATGTCTCCAATATCAAACTATAGGTCTTGTCAACAGTTGGAATCATAACTATTTTTTTGACTCTGAGCACCATTAATGTGCTGATGGATGGTCTTAACATTAAAAACCATTTCTTCAACCATTTCTGGTCCTAGGAGTTTTTTCATTCCAACTTCATCCCAACATGTTGTTTTTCTGCACCTCTTCACATAAAAGGTTTAATAAGGATCCATTGGGATGTTTGAGTAGAAACTATTATTGCAAGAGAACTGAACCAAATGAAGATGTTGATCCAGCCATTTTTTGATGTCCATTTAGAATGATCTCATCATTTCCTCAAGTGTTTGGAGAGTCTGCTCAAATTGGCCATCGGTTTGAGAATTATAAGATGTACTATCATTCATCTTAGTATTCATAGTGTATTATAAACTCTTATAGAACTTAGAGGAGAATCTTGGATCTTGATCGGATTAATCGATAGTGGTAATCCATGTATCCTTACCACTTATATTATGTATATACATTCCAGTTGATCAAATGGGAACTCCTATTAAATTGAAATGAAGTGTGCAATCATTGTAAAACAATCTAAAATAACCCATATAACATTGTTTCTATTGGATGTCTTCAGAAGTACGATGACAAAGTCCATGGTGATGTTATCTCATTTCGATGTTGGTATGGGTAATGGTTACATCATCCCCTCAGACTTCTACCTCTCATACTTTACTTGCTGATATACCAGGAACTTTGATATATACTCAGGGATCTACTTCTTCATGTTATCCATCAGTAATTATATCAGAGATATCGATACATCTTTGTGTATCCTAGGTGAATGGAGAAATTATAACTATGTGCATCATCCAAAAGACCAGTCATTAACTCCGGATATGATGGAACATATAGTCTTGACACAAATCACAAAATTCCCTCTTCATTAACATCTAACTCTAACAATTTTATATTTATGATAGTTTTCAATTTATTCTGAATTTATACATCCTCATTTTGATCATCCCTTAAAATTTACAAAAGAGACAGTGGAACAATCATTTGTGAAAGGAACGATGATGTTACCTTCTTTATAATTCCCATGTCCATATTCATCAAATCTAACAAGATTGGATCCTTTTCAATTCTCATGAATGATATAATTTTTTGTTCCTTTCTACTTAGATCATCTACCACCATGTTCACTTTCCTAGGGTTGAAATGGATTACACAGTCATAGTCCTTGATCAGCTCTAACTATCTACGTTGGTTCATATTCAGACCAATATGTGTGGATATATATTTGTGGATTTTTTGATCTATATATATACCACACTTCTCCTCAATGATGTCATGTTACCAAATTTATAAGGAAAAATTAATGTAGATAACTTCAGATCATGTATTGGATTGTTTTTTTCATGAACATTATGTTTCCTTGAAGCATAATCAATGAATTTGCCATTTTTCATCAACACAAATCCCAATACCTTCTTCTATGAATCTCTAAATACCACGAAAAGTTCTCCACTTGTAGGTAGTGTAAGCATAGGCATAGTGATAATCCTCTTTTTGAACTCCTTGATGCTCTCTTTGCATTCATCACTCCAAGAAAACATGAATCCGTTCTGAGTTATCTTGGTAATAGGGTTTGACAATCATGAGAAATTTATCACAAATCCATGATAATATACAAATATCGCAAGGATGTTATGGATCTCGTCATAGATATTGCCCACAATCATCCATCAATAGCATTAGTATTATAGGGATCCATATATATATATTGTTTCTTGTTATTAAAGGACCTAAGAATGAGACTTCCTTCAACTAGAATTCAAACTTGCTATACTTTTCATAGATATTATCCTTTCACAATTTTTCTAAAAAAGTGCTTAGATCCTTTTCATAATCCTCCTTATTTTTAATGTATATTAGAACATCGTCTATAAAGACTACAACAAACTTGTCGAGGTAATATCTAATAACTCTATTCATTAAGTCCATGAAGATTTCTGGATCATTAGTGAGTTGTAATGGAATTACTATGAATTCATAGTGTCAAAAACCAGTCTTGGGGATATCCTCCTTCTTCACCCTGACTTGGAAATATCACTACCACAAATCCAGCTTGGTGAAGTATTTTTCTCAATATAGTTGATCAATCAATTCATCAATTTATGGAAGATGATACTTTTTCTTTATCATGATTTTGTTGAGCTCATGAAAATCATTGAAATTGCGCATTGACACATCCTTATTTTTCACGAAGAGGACTGGTGCACCCCATGGTGAATAACTTGGGCTAATAAACCCATTATCTATATTCTCTTGTAGCTGTTTCTTTATCTCTTAAAGCTCCACAATAGCCATTCTATAAGGAGTCTCGGATATTTTTAATGCCCTAGGTATAATTTCAATCAAAAAATCAATATCCCTTTTCAGATAAAGACAAGGAAATACCTTGGGAAACACTTTAGTGAATTCCCTCCCAATAGGTAGGTATTCAAGGATTTATTCTTCCATAGACTCAATCATCAAAGAAATATATTTATGCTCATAGGGTAGTAATATCCATGCGTGAGATGATGGTCATAAAGAAGATTAATCCTCCTCTATGCACTTTTATAGAATCGGGGGATGATTCTCCATACGGATAGTATTTTACTTCCCATAGAAATATGTGTTGGCTCTATATAGGTAAATCCAATCCATGACAAGAATTGTACCATATTACACCATATGGTGTATGAAGAGGTTCTCTGGGAAGTTCAATCAAAAAAGTTTGATAGGGGAGGAGTTATATTCATGGTATAAAATAATTTCCCCATTTTACGTTCTCACTGTCATCTCTACTTCCATGATTTGTGGTTGTGTTTGGATTTTTCTACTAAACCTTTAGGATATAAAATAATGCATAGAACTAGAATAAAAAATTATGTTTTCTAATCTTGAATTAATACCTAGCGTACCTGAAACCACATCATTGTTGGGGTTCTCATCATTAATAGAGATGAAAACTACTCTCTCTTACTTCCTTGAAGGTTGTAGGTTGCCTCTGAAAACCCTTGGATTAGGGAACATGTTTGAAAAGTGATCGGGTTCATTGCAGTTGTAGTAAATAACAATGTGTTGAGGGTCAAACCAAGTGTTCCTCTCAAATGTCAAAGCATAGGGTTTTTCATGTCAATAGTTAATGGTCAACTACAATTCTCTTTCAAACCTAATGCATTTCCTCGCCCCCTTCAGGAAATTTCTTGGGTGCTTCTTTTCGCACCTTTGGAAATTGGGGTGCTTTAATTTCATAGTACCGTTGTATTTATCTTTAATATCACTAAAATTAAATTCTACTTTCATCTTCATATCACCATGATACCCATGAGATTCTCTTATCTCTATTTCAACTTTGAGGGCACATCAGACAATTTCCTCATAGCTATTGAATTCATGAATCGACATGTCATTCAGTCGGCTAAGTTTTATCCCACCAAAGAAGCAGTCAACCTTGAATTCAGGGGTAACATCTAAACTAGAGGCGTATCATGCAAGCCTTGTAAAATTTTCCTCATACAGTCTGATGGATTCATCATCGTTTTTCTTGAGGGCAAGGATTTCCCTTTCCATCTTTAGTCGCAGGGTGTGATGAAAATATTTATTGAAAAAAAATTCCGAAAATCCTTCCATTATAATGCCTAAATATCATCCTCTAGCTTAAATTGTTTTGAAAAATGACCACCATTTATCAACATAACCCTCCATATGATAAGAAGATAGAATAACCTTCTCTTGTTTAGAACATTTATTTATGGATAAGATCTTCTCAATGGAGTTGATTCATTATTTATAGATTGAGGGATCAGAAGTTCCATAGAATTTATGAGGCATTTGTATCCTAAAGCTCTCTATTGTGGCATGTTATTAATTGGGGGGGGGGGGTTTAATGTTACTCTTGGACCATGTTTTTATTTAAAACTTTATTAAAATGAGAGAGTATCATGACAATGTTTTTAATTCTCACTCCCATCATATTTGGAATATCATTATAAATGTCATCATATTTATTTTCACATCTGTTGTAAGCATATACCCTTATATTACTAGCCATTGGCTGGAATAAAAGGAATGTTAGGGGTTACACATAAATAGAAATCCTAATAAAAAATGGTAACTTATAAATTTCATTTATTTCAGTACTTCTGAATTAATAGGCTTTATTCCATGTTATCCATGATCTACTTTCCAATATATTTTCTTAGGGGAATTTTATTTATTATAATAATAATAGTTCATATGGAGCTTATGAATTTACATAGGTTTATCCCCTAGGAGTTTTAATCCAAGAGTGTATCAATGCCTGTTGTCGTGCACCAGTTCCCATTCGAGTCTACATCAAAGCAGTGTCTTCTTGTTTTACCCCTAGATACATCTTTACCAGAGCCACATCTACTTGTTTGTATCCATACAAGGATAAATTTTTATGATAAACCACCTACTCTATACTCACTAAAATTTAGGGATGTTTTTATTATACCTAGCCTTATCCCCAAGGCTTTCTCTAGGGTATTCTAATCCTAATCCAAAAAATTACTAAACCTATCCTCTGATACCAACTATAACAACCCTCCTCTTTATTACACACTTAAACATAAATTATTACTCAAAATTGAATTTAATATAACTCTGAGGATCGATTTTTCTAGAGTCATTGTAAATTAAGAACATTACATAACAATGTATAACATAAAACACAACATCTTTATTGATTTTTTTTCCATGACTAGAACATTCTATCAGACTTCACATTTCATGGGGTAAATTAGGGACATGAAAAAAAAGGTGAGATATAAATTCCATTAAGGGAGTAAAAAAGGTAACATAAATAATATAGTAGATGTTAGAATTCATGTATATCAATGTATTAAAAGAGAAACATGAATATGATTCCTAATATAACATGATTATAATAACATAGATATATGGCAACAACATATAACATGATATTAGCATGAACCAAGGCCCATTGAACATGGATTATTAATAAAACCTCATTACAAATTTATTATCATGAGTAAACCCTCATTTCACTTGAATTAGAATGAGTAAACCGTTATTTCTCTTCAGGAATCACGATAATAATCATTACCCAATGAATTGGAGTGCTATTAGGGAACATTATTCTTAATCAGTTCATTTCATGCATAAGTGTGCCACATAGATCATACAACATTGAATCATTAAAAATCATAATTTATTCGACGAATAAGAGATATGGAATACATAAATTCAATTAATCAATCTAAAAGTACATTTTCACAAAGGAGAATACTCTTAATAGGGAAATTAGTATGGTATTCACATACACGATGATTTTGGAATGGGAAATTTTTGTGTAACTTATGTAGTATAACAACGTCAAATAGATATCATAAAATGGGTTAATGAGAGAGAAAGATGTATCTCAACATTAAAACATGAAATAGATAGTAAGGTGGTCATGGAAAATAATATCCCAACATTCGTAATGGGATTTAGTTGAATAATATATAATAATTTCATGAATGTAAATGAGGAGAGAGAAATCCCTTATAGAATTTTGGAATTGTAACTGGTGTACATGGGAGGCATTAATCAGAGAGAAATGGGTCCCTCATCATCAAGAAATAAGTAGGAAAGTATAGAGGAGGTGAAAAATCATACCCAAAATTTGTAATTGAAAATAAAAGGGAATAAAAATATAAAGAAACATGGATACTTTTTTTGGAGACAATGAGGTTTGTGTTTTGGGTTGTTTTGGGAATATACTATAATTGTTGTGATCATATTTCATGGTTGTATTGACAATGTTCTATTGTGAGTTTCTTCAGTGGAAACATTGGATTCAAGGTGTAATTTCTGTAGTCATGGATGGACAGATGGTCTCTGTTGATCGATGGGGTACTGGTGTGATGTTTGGATGTTGATGACGGTGGTAGTGATATGGGATGGTGTCGATGATTTGTGGTTCGTAATGATGATTGACAGGTAACGTGTCACTGACTAACGCAAGTGAATCTCGGATCATGATTTTATCTATTTCTATTATAACAATGTTTATTTATAAATTTTTAATTTGTATTAGGTACTTGTTTATGTATCCCACCAGATGTCCTGGTGCGATGGTTACTGCTCAACCATAAAATGGGTTTTTAGAAAATAAAATAAAAATGAATTTTTAGTCAGGAAATCCGTTGCATGGAAGTGTGATCACAAAGGCTTTGTAGAGGATTTAGATGGGTTTATAGGGATAATGGGGCCCTTGGGGAGAATTTTAAAGAGATTAGGGAAGAGGTTGGTTGAGCTGTAAAGGTTTTGAGTGATGCGGAATGGGATATTGACTTTTTATAAATATTAAAGGAGAAGTAATTCTTCATTATTTAGGTTTTGGATACTATACATTAAACTAATCAAAACCACAAAAAATCCCGTGTTTTTCGACAATGTGGAGTGGAAAATATTTTTTTATAAGGAAATGGAAAAACACATTAAAATTTTAGCCTTTCTTATGTGGCGGTTAGTAACACTCTCAAATAAATCATTTTAGAAAGTTAAAATATTTTATAAGTCTTGGAGGGTCCACTAAGGATCCATAAAATTAAAAAAAATTGAAAAATCAAATTATTTTAAAGACAAATCATATATTTTCTAAAAAACCATTTTATATTATTTTATTAAATCACTAATAGGTCATTATGATGTCATAAAACATATAATATATTTATATAACATTTAATGTTTACCCAAAACATAGACTGTCTCAGATGATTATGAAAATTTCAGCGTTAGATAATTTTGACATCTTGAATCCAAAAATGATATTAATAGTTTGTAAATAAATTTTTTTAATGTGTGACTTTTTAATTTTAAAATAAAAATTGACATTTATTGAAAACTCATGGATATTGACAAAAGCCAATTTCAAACCTTAATAAAAATTTCAATTATATTCATAAAAAATCAAATGATCAATTATATTTAATAAAAATTAATTTAGTAATAATATTTTATTAAAATATTATTTAATTCCAAAACCCATTAACTCATAAAAACATATTTCTTAATTGATTATTAACTAAAAATACAATTTGTGCTTTAAAACTCATTTAAATGTAACAATAAAAAATGGAGGTATATTCATTATCAAAAAATAATGAACATAATCATAGTTTAGGGTCTTGTTACATAACCCCTTATAACACCCATATAAGATCTAAGGGTTAGGTGTGCGATGGTGACAGACTCTTGGGGATGCTCTGATAACATCTCTCAGGTGGTAATCTATATTAAATTCTACTGCTCCCATAGGCGGTTCTGTTCATGCTTTATGTGTTGAATCTCTGCTTGGGATTGGTTACGAGTGAAGACCAGTGTTTCTACCACATTTCCAAGCTCTGACAAATGGTCTTCGTATGGATCAATTCTACTGGATGAGGTCATTGCTTCCTTTTTTGAGTAAATTGATTTTTAAAGCCCTATATTCATACTAATCATGTAATCCTAGTTCAACAACTATATTTGCAGTGATAAAAATTCATAATGGTATTTTAAAATAAAAAAAACATTAAATAATGGAATTTATTATGTCTTATATAACCATTTTACATAATAAGACATTTAATGGGATCAAGATCAATTTTCATTAACAAAAGATTGGTTCATTAAAGTTTCATCTTTAATAAACAGTTGTATTAGAAATTAAATAAAATATATCACTAGTAAAAATTTATTATAATGTGAATTTTTTTTGTAAAGAAATAAATAATTCTCCAATAAGATTAGTAATCAAGTATATATGAAAATTTATACTCTAATATTTTCATTGTCTAAAATGTATAACTATATAAATAAATTAATTGATATATATAAAAGTAGTATTCAATCAAATAAACAATGATAAAAACATGTTTGTCTCGAAATTATGTCTCTAGGGGTGTTTAATCATTTTATTTTTTATAACACAGCACCAATTTTTTTATGATAATATTTTTATCTTTAAATAAATAGAATATCCTAGTATTCATCACATCATTTGAATATCCTCAGACAAAACCCCTTTGAGATATTTCATGATAAATCATGAATATTTAAATTCAGAACATTTAAGGAGAGTTATAACTTCAATAATAAATATGATGGAAAAAATTGATTGAGCCTGAGCATTTAAATATTTATTTTAAAAGATTTAGAATGATATTTAGTTTTTTTGATACAACTATGGAAAAAACAAGAATAATCTGAAATCCAAAACTATATCTTTGATTTTAGAAATAGTTGGGTTTGCCTATGTAGCAATAAAATCCAAAATTATGGATGGTAGAATATGATTTATTTCAAATCTGGGGATAGTGAACCATATATTTGTCCCTAAAACATATGGTTTCTTCCAGCGGATGGGTTTTTGATATATATACATTTATTTCAAATACAGGTTTTAAAAATTATGCATTTTATCCCTTTAGAAAATAAATATACTCCCATAAGATAATGACTGAATATTTTTCTGGAATAAAAAATATTTATTTTTAAAATAATTTATATCTTCAAATTTAATTAATTTATCTTTGTAAGACATAAATTTGGGTGTTTATGATGATAAAAAAAAGTTATTGAAATAATTTAATGAACACATGGTAATAAAACTACAAATTTAATGATTATAATACTCCTAAAACAAATGATATTGTTAAAAATAAAATAAAATATTATAACTAGATAAATTTAAAGAATGATTTTCCATAAAAATACAAATATTGTTACAAAGAAATAAAATTTCTCCCATATATTTCATTCATTTTTAACATATCTAACTTCATATGTTTTTCATTATTTTGTATCAAAATTTTAATTTAAAATTATATTTACCATAATAATTTTATTCTTATGTTTCTTAATAATTTCCCAAAAAAATCAATTAATTTTTTCTTTAAATTAAATTCATTTCTTGTGACATGAAAAATAAATTATGAAATAATACAATAAATTTAAACATGAAAGAAAATATGTACAAACAATACATAGACTGTATGAAATATGAATTAAAATTTTATATTTAAAATTTTATATTTATTTATTACTTCATAAATTATACAAAGATGAAGAAGAAACATGATTTTTGAGAAGGTTTAGATCAATCATCTACACTCTCCAATCTCTAAAATTTTTCAATTAGAAAAACGAAATCTTATGGAATATATTCTATTCTCCGTTCAACATCATCATATCTTTGAACCAAAGAATATGATATTCACTATTTAACCAAAAAATCGTTTAGATCACCCAAATCTAACATAGTAATAACTTCTCATTTGACTAACTAAATTTGAATTATCATCATTCTTTCAATGAATTGATATATTATTTAGAAATTTTTATTCCCTTTAATATTCTAAAAATCTTTTCTATTCTATCAAAAATGTTTTTCAAAATATGATATTTTTATATCTCTTCATATGATTTTATAAGTTCATTTAATTCTTCATGAATTTTCCCAACTAATTCATTCAAATGAATAAAATTGTAATCAAAACACTACATAGAGATTTTCATATCTAAAAATTTTAGAAGATAGAATTTTTTTTCATCAAAACCGTTAATTTCTATAAATTGTGTATAATATTTTTCTACATAATACATATTAAATAAACTAAATTTTCTACAATGAAATAAATAATAATAATTTTCATTTGTTTTGAGAAAACATTTTCACTGAGTATGGAGTTCTACATCTATTCATTCTGGTCAGACAAGTCTCTCCAAAAAGCTTTATGTTTGTAAATTCAATGAATGAAGATGATATTTTTTATATAGTTTGCGAAAAATATTCTTAGGGTAAAATGGTGAGATGATACATTTCATTATTAGAATTTATTGCTGAAAATTAGATTCTCTAGCTAAAATAAATATTTACCCATTTTAATTTTAATTTTGAAAATCCATTTCTCGAGAGTAGTATTATTTAATAAAAACATTACAAAAATGAATAGCTTTCCAAGGAAAATGAAATTTGATTTTTTTTCAAAATGAATGTTTAAATTATGAATATTTTATTATCATAAACCTATATTTTTTATATGATTTTTAATTAATACAAAAAATTTACCCACAGTCCCTCTAAATTATAAATTCTCTTAGAGAGCTTTTTAATGTGAGAAATATTAAGAAAATGAATTTTTTTCATAATTTAGAAATTATTTACATGTATTTATATGAAATTATATAATCTATTAATAAGGAGAATGTATAATGAAATCAAAAGTCTAAGATATTGATGCATCATAAAAATAATATAGTTAAAATAATTTTAATAGTTTAAAAATATATAATATAAAGTTTCTCTCTCCCGTTATAAAACAATAAATGCATTAAAATAAATTGTTAATATGGAAATGAAATCGTTATTATATTGAAATTTCTATCTTTATGAAGTATCCATTTCAATATAAGAAATTTCCATAATCATTAAGAAGAGACTAAATAATTAAACAATTAATTCCCTTGGTGGACACTAATAATATATCAAATACGATTACCTTTTGGTAACTAAATGTTTTTGGAACCGACAGTGTTAGAAATTAAATTTTCATCTAACCGAGCTGATTTTTTGAATAAATATTATATAAATAAGGATATCTAATTCTTTCTAATAATTATAATTCTTGATTGCTAAAAATTGTGGTTTTGTAAAATTGTATTCTTTTTCATAATGTCCATTTATTCCATACTAAAAAAATTTATTGTACACACGCTTCTAATTTTAGAACCAAGAATAATATAATTCATATAAATTTTTTTCTAGCCTCGATTACTAATTATACAAAATTTTTCTTTTTCAATTTAATTTTCTCAAAGAATTTTATTTAAATTGTTTTATCCTCGAATAATTATTCTTGATGATTATTAAATTCTTCAAATAGTTCCTAAATTTTATATTCAAAAAAAGAATGAACATTTAGTTTTTAAATATAAAATAGGAATTGATACGAATTATTTATGACTATCAATATTATTTTATGATTTTATAAGATTTTATTATTCATTATTTAAGTCTAAAAGTTTGTCTTCTTGCATTAATAAGTATTTATAAATTCCAATAAGATAAAACTTTTGGAATCATTATTTTGGTTGTTAAAAGTGTGTACCTCAACAGCAAGATTCATATGGTATATATTTACAATTTTATTTTCATGCTTAGTTTCCGAGTTTATAGTTGATTTGTTTCTTGAATCCGTAGTATCACTCTAGTTAGTGTTCATGAACTCACTCATTTTATTTTATTGTAATTCTTTCATGCAGCTTTTGAAAAATTAAACATTGTGTGAAATTTCTCCTTATATTAATAACATCATTCTTTTTAACTAATTATCTTCCTATTATTGAAATGTTATATAAATATTTTATCAAGATCAAATATGTCTTCACTGATTCTGAATAACTTGAATCAGAAAAATCATCCATTTTACTTTTAATTGTCAAATCATCATTTTTTAATAAAAACATATTTTTTATCTTGAAGTTTCATCTCATCTTCATACAGCATCAAGGTTCCAACCCGTTCATTCATTTTCAATTATGAGATAATAGTATATTTGTTAATTGGAGTATATATTTCATTCCAAATAGTAGGATAAACTATGAGATCTTTTGAAGACTATATGATTGATTAATTTATTCTCCCAAGTCATCAATATTATAGAAATAGTCTTTCAATCATCCAATAATTTAAGTTAAAATATCATTTTAATGCATCCAAAATGTATCAAATTTCAATTTTTTTGTATTGAACATTAATTTTAAAAAATTATAAATTCCATCATAACCAAAAATGATTATATGAAATATCTTCTATGAAAAATAACACTAAGAGAATTGATAAAATTTATCAGTTCATAGTCTAAAGACAATATCATTAATTATTGTGGAATTGGGATCATAATATTTTTCTTAATTGTCATTCCATTTTTCTAGATCACCATCATGAATTTCATAATGATTTAATAACATCAAATAAAATCATATTCTAATATTTTTTAAATAAATAATCATGTTTGATTTTCTTAATCCAAAATTATAACCCTTGAAAAGCTAAACAAATCATTAAAACGCCATCTCTATGATCATCGATTGAGAATTAACATCATCTGGATCATTAACTGTTACTCATTAGTTTGAAATAAAATATAACTACTAAAATTTATTATCTGATTTCAGTTGATGGAATTTGTTTGAAATTAAATTATAATTATGAATTTCAACAAATATTCAATAGGTTTTTTCTTTTGATAACAGTTCTTATTATCACGATGAAATAGAATGGTTTTAAAAAATATAAATGAATTAATATAGCATAACCTCCAATACCAATTGTATGGTGTTAATGGAAAATAAATATAAATTATAGGGGGTAAATTATGATTCTTTAAAATCATGATAAAACTTCCTTCTTTATAATAAAAGACTCTTTAATTCTCTCTTAAATATGAGTAATCGTTGAAATATAATATCAAGAAAGAACATGTTGATTTATAGTGGTTCAGAGAACAAACACCCTATATCCCACTCCACCAATTATATTTTTCTGAGCATGGTTATTTTCATTAGAAATTTATTTTCCCAAGGACATATATAAATTAATGTAGTGAGTTGAAACATTACAATAAGGTTTTTAATGGATTCCAAGTTCTTTTACTGGGAACTAATATATCAAATTATTATATGAGAATATGACACTCTACAAATGACTGATTATGAAAACCCATACTATTTCATAGCTAAAAGTCCAAGACATAGATTTTGAAATAGCTCCATAAAATAATGGTAGTAGTAACTGACAGTTGTATATGACCTTCAATAAAACATTGTACTATAATTTTTTTTATTTTCAAATAGACAGTATTTAGAAAACAATAGAGAATAAACAATACATTTTATTTAACATGTATGTCTCTAAAGTATAACTCTAATATTATCTCTATTAAACTCGTCAAACGAATGTTAAAGATTAACAGTTTTATATAACAGCAATACTCTATCAATATTACAGGTATCAAAACATGTATAACTCTATTGTATAACTCCCAAAGTTTCTAAACATTCTTATTTTTTAGCAGATCCAATAAATATTCCCCAAGATAACATCTACTTATATTTATATAAGATGAATATGTCATTATTTATCATGATAGTGTAACATCATTAGGTAAACCCACACCCAAAATATCGCATAATAAACTGTGAATGTATATATTCTGAAGCATTAAAGAGAGTCATAATTTCCCAAGGAAATATGAACTATCGAATCTATTGACCATGATCCTTTGAATTTTTCTTGAAATTGATTTAAAAAGATTTTTAAATTTTTCAAAATAATTACATAAAATGAAAAAAACCCAAAATCCAAAACTGTATATGTGAAAAAGTCAATATTATGGTTTGTTTTTGTAGAGATAAAATGAATAAGTATAGTTGAAAGAGTATGGATGATTAAAAAATTAAGGATAATTAACCATAATTTTTCCACAAACATAGGGTCACTTCAAAAATGATGTTTTTTATCCATACTTTTATTATAAATGTATGGTTTATAAACCATACCTTCAACTTAATATACATGGTATGAAAAATGATTCTAGATTACATAGAAAAATCCATAATACTTTTCCATATAAGAAATAAAACAACCTTTAATGGTCTAATTACTGAACATGATTATATATTAAAAAATAATTATTCTTGTAATTAATATCATGAAATTCACTTAATGTTACTTCATAATCAACATAAATGTGGGTGTTTGTTAACATCAAAATAAAGGAGAATTTAATGAAATTTTTTATTCAATACATGCTCAACAATCATAATATGGCTCTAAAGGGTAATTAATTTTCCTTTTTAGGTAAATAGGCCCATATAAGACTAATTCTCTTAAAGAAACCAGATTTATGACACTACATAATGGTAATTAAATTTTTATTTATCGAATGATATATTTTTATGTAAGTATCATTTTATTATAATATTGTTAGATATTTCATTATATTCATACCTTTCCCACATAAGTAACAAAATTAGAATATTTTATATACCAAAAATCATAGGAATTAAATTATATTGATTTATTTTCTATTACATCAGATATTTATAGATATTTCAATTATACAATTTCATGAATCTAGTAAAAGAAAAATTTAAATATTGAGTTTATTTTTCATTGTAACTAGAATGAAACAATACATGATATCTTTCTTAAAAATTACTATAACCCTTCATCAATCATATATCGAGATCATTTTTAGTTCACGAATTATATAATTTCCTCATGAAAGATGTATGAGGTTTTCATTTGTAAATAATTATTTTCCTTTTTGTTTTTATAGTATGAAAGAAGTCCTCTATCTCTCTTTTGTATTCTATGTTATTTGTTTTCAAAATAGGAACACCATATTATATTTGAATAAAATTTTTATTTTTTAGTATTTTAAATTCCTTGTTAATCCTTTTAAAGAATAATCATAAAAAATTAGTTAAATGAAAGCATTATATAATAATGAAATAAAATAATATGCTTTATTCTTACTTATCATGGATTATTATAGAAGGATGATTTATCATCACTTGTGGATTTTTAATTATTCAATAATGAATATTCTATAATCAGACAATATAGAATTAGAGAATACTTTTTTAATCTTCATATAGAGATATGGTTTTTATTCCATGTTAAATATTATTTATTTGAAAATAAAATATCTGTAATTGGTTCAATAAATCCTTGATGAGTGTTTTCAAGAAATAAAAATACAGATGTGGTTTGAGTGGTGTTTTCTTGAAAATCCTTTATTTTTAAATCAAGCAATTCAATTAGAATGTATTCCATTAACACTCAGTTCTATTTTATTATTTAATTAAATTATATAAAATATATGATTAATTAATTAATATTACTTGTTGTGATCTAGATGTGATGGTGATCGATGATGGCTAGATAGAATTGGGAAACTCATAAAAAGATGTTTGGAGTTTCATGGATAGTATTGGACACATTTTGAGGTAGGATGTGGCATATACTCTACCTTATAGTATTATAAATTTCCCTTAAAATCAGATACAATGTTTTCAAATCTATATGAATTACCCAAATTATCATTTTGGTTTAGTATTAATAATAATTATTAACTGTTTAATGAGACTTTAGTCTTAATAAATTCATTCAACCATGATCAATGTCATTGGAAATGTGCCAAGGGCCCTAGTGGATTCTTGTATACAAACTTGATACCAGCAGCCAACAATTGTTTCTTGATCACATGTGAGTGTATTTGATCACGTGGACACAATTATGTGTGTTTTTGTGAAAAATGAGACACATATTTAGAATAACATTATTGATATTTGATAAAATGTTGTAATTTTATAAATCATGCTGATATTTGTTGCCCAATTTATATGTCAAAATTTTTCCTCTTATGTGAAATCATTTTGTCATATAATTTTTCCATT
This sequence comes from Viscum album, assembly GCA_963277665.1. NCBI lineage: Eukaryota > Viridiplantae > Streptophyta > Magnoliopsida > Santalales > Viscaceae > Viscum > Viscum album. The sequence continues at coordinate 932,551,176 of OY728129.1, read as the reverse complement.
AATAATATTGATATTAAGATGAAATATGTGTATCCTATTATATATTATAACACCCCTAGCATCCATGGTACGTTTCCCTTTGAATAATTTGGTAGCTTTCATTGTACGCAACTTCGAGATTCTAACAAACTGCGACCAATCAAACTAGCCGTTATGAATAGTAATACCCAATTTTTTAATTTTTATAAATTTTATATTTCAAAATGGACTTCATTTTTTTATTTGGAATTTTAAAATTAGCTTAGGTATATATTTTTGTATTTTTCTGAAAACATTCTATTTATGATGAATAGCGAAAAACACTGAGTTATACTTTAAAACCAAATTTTGATTTAGATAATTTATAAATTTATATAAATTTATTTTAGGTCAAAATAGATACATAATACCTATATATTTTCAATGTAATTCATTGGAGTCATTTTGTAATAATAGTATATATTTAAAATATTATTGAACTTTTCACCGTCTTTTACCCACCTCCTAGGAGCATTTAAAAATTTACATAAAAATTAATTTTACCGCTTCTTGTGAGTTGAATTTTAATAATCTGAGAGACATGGTTAATATCAAGGAGTAAAATGTGGTTCAATAAGATAAAAATAATATTTTCTGAATAGTAACTTTTAACTTTTATTTACCACGGTTAAAATTAAATAGGGTAATTAAAAGTAAAAATGATATTATTATTACCCTAAAACATGTTATAATTCTATTGGATAAGTATAATTCGACAAACAACAACCATAGGAATACAATATGAACCTCTTTGGTCCACAAGGATTAGATTGGGACATTTATTATTATTCAACTCCAAGACGAGTTAAAAGAGTTAAAATCAATGTTTAATAACTAAAACATTTTTAATATAGGGGTATAAATATGATAAATTAAACTATAAATATTCATTAGAATTATAAAAATATATTCTACATAATTTTATTTTATTTATAAATTTTAGACATTATATAAGTAAATTTATTTATCACACAATAAGGATGTAGTAAATACCTAATTAATGAAATATTAAAATAAGTGATAATATAAATATCCAAATAAATTTAATTGGAGACTTTTTATGAATTACACAAATTTTATTAGTTAATATGACATATTAGGGTTGGTTAAATGAATTGTTTTCGAAGTAAAAATGTTGTTATGAATTTAGCAAAAACCAAATACCAAATAGTGTCAATATTGATATAAAAGAGTATTTAATAAAATATTATATTATTAATTCATATTATAATACTAAAAATCTAATTTTCAGCCAAAAGACTTATATAATTATATTTGTATCATTAATGATGCACTTGGAGTTCTATTTAATGTTTATATTATGTTTATTAACCATATAATATAAAAATACAAAGAGACGTGGTAAATGTCAAACAATTTAACTAATAGTTAAATCTAAAAGATAAGGTTAATATAGTGAAACAAACCAATCAAAAACCTATTGGTTGAGTGGTTTTCGACCAAGACCCACCATATCCTTTTTATAATTTACATTGGAGCCTTCATAAACCGAAAATTATTTTATTATAATATAATATTTCTAGCTTTTCTTAAGGTGCCCCTCACTCCTCTTATAAAAGGGCACTCCCCCTTCTCTCTAATTCACACCTTAAAAGCCTATTGGATCGGCGAAACCCTACCCCAAAACACTCTAAACTGTCCGTAATTCATCCTAGATGAATTACTTTAGTCATAATGAAAACATAAAGAGCCCTTTTGATCAGATCAAAAGGAAGAACCCGTAGAAGAGGTAAATGTTTCATCACCCCTTTCAAGTTCCTTTCTTCATCAACATACTCTTTCTTTATTTTTATATTATAAAATAATAAATCCAGTATCTTTTATATATTTTTATGTTATTATAAATATGGTACAACCATATTCATTATTCCATCCACCCTTTGAATGACATGTCACCATATGTGCGTACGTACGGTTTACCATCTCCACGTCGTGGTGTAATTGTTATTCAATACATCATTATTTGGATAGGTATAATAATGATGTTTAATTTATGTAATTAATAAATTTAACATGATAATGATTCTGTATATACGACATACCATCCAATTATATATTATTTTAATAACAAATGAATGATATTGTCACTCGTGCATACGTACGGATTACCGTCTCCCCGAATGTGATGAAATTCATTCCCAATCATAATCAATTCAAGAATAATTTTCATTAGATGATTAAAAATAATGTTTAAAGAATTAATATCATTATTAATATGAATAAGATGCATCCTGTCCCTAACAAACATTACTTATGAAACAAATCATATAAATAAAACGAATCAGTTAACACCTGAAATGATGATAATACTAAAATATTATTAACAAAGAAATATTAAAAGATCTTATATGATCTAATATTAATGTACGTGATTCTTGTATAATTTAATAAAAATATTTCACCATTATAAAGGATTTTATCATACTATCTTACAAGGAAAATTACAATGTAAGGGGTTTTTATCTCACTTTTAATTCCATGATATTTTCATTGTTTGACACTTATTTATTGCTTGTGGTGTTTTGTGTGCCGTCATTTGATATATATTATCATTATTATCTATATATTAATTTTATTCTGTGATTAATTTGGTGGTTATTAACTTTTTTTCAAATGACTCGATTGATTACAATGAATTAAGTGTTTTTCATCTAACTTTTATTCCTATAAGATTCATGCTATATTGGCCACTATTTCCTTTTGTGTGGAGTATGTACTTCCCCTGATTGTATTCTTTGTTTAATAAAATTAAATGTATGGTTATTTACATCTTCATTGTATGGTAATTCTTTCATGGGGTGTATGTTTCATAGGTTAGCAAATCGGTAATGGAATTTCAAATTTCATTTTCTACTCATTGGGATTTATGCATACTTTATTGATTATTTTACCCCATGATTATGTGTGGAATCAATATTAATTATTTTTGTATTAATTTCCACTCCCCATTCTATGGATATAATTTTGATACACATAATCACCCCATTAAAAAATTCTCAAGTCATCAATATAAACTTGATAATAGTAATTTTACCTCAATCTCCATTTAGTAAGATAGACATCCAATTCCTTGGTGTTGTTTTTAGAAGAGTATGTGTGAATGTACTCTGAATTATTTACACTGAATATCAAATCATATTGAGTGTATTTATATTTTTTACACATAATTATGTCATTGATTTATCTGTACCCTAAGGATACAGTCTTTATAAGTTATTTCATCTCAATTTACATTCCATAAAGACTTATTTGTTGTTATACACAAATTCAATTTTATATTATTTATATAATGTACATTGACATATTATATCCTGAATCCATTTATTCTTATAATATTATATAGTTTTGATTACCTCAGTTATTTTTATTCATGTTTCTCTCTTTTGGTTAGTAACTCTAACTAAAATATCATTTTAAATGTTTTAATTATTTATTATTCTAAATTATACTCATTAATGTCCATGTTTTAAAAATGGTTTTAAGTATTTACTTATGTGGTCATTAAATTTAAAAATTAAAATTCCTTTTAAAAGTTTCAAAGTTGTATGTGACACTTGGAATCAAAAATCTATGTTAAACAGCTTCTTGACAAATAGTGTAACATTTAAATGATTTCAAGAAAAAGGTAGATATTTCTCTCAAATAATTTTTATGATTATTTTAATTTATATAAATATCCTTATTTATTCTCGATTGAGGGTAATATGTTACAGTAAAATCTTCCATATTGTATTGAATTAGTAATGTTTGACTGCGGATGTATTATTTTTATACCATTCATGGTTTGTGGATAAATTATTCACATATCATATGCTAGTTTTAATAATAATTTTTCTGTTATGTTTCAAAATTTTCATATTAGGAATGCATTTGATTTAGTAAGTGATGGGTGGAGCCCTCTATGGCTCCTCGATGCATCGGTAGGTCTCATGAGACAAACTAGTGTTTTGGCACTAGGCCTTGACAAAATATTATTTGTAGTTGGGGCACAAGGCTCTAACTATGTGGTTGTGAAAGTATGGAATTATAAATTCCATCACTATGAAAGTGGTTATTGATGTTTCATTTTATTATTCAACTAGTAGAATATCCATGCAAGTAAGTAAGTGCCATTATTTTGATTTTTATTTTCCATATTTTGACGATGTTTATGATGAAAAGTATTTTTTTAGTTCTATACATTTCCTTAAATGTTTATAATTATTTATGAAAATTTCCCCTATATTGTTTTCCTTACTGAGCATCTGAGCTCAAACCATTCTATGTTTTATTTTTCTTAGGATGTGAAGAAATATATTTTGACTGACCTACAGGGATAGACTATGGGATCTCAGTGTTTTCTATGAAAAAATGTTTGTGTAATTTTCCATTTTATGATGTAATGTAAACCATATGAATGTATCTAGTACTTACAAGTCTAAAAAACTAATTTGTCTTTCAAGACGTGTTCTTTTGTGGTCTTTACAATGATATGTAATAAAGCACCGACTCTGGGATTATGGGGTCGGGGCGTTACAATTGGTATCAGAAGAAGTTTAGTACAAACCTTGTATACAAGATTTAGATAAACTCTGATTAGAGAACATATCCCTAAGATATACTTTGAGGATTATTATATAAAAACATCCTAAAATTTAGGTATTATGGTGATTTTGTGAGTTTTCCAAAAAATACATCCTTATCTGGATAATATTAGGTAGACGCGTCTCTGGCACAAATGTACCTAGGGGTAAAACCCGAAAACACTGCTTTGATCTTGACTCAAACGGGAACCGGTGCATGAAAATAGGCCTTGCTGCACTCTTGGTTATGACATTATAGGGTGATAATCATAAGATAATTTACATATTCATTACAAACTGATTTGAAGTATTTTAATATAAGTTGAGAATAAATGATCTATGATAATCTTAAGGTGTTTCAAATTGGAAATATGGTGTCATGATATTCTCTAAATGATTTTATGACTACTATTACTCACACAATGTATTCTAGTTTTATTAAATGGATGGATTCCAAGGATGTCATAGTAACATTGAGCATGATGTAAAATGAGGGATCAATGGTGGAAATGAGAAATAAAATTGAATTTTGATAGGTGTAAAACATATCGTGTTTCTTACAAATCAGTTTTCCAAAAATATGATCAACAACAGATATATTAACAAACTCCTATACTCAACAAAGAAGAGAATAGTGATGGATGACAAGAGCTCCAGTAGTGGAGAAAATGGAGAAAAGAATCCTCAATTTACATCATGCAGAAAATTTGGAATGGGGGAACTTTGAAAAGTGTCTCAATAGAATAAAGAAATGCCTTTTGTGTGGGAAATAAAGACATAATTTAATGAATTGCTGAGGAAAAATGAAGAGTACTATGGAAGAAAAAAAAATGGTACCAATAATCCATTTACATTCATTTTTTTAATATCAGGGACCTGGCCATTGACCTAGTGAATGCCCTATTCTATAGGATATTTTCTTGGTCAAAGAAGAAACTATGTGGAAATAAATGGTTCGAGAAATGTTTTAATGTATTAGTGCTCCTTGTTGATGATATTTCTTTGGAATAATTTTCTCTTGTATTTTTAAGCCTATAGTTTGTCATTTGAAAATGATATTTGAGGAAGAATTATCATTTTCTCTTGTGGATAGAGTTATAAATAACCATTTGGTTTTATATGATCCTTGGGTTTGAGGAAATTAAAAGTTATTATATTTTGGGATAAAAATGAAAGCTATGAGATAACTTTCGTGGTTAAATTATTTTATTGTTATTTTGAGGAATTTATCTCATTTTGGTAATGTTATAAAATATAGTTTTTGAAAAAAGACAACACACTGACCGTGTGACAACCCGTCGCGTCTGACAAAACTATGGGAATTGAACCCACAAACGGAGTCTGATTGGGATTTATCGCCTACCACTGGACTATGTGAAGTCCCTAGTTAGTGTGAATATTTATTTTTAGTTAAATGATTTTATTGATCAATAATAATTTGATTTGGGATCTTTTGTCTTTTCAAATGAATACCCTTAGTATAGGAAGATGATTTGGTGATTAAGTGATAAATGTTATTTTAGAAGATGTTTTCTCTGTTGGGAACACTATATTCCTAAAGAAAAAAGAATACTATGGTATTTCATTTTAGGAGTAATGGGGGATTTTTATCTATGTTTTTATTGTGGATTTATAGTGATTTGGGTTATTTATGGAAATGATTAACCTATAATAGAAAATATTTGATTAGGTTAATTACTTTTTAAGTATGTGACATTAAGAGTAGTCAATTTCATTTGGAGATACAATTTAACATGGAAGTCTACAGAGCCAAATTATTCCAATTTTTGGGTTTCAATATTAGTTTGGATTATATTGATGGATTTTAAAGAAAATTGTTTATTGAATGGTTTTTATTTAACTTGGGTGTATTGTTGGTTTAATTTTAGAAATTAATATTAATTTTTCTTTCTCTAAATGAATATTATTTTGTTGTATCATCTAATATTGTAGTAATGTTTTGGTTTTTATTAATCTCTAAAGACAAGGTAAATATATAGTTTATCCTTTGTGGATCATGTGATTCTCTAGAGGTTGATTCTAGCTCTTCCAGTGTGACAAATTCATCTTGAATACTCATCATTTGAAAAAAAATAGTTAGTGGAAGAAAATCATTGAATAATGTATCTCTACTTAAAAATTATGTATAACTCTGTATGTTCATAGTCAATCTCATAAATAAATTCCTCATCTTTATGAAATGTAACCAAAAAACGTTGTCTATTTATTTTTCCTACTGGGAAACTAATGATTGCTTTCCCATCACAAGTTTGTGGTTTTCTTATTGTTAACTTTCCCCTAATCATGTTTTCTATCCCTCTCCATCAGTGTAGAGACCCGAAGCTTGACGTACATTGACATTACATTACATTGGCAGAATACTTAGTACATAACAAAAACACACACACATGGATCGTAATAGTTTAGTGTCTTTGGAAACTCGGAATATAATCCTCTAATCCTCGTGAAAGATCTTCAACATCTCCCACAAAGATCATCCTTTTTATTATACCTAAAACCTTTCTTTATATCCTGGGGAAAAGAAAACATAAAAGGGTGAGCTCAAATGCTCGTTAAGGGTAAACAAAAGAAATATCAATCACATCATATACATAAGCACATAACTTTTGGAAATCTTAACCTGAAAAAGAGATCATAATATCATAACTTGGGATAACTCGTGGCAGTGAAATGTAATCACAATAATCATAACTTAAAACATTAAACTTTGTGGCATACACACATAATCATAGAGAATCATTTCTTATTAGTCAAGACTCATTGCCAAGACTATCTTAGTGGAGAAAGTCCCTTTCTGAACCGAGTCACCCTCGTTTCAATCCTGTTTCACTGAACCGGTATAACCTACCATTCCAACCATGTCTATCTCGTGAGATATAAAATCTTTACCCTATGCATTGGAAGGAGATATAGGTCCCACCCATCTCATAATGATACCATACTTATGTGTGCCACAAAATCATAAATCATACATCATTGCATAACCCATGTAATAAAAATGGGAATCTTAAACATCATTACATCATAAAACAATTCATATAAGATAAAAGCATTCATAAAAAAAATATTTCCATCACAACATAATCAAATCCATGTAATAATAGGGATAGAAACAGAACCCTTTATTATCTTATTTGTAAAATAATTTTGATAAAACACTTGAACTTCATTCTTGAGGAAAATATCCTTTCTGCTTTAAAAACACTTTTCCTTTCTTAACATGTCGTACAATTATAAACTAAATGAAGTTGATTAAAAATAAACATGAAAACTTGTAAATTAAGCTTCTTTGAAATAATGTTTTAAAAATCCATTCATGCTGTATAAGTTAAAAAAACATTCTTCTCGTACTTTTGTCGGAAAAGTCAAAAAGTACCTCGTTCGAAAAACGACAAAAGATTCCTTTTATCTATTTTACTAAAAACTCAACGAAGGGTAAAATTGGATATAAACTATTGTAGGTGGATGGAAATAATATTACATATTGAGGAAACATGGATGTGGATGATAAAATACACCCAAGTAAATACCAAAGTATAAAAAATCTCGGATAAAAATGAGATTGTGATATTTCCCTTACCTTAGGTCTGATTTGCTTTGTAAGTGTCCGAACCTCCTGTATAATGATTTAAATAATGTCATTGACTTATTACAGAATAATATTAATTGTTATTATATCATATATGGATCACTTATGACTTTATATTACCCGTTCTTTTGTAAATTCTATGTTAAAAAGCGTTTTGGGTAAAATTGTTTCATTTGTCGTCCGTGTTTTGACTTGTAATTATTCATATGATTACTTAGATCATGATTACTTAATTCAAGAATATATAACATGATTTATATATATATATATTCAGAATATACATATATATAATAAATTAGTAAATGGAAAGAAATACACCGTTCATGGAGACGGTATGTCGTACGTACGCATGAACGCTGTTTTCGTTTCCTTATTGAGTTGAACGGAATTAAATAGATGACATACATATATATATACATAAATCCAGTATCATTATTATGTCATATATTTCATTATTACTTATTATATATACTTTATAATCATTCATGAATGGTTAATGTGGAGAATGAATATCATCGCGTCGTGGAGACGGTAGTCCCTACGTTCGCACGAGCGATGATATCATTCTCATGATTGTGGGACTGTATTGGAGTGTATGTATACTATTTCAGAATCAATATCACTTTAAAATAATAATATATTGTTATTATTTACACCATTATACCCATACAAGTAAGGTGGTGGTGGAAAATAGATTTCACCACGGCGTGGAGACGGTATTTCGTACGTACGCACGCGCGGTGATTTCGTTTTCCGTAGGATGGATAGATGGTGAAATAGGATTGTTTCATACTTATAATAACATATCAGTATATTAGTGATACTGATGTTATTACTTCATAATGAAACAACCTAAGAAGAATAAGTGGAAGAAGAAATAAAAGTGAAAGAATCGGTAATGGAAATTACCTCTTCTTTGAAGCGCCTCTTTGATACCTCCTCTTAGGGCACTAAAATTGGTCTTTGAGGAAGACCAGAACCTCTAGGATGTTGCTAGGGAAGTGGAGAAGATAATTTGGCAGGGTTTGGCCGAGCTTGAAGGCTCAATGTTGTGTGAGGAAGAGAGGGAGGGGGTGACCGTTTATAAGGGAGGAGAGGGGCACCTTTGGAATAACTAAAATTATTATTTTATTATAAAGTTATGTTCGGTTTTTAATAGCTCCAAATTGATTTATTTCGAGTCTAAGGTGGGGATGGGTCGAAATCCTCTCATCCAATAACATTTATACAAGTTTAGGTTCCTATTTTAACCTTATCATTTAGATTTAACATTAAGATAAATAATTTTACTTTTACTGTGTCTTCTTGTGTTCTTACACTATAAGGTTAATAAACTTACTATAATAATCCAAACGAACCCCAAGTTGTTTATTATTAATATATATAACCTTATCTATGTCATTTGGCCGAACCTTAGATTTTTAGGAATAAAATAACAATTAATAATATAATATTTGTTTTTAAAAACTATTTTATGTCAATTTTGACACTATTTAGTAATTGATTTTTGTGAAAATCCTAACAGAATTATAAGTTCTAAAAAAGTTAATTAAATCAATACTAACATGTCATATTAACCTATAAAATTAGTGTAATTCATAAAAAGCCTAAAATTATATTTATTTGATTATTTATAACATCAATTATGTCAATATTTCATTAATAAGATAATTACTGCATCATCATTGTGTCATAAATAAATTAAATTATTTAATGTCTAAAAATTACAAATAAAATACAATTATGTAGGAAATCCCTGTATCTTTCTAATGAATATTTATAGTCGAATTTATCCTATTTATAACCCTATATTAAAAATGTTTTATTAAATAAACTTTGATTTTAACTCTTTTAACTCTTCTTTGAATTAAATAATAATAAATGTCCTAATCTAATTCAAGTGAGCCTAAATGGTAATATTTTATTCCTAAGGTTGTTTTTGGTCGAATTACAGTTATACAATATAATTAGGAAATGTGTTAGGGTAATAATAATATCATTTGTACCCTTAATTACCCTATTTACTTTTAACCGTGGTAAATAAAAGTAAAAAGTTACTATTCACCAAAAATTATTTTCAACTCATTGAACCACTTTTTACTTACTGACATCAACCGTGTCTCTTGTATTTTTGAAATTACACTCACAGAAGCGGTAAAATTAAGTTTAATAAAAAATTCAGTTTTTTTTAACTACCACTTATTGGTTTCACTATTCATCAAAAATTGAAAGTTTTCAGAAAAATACCAAAAATTAGGCCAAAGATATATTTGATATTATGAACTCAAAAATTATTTCTATTTTACCAAATTCAACACATATCAGTTGCATTAATTAATTTAAAAATTAATTCTCGTCGTTAAAACAAAAGGCGTGTTTTTAAGAGATAATAACTATCAAAAGATTGACACTTGTTTATAACTGGTTTAAATGTGAAATTACATCCAATGGCCAACATTGTATTAAATAGTAAAAATATATTCTAAATATACTTTAAAACCCCTCAAATTAATAATTTATCACTATTAATTATTTCGATTGAAAAAGTTGTTTTTAATTAAAATTTAGTAATTTTCACTATTCATCAAAATATGAAAGTTATCCGAAAATCACCAAAATTTCACCCTAAGATAATTTCGATATTCCGAATCCATTAATGAAGTCCATTTTGAAATATAAAATTTACAAAAATTCAAAAAGTGGTTATTACTATTCATAACGGCTAGTTTTAATAATATCTTAATAGCATATCGTTGTTTAGCGAAACTTGGTGTTGCGTACAACACACGGTATCGTGGAAGGTCGCGATTGCGTGTAATTCAAGTTAGGTCAGAGATGTGTGTTGTGAAAGCTCCTTTTGGTGTAGCGTATACCACAAGACATTAATGAAATTAAAAAGAATATTTTTCATAAAATCTCGGGGTGTTACAATCAGAACTTGACACCTAGTTTGTCTTCCATATTTAGGTTTTCATACATTGAATCCTATTATGGGTTATCTTGGGTGATGTTTGTACTTCACTTTCATTCTTTGAAAGTGATAGTTTTATTAACTCTTTTTACGATATGGGACTTTCAATTTTGTTCGCAAGCCTAATTTTGAAAATTGCGAGGACTCAATTTCTAAAATGGGGGAAGAATGTAACACCCCAAACTTCCACGGTATGTTTCCCTCTGAATAATGTAATAGCTTTCATTGTACGCAACTTCGAGATTCTAACACACTGTGACCAATCAAACTAGCCGTTGAGAATAATAATACCAAATTTTTAAAAATTTATAACTTTTATCATTCAAAATGGGCTACATTTTTGGATTCCGAAAATCGAAATTAGCTTTGGGTAAATTTTTGGAATTTTTCTGAAAACATTCATTTTTTAAGGAATAGTGAAAAACATTGAGTTATAGTTTAAAACCGAATTTTTATTTAAATAATTAATTATTTTAAGTAAATTTCTGTTAGGTCAAAATAGAAATATAATACTTATATATGATCAATGTAAATCATTGGATTCATTTTGTAATAATATTATATATATCTATATATATATATATATAATTTTATTGAACTTTTCACCATCTTTTACCCACCTCCTAGGAACATTTGCAAATTTACATAAAACATAATTTTACGACTTATGTGAGTTGAATTTTGAAAATCTGGGAGAAACATTTAATATTATGGAGTAAAATGTGGTTCAATAAGATAAAAATAATTTTCAGTTAATAGTAACTTTTTACTTTTAATAACCACATTTAAAAGAAAATAAGGAAATTAAAGGTAATACTGATTTTATTATTACCCTAACACATGTCATAATTCTATTGGATATGTATAATTTGGAAAATAGAAACCTTAGGAATAAAATATGAACCCCTTTGGTCCACTTGGATTGGATAAGGACATTTATTATTATTTAATTCAAATAAGAGTGAAAAGAGTTAAAATCAAAGTTTAATAACTAAAACATTTGTAATATATGGTTACACATAAGCTAAATTCATCTTTAAATATTCATTAGAAATATAAAACTATTTACTACATAATGGTATTTATTTATAATTATTATACATTAAATAAATAAATTTATATATGACACAATGATGATGCAGTAATTACTTAATTTTTAAAATATTAAAATAATTGATATTATAAATATCCAAATAAATCTAATTTGAGACTTTTTATGAATTTAACTAATTTATAGGTTAATATGAAATATTAGGGTTGTTTATATGAATTTTTTTCAAAGTAATAATAGAGTTTTGAATTTAGAAAAAACATAATACCAAATAGTGTCAAAATTGACATAAAAGAGTTTTTAAAACAAATATTATATTATTAATTGACATTCTATTCTTAAAAATGTAATGTTCTACAAAAATACTTATATAAAGATATTGGTATCATTAATGAACCATTTGGTGTTTTATTTGATGATTTTAGTCTGTTTATTAACCATAAAATATAAAAAGTACAAAGAGACATCGTAAATGTCAAACTATTTAACTAAGAGTTAAATCTAAATAATAATGTTAATATATGACCCAAACAGGTCTAAAACCTTTTGGTCAAGTGGTTTTCGAACCATCCCCATATTAGATAATTAATAATATACATTGGATTCATTATAAAAAGAAAATGATTTTATTATAAAATAATATTTATATCTTTTCCTATGGTTCCCCTCACTCCTCTTATAAAAGGGCACTCCCCTTCTCTATAATTAACACCTCTAATGCCATCTGGCTCTGCCAAACCTTGCCCATGTAACCTTTAAAATGTCCCCCATTAATCATAGAGGCCTTCCTGTAGTCATAATTCTATTATTAAGAGCCCTTTTAATCAAATCAATTAGAAGAACCCGAAGATAAGGTAAATATTTAATCACCTCTTTCAAGTTCCTTTCTTCTTCCACTTCCTCTTTTTTTTTGTTACCATTCTAAAATAATAACTCCAATATCTTCTATATAATGTGATTTTATTATAAATATTGTACAACAATCTTCATTATTCTATCCATCCTTTGAATGACATGTCACCATACGTGTGTACGTATGGCTTACCGTCTCCACACCATGGTGTAATTTTTATTCAATACATTATTATTTGGATGGGTATAATAATGATGTGTAATTGATATAAATAATAAATATAACATGATAATTATTCTGTATATATGATATACCATCCAATTATATATAATTTAAAAAAAATAATGATATTTTCACTCGTGCGTACGTACGGATTACCGTCTCCACGAATGTGATGAGATTCATTCCCCATTGTAATCCATTCAAGACTAATTTTAATCAGATGACTAAAAATAATTTTTAAATACATAAAATCATTATGAATATGAATAAGATACCTCCTATCCATAACATACATTACTTAAGAAACAATGCATATAAATGAAAACAAATCAGTTAACACCCGAAACGAAGATAATACTAAAATATTATTAACAATGATATATTAAAAGATCATATATGATATCATATTAATGTACATGATTATTGTATAATTTAATAACAATTATTTCACAACTATTCAGGAGTTTAACCACCCAATGACCAAGGAAATGTACAATGTAAGGGTTTTCTTATCTCACTTTTAATTCCATGAGGTTTCCATTGCTCTCCACTTATTTATTTCATGTAGTGTATTGTTTATCACCATATGATATATATTATCGTGATTATATTTATATTCATGGTATTCTGTGATTCATTTTTTTGTTATCAACTTTTTCTCATACGACTCTATTGATTACAATGAAGTAAGGGTTTTTCATCTCACTTTTATTCCCACGAGATTCATGCTATATTGGCCACTATTGTCGTTTTTGTGGACTATATACAACCCCTGATTGTTCTCTTTTTGTAATATAATTTAATTTTTGGGTATTTACGTAATCATTTTATGTTACTTATTTCATGGGGTGTATGTTTCAAAAGTTACCAAATCGGTAATGGAATTTCAAATTTCCATTTCCACTCATTAGGATTTACACATACTTCATTGATTATTTTACTCCATGATTATAGCATTCCTCCTTTTTGTCAAATAAACTTTCATTACATTATACAAAACTAAGGATCATTATGGTTTAGTGTCTTGGAAACCATGAACTTAATACATGAAAAAAAAAATTCTTCTTAAACACATTAATGGATTATCCTTATGTTCATCTTAGGTTCATTACTGCATCTCATAACCTGGGTACATACATTAAAAGAAAGGGTGAGCAGAAGGACCATTAAGGGAAACATGGGAAACATTTAACATGTGAACTTGAGATACATCAATAATGTCATGAAAAGAACATTAATGCATGAGAATGAAATCATGAGGCATATCATAATAAATATAACGTATTTCATAACATGAAGTTGCGGCTACAACATTTAATATTGATAACCATGTCTGTTTCACCAAGTTCCATCCCCAAGGTGTCATTAATATTTACCAAGGTTATTCACCAAGGTATCAGTCTAAATGGTCATCTCTATAGATTAAGTCTTTACCCAATGAATTAGAGCGTTATTAGAGTGCATCCTTGACATGACTTTATAATCATGTGAGACACATATATCATAACCAATCATTTCATAAACAACCAATATAGCATAAAATAAATGGGTTTCATTTCATAATCATAATATTTTAAAACTACTTTAAAGAAAAGATCTTTATGTCAATTTAAACCCACAGAAAGGGAAAGCGAGTCTCATGTATGTAAATCCCAGAATATAAAATAGAACAACATGGTATATATGTGAATACCCCTATAGAAGAGAGTTCTTTGAGCATTCACTTAATAAAATAAAATAACTTTAGAAAAAGAGAGAGATATTTTGAGACGGAAATTCTCCAGCATAACGGCTATGTTTCAGGGTTTTAGAAAACATTGAAAACAGAAGGGACATGGGTCAAACATTCATAAATGACCAATAAAACAGTAGAGGGGAAAAATATAAAGGATTTAAGAACATGGTAATGAAATTTTAAGTATATACCACATGAAATGAAGAACATGTAAGGAAGACAAAAATAAGATTTCTCTTATGAAAATTTGGCATGCTAATGGCGTCACATAAACTTCAAAAAAAATGATTTGACAAGGTCAAATAGGGTCTCTCATCATATGAACATAAAAGTTCAGTATGATAGTTATAGAGATCATACCCCAACATAATAAAAATGAACTTTAAAGACTTGAAATGAAAGTTGAACTTTGAAAATTGAGAAAGGTGAAAGAATCCCTTAAACATTTGGCAGCCTAATGATGCCACTTAAACATCAAAAAAATGAATTGATGAGATCAAATAGGGTCTCTCATCATATGAACATAAAAGATCAGTATGATAGATTTAGAGATCATAACCCAACATAATAAAAAGAAACTTGAAAGACTTGACATGAAAGTAGAACATTGAGAAATGAGAAAGGTGAAAGAATCCCTTAAAAATTCGACAGCCTAACGACACCACTTAAACATATAAAAAAATGAATTGACGAGATCAAATAGTGTCTCTCATCATATGAACATAAAATATCAGTATGATAAATATAGAGATAATACCCCAAAATAATAAAAAGTAACTTGAAACACTAGACATGAAAGTAGAACTTTGAAAAATGTGAAAGGTGAAATAATCCCTTAAAAATTCGGCAGCCTAACGGCTCCACTAAAACTTCAACAAAAATGAATTGACGAGATAAAATAGTGTCTCTCACCATATTTAAATATAAGTTCAGTATGATAGATTTAGATATCATACCCCAACATAATAAAAAGGATAATGAACGACCTAACATGAAAATAGATCTTGAAAATGAGAAGGGTGAAAGAATCCCTTAAAAATTTGGTAGCCTAACAGCGCTACTTTAACATTCATAAAATGAAATGATGAGAGAAAGAGGGGGTCTCTAATCATATAAACACGAAAAGGGAAGTATGATGAATATAAAAGAACATACTTCAACATAAGATCATGAAGCATATATGAAATGATAGAAAAGAGATTACTTGAAAGGAAAGAGAGTGGTCAGATCCCTTACCTTAAAACGTAAATTTTAAAACTCAATTTTTGGGACCTTGAGGGATTGGGGGCACCGTGGGAGGACTCCTTGGGAGGTAATGAGACCATGTCTTCATTGGGGGAGATTTGGGAGTCGAATGGATGAGAGGGTGGCTTGATATTTATAGGGAAAGTGAGGGGACAAGGCATTAATGGCTAAGGGACACCCCATTGGTGGTTTTGAAAAAACCACGGGCCTGCCATTGGTATTTGCCAATGGTATTGGCCAAATGGGTTCCCACATACAATAATCCATCACCTTTGGTTGGACAACCCTTAAAATATATCATGACATCATCATGACATAGTTATGCTGTCATTAAACATACCAAAACCCTAAAACTATATTTTCACTATTCATCGAAAATTCAACTTTCTTAGAAAAAACACAAAATTTCACCTTAACCAAATATTGATTCTCTGATTTCAAAAATGAACTTAATTTTATAAAAATATTTTTCTATATATTTTTAATTTAATTTTTAAATAAATACCCTATTCACCAAAAATTCAGTTTTTTCTCAGAAAAATCCCCAAAAATTACATTAACATAATATCGATGCTCTTAGTTCAAAAATGAAATCCATTTTATAAAAATAATTTTCTAAATATTTATAATTTAATTTTTAATTAAAAAAACTATTCACCCAAAAAAAATAATATTTGGCTAATAATTTACGATACCGTTATTTAACAATTTTATTGAATCACATTACTTAATCAAGGGGCCTAGATTATATTAATACTTTCTTTAAGTGAGATTACTAATCCATTTGGTCACATTACTAATTCTAAGCATAAAATTACTATTCATATTTTACTATTCATCAAAAATTATGTTGATCTTATTAGACTCTAAATTTTTCACTAATCAATATTGTATAAGACCATTTTTTGAAAATCATTACACATTTTTAATTATTTACGGTTTACACAAATATTTTTAAAATATCCTATCTATAAAATTCATCAAAAATATGCATACTATATTTATCCAAACATTTGAAAATTCATAAAATTCATCATAAGAAGAAATAAAAAAATATATATAAAATAAAGGATTACACAAGGTAGTTACGGTCTCCATACATAGCCCATTATCACACCAGCAAAAGACATAAGTGTAAGGTGTGCTAAGGTGAGTGAATATGAGGGAGGCTCGGAAAACATCGCACGAGTAGTAATTTCTATCAGTTTGAACTTCTCGTGAAGGAGATTTCGTTCTAGCTTCACATGATGAAGTTCAGCTTGGGTTTAGTCCAGAGCAAAGCCCAGTGGTTCTACCTCCTTCCCAAGTTCGGTTAGATGGGCTTCGATCGGTCCAAGACTACTCGGTGGGGCAATCAAATCTTATTTCTATATTAATTAACCAAGATCACTTGTATTTAGAAACAATAATCAAAACGTTTAGTTTCCAACGGTCATATTGTCCAACGATTATATAACAGGAAAAACCCAACAGTCTCATTTTAATTATACTCATGTTATCAAATGAAATAGTTTTATTGAGTATGAAAAATAAAATAACACAAAAAATTAGCATGCAATATTTATTCAAAGTTTTGGGTCGTTACAATCTTCCCCCCTTATGAAATTTCATCCTCGCAATTTTTAAAAGTTGGTTTTGAAATTTCATTGAAAGTCCCACATCAGAAAAAGTGTCAGTAACACTATTATTTTAAAAGAAAGAAAAGGAAGTACAAAGGCCACCCGAGATAACCCATACCAGGATTCCATGTAGGAAAACATAGATATGGAAGAAAAAATAAAGGGTCACGTTCTGAGGGAGAGTGATATAAAACATGATTAGGAGAAAGTTAACCACAAACTTATGAGGTGTGTAAATGGTCTTTGATTACCCAGTAGGAACCTTAAACCGACAACATTTTTGTTTTAAGTTCCTTTTAATAATTTTGAGGAATTCATTTATTACATAGAACAAAAACATAAGGAAATATACCTACCTTCCAGTAGAGTTTCATCCATTAATAAGTTTCAACCAAAATTAATCTTTTCTCCAAACGATAAGCATTCAATACTACTTGGTCTCATCAATGCACATGAATAATTAAATAAAGAATCATATAATCCATTTAATATTAACTATCTATTTTTTATATCTTTAAACATTATCCCAAAAACGTAAAGGGTAAGATAAAATGACTCTTCCAAATAAAAGAACCCTAGAGGAAGGAAAACTACTTTAAATCATCAAAGTTCAATGGTAATACCCAAAGTTCATCATAGACCGTTCCATAAATAATTGTTCTTAAAATTCCTCAAAATAAACCAAACTAATATTGAAACCCAAATACAAGAAGGATATGATAACATAGTCTTTCAAAATAAACTTCATTGTTCATCTCCAAACAACATCAACCACTCCTAACATCATATAACAAAAGTAGCTAACCTAAACATATTTTAAATTCATCGATTCTTCAAAATATAAGTCAACCTTTACTCCTCAATGAAAATACCGCAGTAATCTATTTACCTCGATCATATAGGGTCCCTAAAATAGTGAACGTCTTCTAAAATAATAATCATTTTTAATCCCCTAATCATCTCTATCATATTATTACTGAAATTGTCTCATTTCCTATCATAAGGGTTGTTGGGTCATGTTCTTCCATTTCCCACCATTAACTAGAAAAGAAATTATAATTAGGGGCATAAATACTTAGCCAATAAACATGAAAAGGAACTTAAATCATATAAGTATAACCTATAGAGGAAAAGTATAACCTAACTTGTGATCCAATAGGTTTCAAACTAGGTTATCCATGATCATATATTCTTATGTGAATCTTTATTTTATTTTATGTTTGTTCCTTTAATAATGGTTCATACTAAGCTTATGAATTTACCAAATAATATCCCCCGAGAGTGTCATAACCAAGAGTGCATCAAGGCCCATTGTCATGTGCCAGTTCCCGTTCGAGTCTAGCTCAAAGCGGTGTTTTCAGGTTTTACCCCTATGTACATCTGTGCCAGATCCACCTCTACCTACTCGTATCTAGACATGGATGTATTTGCTCGGCAACTCTTTACTCAATACTCACCAAAATACTAGGAAGATTTCCTTTATTTAAACATTTATATAGGGTTCATCCTATAGTATCATAGCCTAATTTCCACAAATAAATAAACAATCCTTTGATACCAACTATAGAATCGCTCCTTTTTGTCACATAAACTTTCATTACATTATACAAAACTGAGGATCTTTATTGTTTAGGGTCTTGGAAACCAGGAACATAATACATGAATCAAAAAAAACATTATTCTTAAACACTTGAAAGGATTCTATTTATGTTCATCCTAGGTTCATTACTACATCTCATAACCTGGGTACATACATAAAAAGAAAGTTTGAGTAGAAGGCCCAGTAAGGGAAACAAGGGAAACATTTAACATCTGAACTTGAGATACATCAATAAAGTCATGAAAATAACTTTAAGGCATGAGAATGAAATCATGAGGCATATCATAATAAAAATAACATATTTTGTAACTTTAAAATGTGGCTACATAATTTAATATTGAAAATCATTTCTGTTTCACCAAGGTCCATCCCCATGGTGTCATTAAAAATTACCAAGGTAATTCACCAAGGTATCAGTCTAAATGGTCTTCTCTAGAGATTAAGTCATTACCCAATGCATTGGAGCTCTATCCGAGAGCACCCTTTAATGTATATATTATCATGTGAGCCACATATATCATCATCAATAATTTCATAAACAACCCATATAGAATAAAAGAAATGGTTTTCATTTCATAATCATAACATTTTTAAACTGCTTAGAAGACATGATCTTTAGGTCTCTTTAAACCCACGGAATGGGAAAGCGGGTCTCATGTATGTAAATACTAGAATTTAAAACAGAACAACATGGTATATATGTGAATACCCCAATATAAGAGAGTGATTTTAGTATTTACGTAATAAAATAATATAACATTAGAAAAATAGAGAGAAATATTGAGATGAAAATTCTGCAGCATAACAGCAATGTTTTGGGGTTGTAGAAAATATTGAAAAGAGAGGGGACATGGGTAAAACATTTATAAATGACCCGTAAAATAGTATAGGGACAGAATATAAAGTATTTAAGAACATTGTTATGAATGTTGAAAGACATACCATATGAAATGAAGAACATGAAAGGAAGACAAAAATAAGATTTCTCTTATGAAAATTCGGCAGCCAAACAACATCATTTAAACTTCAACAAAAATGTTTTGAAGAGATCAAATAGGGCCTCTCGTCATAAGAACATAAAAGTTCAGTATGATAGAGATAGTGATCATACCCAAACATAATAAAAAGTAACTTGAAATACTTTACATGAAAGTAGAACATTGAAAAATGAGAAAGGTGAAAGAATCCCTTAAAAATTCGCCAGCCTAACGGCGCCACTTAAACTTCAACAAAAATGAATTGACGAGATAAAATGGGGTCTCTTATCATATGAACATAAAATATCAGTATGAAAGATTTAGAGATCATACCCCAACATTATAAAAATGAATTTAAAAAACTTGACATGAATGTAGAACTTTGAAAAATGAGAAAGGTGAAAGAATCCCTTAAAAAATTGACAGCCTAACGGCGCCACATAAACTTCAACAAAAATGAATTAACAAGATTAAATAGGGTCTCTCATCATATGAACATAAAAGATCAGTATGATAGATTTAGAGATCATACCCCAACATAATAAAAAGGAACTTGAAAGACTTGACATGAATGTAGAACATTGAAAAATGAGAAAAGTGAAAGAATCCCTTAAAAAATAGGCAGCCTAACGGCGCCACATAAACTTCAACAAAAATGAATTGACGATATCAATTAGGGTATCTCATCATATGAACATAAAATATCAGTATGATAGATTAAGATATCATACCCCAACAGAATAAAATGGAACTCAAAATACTTGACATGAAAATAGATCTTGAAAACAAGAAGGGTGAAAGAATCCCTTCATAATTCGGCAGCCTAACAACGCTACATTAACATTCTTAAAATGAAATGCTGAGAGAAAGAGTGGGTCTCTCACCATATTAACATGAAAACGATAGTAAGATGAATATAAAATAACATCCTTCAACATAAGATCATGTAGCATAAATGAAATGACATAAAAGAGATTACTTGAAAGGAAAGAGAGAGGCCGGATCCCTTACCTTAAAATGTAACTCTTAAAACTCAATGTTTGGGACCTTGAGGGATTGGGGGCACCTTGGTATGAATCCTTGGGAGGAAATGAAACTAGAGATTCGTTGGGGACAGTTGGGAGTTGAATGGATGAGTGGATGGCTTGGTATTTATAGGGAAAGTGAGAGGACAAGGCATTAATGGCCAAGGGACACCTCATTGGTGGTTTTGGCAACACCATGGGCTTGCCCTTGGTATTTGCCCATGGTCTTGGCCACATGGGTCCTCCCATAAAATAATTCAACACCTTTGGTCTACCAACCTTTAAAATATCTCCTGACATCCTCATGACATAGTTATTATGTCATTAAACATACCGAAACCATAAAACTATATTTTCACTATTCATCGAAAATTCAACTTTCTTAGAAAAAACCCAAAATTTCACCTTAACCAAATAACGATGCTTTGATTTAAAAAATAGACTCAATTTTATAAAAAAAAATTTCTAAATATTTTTAATTTAATTTTTAAATAAATACACTATTCACCGAAAATTCATTTTTCTCAGAAAAATCCCCAAAAATTACCTAAACATAATATCGATGCTCTCTGTTCAAAAATGAAATAGATTTTATAAAAATAATTTTCTAAAAAATTTTAATTTAATTTTTAATTAAAAACACTATTCACCCGAAAAAACTAATACCTGACTACTAATTTATGAAACTGTTATTTAACCATTTTAATGAATCACATTACTTAATAAAGGTGCCTATATTATATTAATACTTTCTTTAAATGAGATTACTAATCCATTTGGTCACATTACTAATCATAAACATAAAATCACTATTCATAATTTATTATTCATCAAAAATTAAGTTGATCTTATTAAACTCTAAATTTCTCACTGAACATAATTGTAGAAGATCATTTTTCGAAAATCATTACACATTTTTAGTTATTTAAGTTTTACATAAACATTATTAAAATATACTTTATCTATAATTCCTCAAAAATATGCATACAATATTTATCCAGATATTTGAAAATTCATAAACTTCATCATAAGATGAAATCATTGTTTTTATTTAAAAGAAAGGATTACACAAGGCAGTTACGGTCTCCTTACATAGCCCCTTATCACACCAGCATAGGACCTGAGTGTAAGGTGTGCTAAGGTGAGAGAGTCCCAGGGAGGCTCAACCAACATCGCACGAGTAATAATTTCTATCAGTACGAACTTATCACGAAGGAAATTCTGTTCTAGCTTCACACGAGGAAGTTCAGCTTGGGTTTGGTCCAGAGCAAAGCCCAGTGGTGCTACCTCCTTCCCATGTTCTTTAAGATGGGCTTCGATCGGTCCAAGACTTCTGGGTGAGGCCATCAAATCTTCTTTTTATATTAATTAACAAAGATCACTTGTTTTTAGAGATAATAATCAAAACGTTTAGTTTCTAGTGGTCATATTGACCAACAATCATATAACAGTCAAAAACCAACAGTCTCATTTTAATTATACTCATGTTATCAAATGAACTAGTTTTTTTGAGTATGAAAAATATAATAACACACAAAATTAGGAAACAAGATTTATTCAAAATTATGGGTCGTTACAATGATTAGGTGTAGAATCGCTAGTTATTATTTGTGTAGAAATTTCAACTCCCCTTTATTTGGATATACATTTGATTCACATAATCACTCCATTGATAAATTCTCATGTCATAAATATGAACGTGCTAAGAGTAATTTTAACTCAATCTATATTTATTTAGTTAAACATCTAATTCATTTGTTTTTTTACAAGAATATTTGTGAATGTCCTCTGATTGATTTACATTGAATATACAATCATATTGACTATATTTATATTTGTAAAAAATAATTATGTCAATGATTTATCCTTAACCTTAGGATATGGTCTTTATAATAAATTTCATCTCAATTTATATTCCATTAAGCCTTATTTGTTATTATACACCAATTAACATTTATATGGTGTATATAATGTACTTTTACATATTATATCATGAATCCCTTTATTCTCATGATATTATAATGTTTTGATTACCTCAATTATTTGTATTCAAGTGTCTCTCTTTTGTTAAGGAACTCTAACTAAAATATCATTTGAAATGTTTAATGATTTAATATTCTAAATCTTTCTCATTAATGTCCATGTTTTAAAAATGGTTTTACGTGTTTATTTATATGGACATTAATGTTTTAAAATTTAAATTCCATTTGAAAGCTTCAAAGTGGTATGTGACACTTTGATTCAAAAATCTATTTCAAATAGCTTCTTAACAAATAGTGTGACTTTTAATTGTTTTCAAGAAAAAGTGGGATATTTCTCTCAAATAGTTTTGATGATTATTTTCAACTATGTAAATATGTTTATTTATTCTTGATTGAGGATAATATGTTACAATACAATCTTCCATATTGTATTTAATGAGTTATGTTTGACTGTGGACGTGCAATTTTTATACAATTCATGGTTTGTGGATAGAGTAGTGACATTTTGTATGCTTGTTTTAATACAAATGTTTATGTTATGTTTCAAAATATTCATATGAGGAATTCAATAGAATTAGTAAGTGACAGGTGGAGCCCGCTATAGCTCCTCAATTCATCGGTTGGTCTCATAAGACAAACTAGTGCATTGGCAAAAGGACTTGAAAAAATAATATATGTTGTCTTGGAATAAGGCCTTGACTATATGGTTATGAATGTCTGGCGTTATGCAATCCATTGTTATGAAAGTGGTTATTGGTATTGCATGTGATTATTCGATTAGTAGAATATCCATGAGAGTAAGTAAATAGAAATATTTTGATTTTTATTTTCCGTATAATGATGAATTATATGTTGAAAATTCTTTTGTTTTAGTTTTATACATTTCCTTAAATGTTTATTCTTATTTATGAAAGTTTTCGCTATATTTTTATCCTTACTGATCATCTGAGCTGACCCCTTTCTATGTATTATTTTTCCCAGGATGTGAAGAAGTATATTATGACGGACCTTTCGGAAAAAACTATGGGATCTCAAGGTTTTCTATGGAAACAATGTTGTTTTAGTTTTCCATTTTATGAGGTAATGTAAACCTTATGAATGTATCTAGTACTTCCAAGGAAACTAAACTAATAGGTCTTTCGAGACATGATATTTTGTGATCATTCCAATGATACGTAATAATTTACCGACTCTAGGATTATGGGGTTGGGGTGTTACATATATATTCTTTATGTTAACTATTTTATTTACAATTATATTTTTATTGTTGTATTTTATATTCAGTGAAACCTTAAACTTGTTTAAGGTTGATTATGTGGATCCTAGAGGTTAGTTTTACATAATCTAAATGGCTTCAAAGGAAGGTGTGTATATCCCTATTTGAGGATGTACATAGATATTTGGTAAACCAATCTTCCATAGCACACACATCATTAAAGACTAACATGGATTTCCCTATAGAGGAATTTGAATTAGTTTTGTTCGGACAACTAATATATGACCTGGTCCAAACATCAATAAAAGAGGGAGTGGCTATCCATGCAGAGGGATTTCAATATGTGACTATCTGACTGAAATACGTGTGGTGAAACATTCTTGATAATGACCACCACCATGGTGGGGAATGTAATACTTCCTTTTAGGGGGAACATAGATTTTTATATTGACTTTTGTAGAGTTCTAACCAATACGGGTTCCATGTAAAATGTCTCATAATGTGTTGTGATAGATATTCACATCCTATTTATATCCATACCTTGATTGATTCTTGGTGAGATATAGATGTGGTGGTGAATTTTTAATCACATTTCTATGTTATGTAGTTAGATTTTAAATATTTAATCTCTTTTTAACTTTTCGGCAGTAAATACACTGCATATTACTGGATGGCTATTGGACAACGTTGCTAGTGGTTTCTGACTAATATGTACTCAAAACATTATTGGATAGTCATAAATCTTAGATACACTAAAATACATCACTTTTTTTGGCTATAGAATGGGATGATTCCTGATATTATTTTATGGTGAGGTAGTGAGCTATGTGTATAGAAACTGGGATAAGATGTTTCTTAGAGTGGGAGGAGATCCTCATCATGTTATTCATTTTTATTTTTATTTATGATTTTTCATGTATGTGGTCATTATATTATAATAAATATTGAGTTTTGTTTCATTATACATGCATACATTGGATATACTATTGTTTTCTAAATACTTTTATGTTAAAGAGATTCCATTTTTGGGGATTTATTTAAATTGTTTTACGTTGATTTACAGTATTGTCTCCCCATGTATCAAATATAGATGATAAATTCTAATTGGTATCCTATAAGATACGAGGACATATCACTTAGGTCATGTGTAATTTCATGTCAATCCTAGTGATTCATATTGGTGTGTGACACTATCTTCCGTAAACAAATGGTTATTCATCGTTTTATCTTTATAACAGTTACATCTGATTTGAACTTCCCACATGTTTCAAAAACTAATATTCAACTTTTCAACAAATTTAATCTACTATTTATATCCCTAATGACGTTTTTCACAGTATTATGAAAATATGTTTTAGATAAAAACTAAATTCCACATAATAAATAAAAATAAATCATCAATATGATGGAATAAAATATTTTATTATAAGAAATTTAAACAATTCAATAATATTTATACCAAATTCTTTTCTAATCTAAATATAACACAATAAGATTATTATCCAAAGCCTATATATCACTTCGAATCTCCATTATATTAAGTATAATCATTGTACAAAAATATAATTCAATACTAAAGAAATATAATTTTTATTCTAGAAAAACTGAGGTAAAATTAGAATTATGATTAGATTTATTTGAGAGAGGGGATTCATGTAATCTGACCTTCTATTTTATATAAATTATATAATCCATATCTAAATATAAACAATCTCAAACTAAATAAATTAAATATGTTATTTAAATGGTCAATATAATATCAATTATCGTTATTAAAATGAGATTTATTTTTTAACAATAGGTTGAAAAACATGGATATATTCATCTATTTGTTTCTAGGAAACATAATTTATTGAAGAATCCAATTATATAGTTTTCACTAAGCAATAACATATAGAAAATTAAAACATTATAGTTTAAAATAAGGAAAGAAATATTACAATTTTTTAATTTTGTAATATTCCCAAAGGTCACTTTATATATTTGTGTCTTATTACTGAATTCAAAACTGAGAGTTCTGAGATTCATTTAGGAATTTATTTATTAGCTTTGAATATTGTGGAATATAAAATCAAATATAATATCTGATAGGACCTTCTTTATCAGTGTTGAATTTCAGTGACATTGTAAATGTTGAAATTCATATGTAGTAAAATTAATTTTTTGGACTAATATAACTATATAAACACTAGAACAAAATGAGTGAGATTTCATGTATGCATAATTTATAGGTGAACATTAATGAAATAATTAAATAAAATTTATTATTCCAATCATAATATAGTAAATTTTACATATCTTTTCATCTATAGGTATATGAGATATTGTTTGATTTACCTAATTGATATTTAATCATGAAATTATTATTATTTATCTGTTACAACAATCCTCTCTACTCCCACATTTTCAATTCATTTTTAGTAAATAAATTCATAATTTTTTTTGTTTATATAATATTTCGAATTTTACATCATATAAAATAATCCCCCAAATGTTTATTGAAAACCCCGCCACTAAAAGCACAATATCGTGTATATATTAATTTATTTAGTAGATTTTTTATGTATAGGGAAAATATTCAATTTTTCGATCATCTTTAACGAGGGCACATCTTTATTCCACCAATAAAGAATCAATGGGAATAAAAAATTCACCATTTGTTCATATTTTTTTATCATTGTATAATTAACCAATCATATTTTAAATTTTTGAAAAAATTAATCACATTCTTTTATCCAAATGTATTTAACTCTTTTTCAACTAAAAATAGTCAGTGGACTCTATAACTAAGTATCTATTTTAGTATAATATCCATATAGATCCACTATTCTAAGAAGCATTTGATTCTTAGGGGTTATTTTCATCATTTACACTCATCTAGTTGTTTGTTTTCAGAAATATATATTTTTTAAGACATTTAAGCTCGGAAACTCGTTATTAAGGACAAATAAAAGTTATAAGAACATGAATTATGAAATTTTACATTTTTCATGGATAAAGGAAAGACACATGTCCTAAGGAAGAGTTCTAGAGCATATGCGTCCCTCTTCAAATTTATTAAATATTACATGAAAAAAAAATTATTTTAAAGCCTAAAAAATATTACTTAAGTGTTACTTATGTTACTAATAACTTTAAGAATTAAATTTAATGTCATCAATAAAATGAAAAAATATCCAAATACTCAATGATATATATATTTATATGATCCATAAAAAAATGGTACATTATTCAACATAAAATGAATAACCAAGAACTTAATGAACCCATACCGAATATAAAACCACATTATCCCAATTAATTCCTACTTCACATTCTAATGGTGAAACCATAACTAAGAATAATCTTCAAAATACAATTTACCCCCCTTTTGATGATCACACAAGATGTAAATTTGAGGGGGAAAATAATTTTTCATATCATTAATCTTAATGTATGATCTATAATCTATGAATTGTTTCATAGAATGATAACAATGTTTTAAAAAAATTAGATATCCCAAATGTGATGTGCAGGGAGGATGAACCCCTTATCAAATACCTCATGTGAATACTTTTTACTATTAGAAATTTCCTACTATATCCCATCAATAATGGCATATAAAAGTTGTCTTATTACCAAAAACTAAGTAAATAACAAATTCAAACTCCCAATCAAGAATAAAACCTTGTAAATTATACGTAAATATAATTAAATGATAGATGAATATGGAAATATTATAAATTTGAATAGTTTTATAACTTTCAATAATGTTTAAATCAAAACATTCAAACCCATATATAAATAGTTTCTCAACATCTAGATATTTCATTATTGATTTGAATTATTTCCTATGAAAATTGAAACTCTAACAAAAATATCACATACTTTTTTCAATGGTATATCATATCCTGATAAATTAAAAGAAAATAATTAATAATAATGACCTAAAACTCTTCAATGGTCAAGAAATCTTGTTTTCCCTTAAAACCCCTAAAATTAATATTTATTATATTTGTATAATCCATTTCCCTATATACAAAAATAAATAGTTTTTACCAAAATCTTTTACTTTATTTCTTGATATGGTATTTTAATTATGTATGAAAATTTCTTATATATAATAGAATGAGTGTTCCATGAATCAAGAAATACATTATAATATTCTATATAAACATAAAATTTACATAGGACCACATTATTTGGGAGTTGCTTGTCTAATTTACTTGTAGAAAAATAAATTTTCACACCATTCTATTATTTATTTTGGTTATTTACACCATAACATACAAACTTTGGAAATCCAATTGAAATATTTCACAACAAATTATAATTAAAACATCTTATTATTCTCTTCCTACGTTTTTTCTAGTGTCTTTTTTGATCAGAACATATTTTATTATTGTCACCAGATAAATTAGTAGAACTGCAACATTTTTAACACTTTACATAATGTATCAACCATTTTATAATATTTATTTCACAACATTTGGATTATTTGGGGGTCCAAAATCAAGATTTCATAGTTGAATTATTCTCCATTTCATTTCACATATAACTCTTTAGACAATTATTTTTATGAAATTCATATGTGTTAGAATACTCAATAGTGACTTTATCAAAATAATGAAAATAATTCTCAAATTTTTTGAATTCAAAAGTGTCTAATGATCTTTATAATTATGGTTTGAGACCATTATAAAATTTACCAATTTTCCTCTTAGGGTCCATAAATAAATTTGGTTTATATTGTGATATTAAAACAAAAATTTCTTTATAAATTCCCCCAAATACTTCTTCCTTTTTTTCATTAACTCAAGAAATTTATTTACTCAATATAAAATAACAAAAAAATAATAATTTTATCCAAAAAGTTTATTAATGGATTTCCACTCCATACATTCTATATCCTTAATTTCTATAGTGTTTTCAATTGGATACAATTATCAATCGAATTCACTATTAAAAAATAGGGTAAGAATAAAATTTATATGTTTCATACATCCAAAAACATTGAATATTTTCACCAATGAATATACCCATATGACTTATTTAACTAGGTATGATATTCCGTGGATATATGAATAGTGTTTATTCATGAAATTCTCCAATATTTAATCTTTCCTATGAAATTAATTTAATTGTTCTGTTTCATGGGTTAATCCATTAGTATCTTAGCATATCTAAGTAAAAACATCCATAAAATATACTCTTCCAACTATTAGGGTTTTCTTATTTGGAATCATAGTGTACCCTTGAACAATATTTCATATTTCCCATTCCCATGACATTTTGGGATTAAAGATTCATATAATTTAAAAAACCAATATATAATAATGCGAAAACTAGCACATTTTGTATATTTTTTCCATGAAAATTTCATTTATGCTTACATTGCTCTATTAACTAAGACACTATTTTTTCTTTTAAGATGTTCCAAACTAAGAATGGTTGACCTAGATATTGTTCCTACTCTTTCATATGTCATATTAAAAACATTTTATAACATTTAATGATAAAAAATTATTAATAATGGAGATAAAATAAAGGAATCTTTATAGTGTACTAAAAATATGAACGACCAAGAATATGTTTCCATTTTTTCAATAAATCGTTGAGCAGAAAAGAGAAAATTTATATATAATAAAATAAAAACTTTCATAAATAAATAATTTTAGAATCCTAAAATTTAGAATAGAAAATTCATGAAGTCACTCTAATGAATGTTTAAACTCATTAAAACATTTCAAAACATTTCATGTTTAAAATACTATATACTATCATTACGAAATGAAATCAAATGATTTCACTAAAAACCCATTTTAGAATAATAATTGTATCATTGATATTCATAGTCATAAATAATGTTTACTCATGTCTAAAAAATTTCAAAATAAAATAGTTCTATTTAATTCTATATGATTTATTGACCTATATATCACACTCATTTTTACAATCACATATTACATTATTAACTAATTCATTATATAGCTATATTTATAAAACCCATCTTCTTTAACTATATATGGATAAATATTCATCATATATAATGATCATGTACCATATTATGAACACAAATTTTCTTATATTTCACTTATTCATCATAAAACCATTAAAAATCAAATTAAACATAATGGAAATAAACTTTCCATTTTCAAATAATCATAAGGAGAGATATACTTTTTTTATTAAACTCATATAAAGGATATATTCTATATATAGTTGGGAAAATATGTAATTTGAATGAAATGTTAATATATGTAGTTATCTTAATAAAATATGACATCTATGAAATGGGAAAATGATGAAAATATTTATACATGAAAAGATGTTTTTATTTCACTTGTTTAAATAGAAAAAAATAAACCTCAAAAAAAATTGAAACACTTTATTTTAAAAACATTTTATGTAAAAATAAATATAATAAAAAATTATTTTATAAACATTTTGTTTATAAATAAAAACATTATTAAAAAAAATAAAGTTGACATTGATTAAATTTTTTAGAAACAATTTAAACAAGATTAGATAAAAAAAGTACATTACTTTAAGTCACCTATATCTTCAAATTTTATCAAAAATCATTACAATAAAATTTATATTATTTTTATTGGATTCTTAATAATATTTTTTTATTTTTACTTTATTCTATTTATTCAGATAATATTATTTTTTATAATTCTCTTTTTAGGAAATAAAAACATTAAGATCACACTAGACATATTGGTTTTGTTCAGTTTAAAACGTCAAAAAAATGACAATGTGTTTATCATAGAAAAATGGTTGTCATAATAATATATATGTTCAAAACCAAAAACTTATTATATTAATATAAAATGAATCATGTAATTTCATTTAAAACCTTGTTTATACATACAAAAGTATGACATTTTACGTTTTCTAATGGGTGGAAAAGAAATAAATTAGTTAAATTATAAATTTAAAAAATCATTAATTTTTTATAAATGAATAATTTATTCATTAGTTATATATTTTATAATAACCAATTGAGTTAGTAATTTAAAAATAAATCACATATCTTTATTGAGGTGGATGTCCACAAGATCACATGAGTGACATAATCATTTTCCCGTGCATGGAAGGGTGGGAAGTTAGGTAGAATATATTATTTGAAAATTAATAATTGTTAAATGGATAACATATATATTAACTATATAAATAATTTGTTTCTTCTATTTTATCTAGTGATGATAAATTAAACACACAAATTTGTGGAGGAGGTAGTCCATATATATATTCTCGATCGATGTTTTTATTTCCCATATGATAGAAAGAGAGAATAAAAAATATTGTTCCATAGAAATTTAATTTAATAAATGGAAGCCTCATATATTATTGTATAATAATAGTTATATAATATATTATGGGGTATTGGAATAATTAATCTGGAAAAAGAATACTTATGAATAATAAATCTTATTTGAAAACTACTATTGGGAAATAACATATGCCATCTTGGTTTGGTCCTATAGTGATACCAATAACTATACAATGTAGTGATATACATGGGGATGGTATTTGGGTAAGTAGTTTCATAGGTAAATTTCTCAAATGGTGTGATAAAATATGATTGAGTGTTCCCTTTTATATGTGGGGGAAGGGGGAGTCCTGTAATTATTTAATGTTTAAAAATAATATATAGGATTATGCGTTGGAAATTGGTAGTTAAATTTTTTAAATTTAAAGATAATGTGAGAGAGTATAAAATAATATCATCAAATAGGATATAGTATAAATTTTTAATCCTATCTCAGATTTCTAACCATAAATATCATGTTTTTAACATTATTTAGTGTTGGAATCATTTTAAATGAAATTACTATTCAGAGTGAAAAAATGAAGATGACCCCATACATAAACATGAAAAATCATAATTCTTTATATGAAATCCATATTTCATGATTCAATTTTTATAATGAGAAGAAATTTAATTTAATATATGTTCATAAAATGAAATGAAAAGTAGTTTTAAAAAACAAAAATTCGAACAAAAAATTGAAAATCATCAAAAATAATTTTTAATTATAATTAAAGTATAATTATATTTATTATTTTTAGTAAAAAAATATTATAATAAATTGAAACTATATCCAAATTATAAATTTTCATTGATATAAATGTATTTATTGAATAAAATATTGTTTTATAAATATTCACATCTATTTCAATTCACACAAAAACAATTTTAAAAAACACCAAAAAAATATCTATAAGATAATCATTATATTATGAATATAAAATTTTATCAAATATTTAGATATTATTTGTCAAAAATTAATAATCATAAAATTTAAATAAAACTAAACAATTCATGGTAAACAATTGAGTTAAAAAAATACTTCTTTTTTCAAATAAAAAATTAGTTAAAATCAACATACTGAAAATGGATCAATATAATATAATCATGAATATTAAATATATATATATATATATTTCTATTTATCACTAACTAGGTTACAAACAATATGGTATTAGTAATCATAGCGTATAAGAAAAGGAATCACTACTAGTGTCGCATACCAAGGTATAATAGGTGTTGATAAATGATTTTCATAATAGAGTAGGAATCACTAACAAATTACCATAGACAAAGAATATAAATAATCATGATAATATTTGCAATGTGGATCTGTACATACATACTTATTCCCATAATGAATTAGAAATGGTATTCACTTTCTTATTAAAATAATATAGTGGAGCACACATTACATTCTAAGTCCAAAAGTGGAGTGAGCCACAATACTCAAGTTCAATATTTATCATGTGAGATATAAACCCTTGACCAATGAATTTGATTGAAACATATGACCCCAAACATAATCATCCATAAATATGTGTTCCGTATAATATAATTCAATTTCAAATCATAAAGTACCCATGGAATCAAAATAGATTATATATATTTTTAAAATAAATTCATATATAGAATATAATCAAAATTACATTAATAAATATGATAAAAACAATGAATATAAAAGGGTATCCTATAATACTAAAAACCCATAAAGGTTGACACCATTACCTAAAGTAAAAATTATTTATTTCATATATATATAGATTATAGATATTAAATAATAACTTCTACAATAAATAAATGTATGTAATATAGGTTAACACCCTTCAATATAAGGATGGATTTAGTGAGTGTTCACATAGAAAAAGAAGTGGAAAGAAAACCATGATGGTATATAGTGGATTAATATTCAAGCCAAAATGATAAATGTATACGATTGAGTTGATTACAAAAAATTTCATTATTGAATCCTAATGGTAAAAAATGAAAACGTGTTACTGAATAAATAAACCCATTTTGTGACAAATAGTAACATATATGTAAAAAAAATGTAAAACTAAAAAATAGTTTTTTGTAAATTTTGTAAATATTATCATAAAATAATAATTTTTGGGTAACCTTTAAATGATTTTTTTTCAAAATGTGGTTTGATTTTATTTGAAATAAATAACTTATTATAATAATATTCACTAATAAAGTCTTGAAAAAATAAATAATTGTTCACCCAAGATTGATTTTAAATATAAATCAAATTATTTGGGAAGAAAACAATGTTTATATTTTGAAATACCATCATTTAAAATAAAATTATATAAAATTAATAAAAACCTCAACTTAAACAGATGAAAATGGATTTTTAAATTTATATGAGATTAAACATAACATGGATTCCAAAACTAATGGAGAACAACACCAAGAATAAAAAAAATGGACAATAAGGGGAAATATTTATTTAATATGAGGTCATTTATTGTCAATAATGATTTTTTTTTGAAAATAAAAATACAATGGAAAATTATTTTAATTAAAAATTTACTTTTATTCATTTATATAGACCAAATACCAGGGAATAAAATCAGATATTCATGGAAACCAACCATCTATGAAAGTTGTTTGAAAATAATAATTTTAACTCAATTAGGGTAGTTGAGTTAACAAAAACTTTTACAACATTGGTGTCTTCAGAATCATAGTATATTTAAATAAATAAAATAATATGGAGCATAAATCCCCTTGAATTAAATGAATATGGTTAAAGGAAGTCAATTTTTTTGTAATAATTCATTATTAATGATATCATTGTGTAGAATAAGCAATATACCTTAAGAAATTGAAGTTGAGATAAAAAACCGTTTACCTTAATTTTCGAAATCCACTAAAGAATGTGAATAAACTATATAATTAAAATTACTAACTTAATTAGATATTTACGAACCTTATTCATATCAATAAAATTTTATTAACTTTATTTATAACTATTCTATATATGTATATTAGATTTTTATTATCTATTTTAAGAATCATATATGAGTAATCATTATCGTTATGAACTAGTATCATAATAGTGAAGTTGATCTTTGTTTGATACTAAAGAGAATTCATCCCAACTCATAAAATTTATTGTATCAGATGTTTTTTAATTAATAACTATGGAATATTTTTAAATGATCATTTTATATAAAATTAGTGATTACCATGATTTGGGGATTTTTAATGTATATTCAATGGTTTCATAATTAATTATTTTATTATTAATGTTACCATTGATGAACTAGAAATAATAATATTATTTAGTTATTTATATCATATAATATCTTTCGTTAATCTCTCATTTTATTCAATGATATTATTTCATATCATTGATCATGAAGGTTTTTTCATCAACCCATACATGAACATACCATAATAAATATACTATTAAGAAGTGACATTGTGAAAATATATTTATTTAAAATTCATAATGATACATGGTATAAATAAATTATTTTCGTCTTTTTACGTGTTTTAGAATATTAAAATAAAAATGGTCGTTTAATTATCTTATTATTAATAAGTTATGTAATTTTTCTTAAAAGAATACTAATAATTTTATAAACATAATATTTGACCATTGAATTCCATATTAGTAACATCCATGTATGGTGGTGTTGTAAAATGAATCATAAAACTTTATAGAGGTGTTCGTATGCATGTACAAAAGAATGTAATTTTTGTATTTCTTATGTTAAAATAGAAAATATGTTAATACTTATTCCAGAAAAATGATAACACTCAGAATAATATATAAAAAAAATTAGTGATATAATACTGTAATGTTATATATAAATGTAGATATATAAAACAAAGAGTTTTAGTTACATATTAGTACTTATGATGAAGGTTGATATTTATCTTTGTAATATATTTGCACTTGGATCCCATAGGTATCAAGAAACTACATAAAGAATTATGTAATATAGAATATTAAGACTATTTTTACATTCAAAAATTTTGAGGATCTGTATGATTAATAATTATGTAGAATTAGGTCAAAAATTTTATGAAACAAATCCATATATTACAATGTGTACATCTTAATACAGTATATATTTTCCCAAAAACATAATTTTTTAAAATAAAACATGTTGTCATTTTCTAAAAAATATTTATGAGTTCAAATGGAATTCTTATATGTTTTTACATATCCTTAAACTCTTTTTAGAATTTTTAAAAACATATTATGGGGGGAAAATCTCAGTAAGAGAAATAATGACAAGAAACACATTTTTAAATTTTAAAACCATGAGATAAAAAAAACGGTGTTCCTTCAATAGAATAAATTTTTTTCTATAAATATTTTATATATAAAATAAAATAGTATTTACTAATAATTTTTTTCATAAAACACATTTTAATAAATCAAAAACTAAAAATAATCGACACGGATGTTTATTAGAAACCATTAAAACAAAAGAAAATTGTATTAAAAAAACATACCTATTTTCGCTAAAAGGGAATAATTATACATTTTTAAAGGAAGGTCATTAAAATTCCCTTGGAAAAATTCCCTGAAAAAACATTATAATGTATATAAAAGTTATTTAGGTTATTTGGTACATCATCTTCATACAACCCTTAAAATAACCCATTAAATTTGAATGATCAATAAAATCACTATCCAAATTAATATTATAAAGAACATTGTCATGACCCTATTAATTGGAGAGGTATACCAGACACCTCATACATCATGATCTATATCATGATCACTAAATGACGTGATCTTTATTAGGATCACATTCAGTAATAAACTCTATCCGAGTACCATAGCATCCATGAAAAAACAAAAAAAAACATTCATTTCCATAACCAAACACAGAAAATATACTTATAAACACATAAGAAAACCATTTTGCGTATTTTAATATCCTTTTATTCTAAAAACCAATTTCTCAATATAAATTCCCATAAAAATTTTAAGGACTATTTTTATTTAAATAAATAACATGATCTAATAAATGTAATACAAAAAAACATATTATATTAGTGGTGGTACGAGTCATTTATATTGTATACATTAAAATGAAACATTCTATTTTTTCATTTGTAATGAATGAAAAAATGTTTATAAAAGTATTTATTTTTAAAAAAATTATACATTATAATGAAACTTTCCTTTTTTGATAATATTTGGCTTATATGTGCAAAATTGCTTTGGTGGTCTAACTAGGGTAAAATGGGTAATCAATATATCAACTCCAGAATAATAATAATCAAATTATTCAGATATTTATTCAAAATTTATACATATAAAACTAACCATGAATGATGGTTACAAAAATTTAATTATGTTACAATCATGAAGATGTTAGGTTATACGTATTAATAAGTAGAATTTTTATTTTTTAATGATCATGATGTAAATAAAATATATATCATTTTATCATCACAAAATAAGACTATATCATAAATATAATATTATTTATTTAAATATAGTTATATTTATAATTCAAGAAATTTGGGGAAGATAAATGAATCAGTCTGCTTTGTAGAGGTGGAAATCTATGTGTATGCTTGAATGACATTTACACTTTTCAATGGATGGAAATGTAAGAATTTATTTGATATGTTATATTTATAAGATGATTAATATTTCAGGAATATAGTATGTAATTTTAAAATCCATCATTATAACCATCTTTTGGATGTGGAAATAGAGAATTAATTACATCAATTCACCTGGAAATAGTCAAACATAAATACAAATGAATATTTCATTTCAAATTTCATGTATGAGGATATGGATATAGGTTATTTTATTAATATAATAAAATATAATTATACTTAATATAATTATGTTATTATTCCATAATTTTAGAATAATATTAAATGGAGTTAGATGTGGAAATAAAATTAAAATTCATGCATAAGAAGAATTCATCAATTTTATGATAATATCTATAGGTTTATACATAAATCTATTCTTGATGGGTAATATAATCAAACCAAGGACTATAGGGAATGGTTAGGTATGTAATAATGGTATTTGGATAGGCATTATCTAAACTACATTACTCAAAAATGTGTGAGTAATACATAAGAGGAGGTGTCCTTTCATAATAGAGGAGAGGGGAATTCATTTAATTTCTCAAAAGTATAAATAATATATATCTTAGAATAATGTAATGTGGAACTAAGGAGTTGAAAATTTAAATAAATGGTTTTATAGGGTCCAAATAAATGATTATAGTCACATTTATACACATTTTTTATACATGTGAATCTTAATATCCTACTTAAATAAAAAAACATTCATTTTTACAATAATCATGATAACAAAACATTTTACAAGATTACTTTTTTTATTTTAACAAACAATGTTAAATTCTAATAAAAATTGAACTTTATGATTCCAAATTTTTAATAAATTATATGTCAATAAATTTACATTGATTATAAAAATTTTATTTACAAAAACTAATTTCTTTGGAAATCGCATGATTTTTGTGTAAAAAAAATTACCATGAAACCATGTAATTAATTGGATAACATTTTTTGGATAAATAATTAAAAATGATATTTTTATAATTTAGGAGTAATAATATATATAATTTAATCTTCCAAAAATGGCATTAAAGTTAAATACCCACAATTATTTTTTATTTCAATAAAATATTACTTATCCAATGAAAAGTCTATCTTGGGATAACCAATTAAAACAAAGGTTATAAAAGATATTTTACTCCTTAAATGAAAATTTGATAAAAATATACAAATACAATAGGATAAATCAAGGTTTTTATGTAATTTCAACCTTTATCACTTTATTTTAAACTTCTAGTATACCTTATTTAACCATAAATATGGTAATTGATTTCCATTTTACAAGCAATTAATTATGTACTAAAATTATGTTGTTACAATTACATTGTATTAATAATTATGATTAAATATGTGTAATGTATTTTAATATATTAAATTTATAGAAGTTTAATAATTTAATTAAAAATTGAACACATAAAACACAAAAAAATGTGATATTCAGAATATATGACAATTTATATAATGTTTTTTAATAGAAATAGACGTATAATTTTTATTCTAATGAAATTTATTATACTATTTTTAATCAAAAGGAACAAATTTCATCTTAATACCAAGAAAAAATACATTCTCTCAAATATACATCGATAGAAAGTATAGTTTTCAATAATCACTATATTTTACACTATTCATTAAAAATTATATGTTTTGGAAAAATTTAAAGAATCTCATAAAAATATAAATTTCATATAATGAATAAAAATAAAATTAATTTTTTCAAGATAAAAATTCAAAAATTTGGAATCCATGATTTTAAATAAAATCACATAATTCATGGATAACCAATTTGGTTATAAAGAAATCAAGTTACATTTTAATGGAAACTACCTAATATTATTATTATGAATATAAATATATAAAATATAATTAAGACAATAAGAAAATAATGTATCCTAACACTCAATAGTTGTTTAAATCATTCCCTTTGCGGGAATTTTTTCCACAGAATTATATTCATTAATTTAATATGTGGGGATATTTTCTTTTCTTATAATTTTATGGTTCTCGTGTTCCTTCTTCAGCAATATAGTTTAAAAAATAAAAACCTGATAAATTACCTTATTATAAAACAATTTCTGTCTTTGGTAAAGAATTAATATTGATTTTTCCTTATATAAAGGGTTTTATTCTAATCGAACTACATCAAGGATCAAAACATATGATGAATCCGTCAAAATATTTATTAATAAAATATGAATTACATCATGCAGCTGGGATAAAAAGGAGTACAATCAAACTCGAAATGAAACTAATCCAACTTTCTCTAGGATTACACATTTTCAAAATAACCGCATACCTAGCTTTTCTTGTTTAACAAAACACTTTATTATTAGAAATTCTCATAGAAAAATATGATCACCTTCTTCGAATGAATGATATTTACTTCAGATACATGCCTTTCATTTTTCTATTCTCTATGCCAAACTCACTTGCTAATAAATTATCGTCACCTTATCGACCATTTTATCTAATTTTTTTTCCAATTAATAATATTTTATTGACTTTATCATATCAATATAGAGTTTGAAACTTAATTTTATATAATTCATCATTTGGTTCCATCTATATACTGCAATGAAAATATTCATTATAATAGGACACAAAAAAATAAGAAATTAATCCCAATATACCTTTTAAAACATTGAACAATATTGGATAATATAATCGAAGTTATAAATAATTTTATTTTTAATGTACATGAAGTTATGTATTAATGTGTGTACAAAAATTTGTATGAAACCAACATCGATTGACATGAAAAATCACTTGATAATGCCCACCGCATCATATTGACCTACCAAATAACTAAGAAGTTATCATGAATTATTTCAAAGAGATGGTATATTATTTTATAGTTTGTATGAAATGTTTAGATTCAAGAGACATAAAACTATATCATCAAAATGAATACTTGAATTTAAAATAACTCAAGACATAACTATGTGGCCATTAATCCTACTATCAGATCAAAATTTTCTCGCTTAGAGGGCGACGACATCGAAGAGAAGATGATGAACAAAAGGATGATATTATATTTAAATATGTCTTGAAAACCTTTATCTAAAAACATCCAATTTAAAAAGAATGTTGGGATCCTATATCCATATATGGTTTCACTAAATATTATATATAATATCTCAAACCATGAAAATGTTATCTCTATCCATAAAAATACAAAATATAATTAATTTTTAGATGATATTTTTTTAAACATCCTTTCATTTTCAAAAAATCATTTCATATTCTAATAAAAATGAAATATGAAAATTAAATGTGTGGTTGAATGAATTTATTAGAAACATATACAATAGATATACCACAAGATAAACATGTGAGAAAACAATCATTAAACATATCATCTTGTATAAAATAAGGAATTAATATAAAAAACAATATATGTATCTAGAAAATGGTAATATATACTCTAAAACATAAATAAATCATAATCAAGGCATAACATGGATACATATGATATTATGTATTTCGACAGAATGTCTATATCAATAATGAAACCCCTATAGGTGATACACACAAACATAGGTGACATGTATCAATTCCCCAACACACCAAAAGTTCCTATTGTTATTTTTCTTTCCAAAACGTATTTCAAAACCACAATAACAATTTATAAAATATTTTCAAATTGAATTTTTACCGCTCTCAATGATAAAAATCAATTTTATAATCAAAACCACCATTATGTTGCTATATTGAACAGACAGTGTGAACAAGTATTTTTCAAAGGTAAAACATTTTGAAAAAAATATATTTATTGATTTAAATATACCATGATATTAAATAATTTTTTTTCATAGAAAAATTAATTTCACTAGATCATCATGTAATCTATAAATGATAATCTTATAATATAGATGTATACCTTAAAAGCGGAGGAAAACTAGTCGCCCTTTATAATGAATATTGGAAACAAGTTGATTGGGTCCTCAGGAGACTAGAATCATATGAACCATCACAAATTGAAAATCATACAAACTAGATCTAATAAACATATCCTTATTGTGTTAAAACAAGACAATAATAGATGTTATCAATAATGAATCTAAGAGGATGTGATAAAATTAGATAAATTTTTTTCTTACATTGAATAAATTAGTAATGAATGTAAGTATACCAATAATAATCCAAGGGGATAATAAATTATTGTGTTGGGGGAATTTTATTTCATGCCTAATAAGTATTAGGATGTGGTGAGATATATAAATTATAAGGCGAAAAGAGTAAATTCCTAATTTTTCATGGTTCAGATCTGAGTACCTAGTAAGGTCAAAAAGCAATGAAATTTGAAAACATGCCATGGTTGGAAACTATTCCTATGAAAAAACAAGGCACACAACTTCCTAGAATATGTCACATGGTTTGGGAAAACAAGCCTCATGTAATGTTACACCTTCAGAAAACAACCAAGACCCTCTCATGATTCATATGATGAGTCACCTGGTTTGACTGACCATGTCGTAACAAAGAAAAATACTTATGGAAACTTATAGATCTATATCACATGGTTTATAATATCATTGAACCTAAACCATGTTCCTATATTGTTTTATCTAAAAATATAGTTTTCCAACAGAAATTTACCAGAAATGTATAAAATATCCTAAAGGATAATCC
This sequence comes from Viscum album, assembly GCA_963277665.1. NCBI lineage: Eukaryota > Viridiplantae > Streptophyta > Magnoliopsida > Santalales > Viscaceae > Viscum > Viscum album. Next base: position 932,508,957 of record OY728129.1, on the reverse strand, counting down.
AATACAATTATAAATCATATTTATGACCTATTTGGAATCCCAATTCTCCCCATCATGAAAATTTTCTATCACATTATAGTGCTCAAGATTATGAACATTCAAATTTAGAAGGCCATTAAAGCCTCATTAAAAATTCCTTCTCTCATATCTCATCCACATCCCATCCCCACTGTCATTACATGGCCCAATAGATTTTCTTTTACATGAATTAATTTATCATGAATATTGAAAATATGAATTGGTTTCCCAACCACAGTGATTTCAAGATCAATTTCAACATCATCCCATAAAATCAGATGGGAAATATATAGTTGATACATCCACAGTAGGGAAACATGAAACTCATAGTGGCTCGATGTCAATCGGGATAAAAACTCATCCTGATTCCCCACATTTAAAATTCATTTAACGATATCTAAGTTGTAAATACACCTCTCTTACAACATACCACGAATAACTAACTAACTGTAAGTGTGGTGGAATGAAAAAAAATACCTGACCACCAACCTCAAAAAATAGCAACTGATGAGGTTGTTCTATAAAGGAGTTTTTATTACTCAATTTCGTTACCAACTTTCTTCATATAAATTACTTTATTTCAATTATCTCATCAGAAAGGATTAGTCAAACTAACGAAAAATCTCTATACTCTACCCCGTACAAGGGATATACATAGGGAAACCTATAAATTTCTTTTAAGTGAGCCATATAAACTATAAAGTTAAAAATACAGTTATAGGAAAATTTGAGAAAAGGAATATTATTATCCCAGGACCCAGTAATGTCAAATACCCAAGCTCGAAACATATCCCCAAGAATCTGAAGTTCATTCTCTATATGAACATTCTTTTTCCAATGATATGTCATTATTAATTTCATCTATAAACCCATAACCTCTTACAATATATTCAAAAATAAATATGTAAACAATGGGTCCCTTTAATACACATTTATTGAGAGAACCCCATTAATCTTTATGGAAAATCCGACGAATAATTCCCCCTGTCAGCCTAAAATCATTTTCTCTTTGATAGGGTGGAAATGCGATTATCTAAAAATTCAATCAATGATCATGAAATTTTTTTCCTTCCCAATAGTATTAAATGGTAAAACAATAATGATGTCCACATAAATCATATCCTAATTCTATATAATAATAGAAAAGGTTTGTAACATACTGAAAGGTCTCTAGTTCCCTTCCAATAATCTCTAATATGTTAGTAACCATGATACAAATCCTACAATAATCCTTACATACACCATGAAATAACATCCATGGAATTTTTATACAAAACATTCCTCAAACATATGATCTATAACTAAAGACATCGTACTTATAATGTTTTGGTTAGACCTTTATAGAATTACTATTCCTCTAATTATTTGGAAAATCATGATTGGAAATACTATTTATGTATTTAGGTACCTTTCTCCATAAATAGAACACTATGCCATTGAATATATGATTCTCAATAAAATTTCATTGGATTTTATCAATATGATGTCTGATTTTTTAGAGATCTTTTTCCTAAATATGCAGTATGTATCCCTAGGTGGTATTTCATAAGTTTCCTACAAAATGGGTATGCCAGTCAAAAATTGTCACAATTTATCTATGCAACTTATGCCCTAGCTAGTCCGATGCAATAAAACACCTATAATGTGATCTTCAACTAATGGTAAATTTTTTCTTAGGAAAGACTTCCTCTAATTCAATTATCCCTTTTCCCATATCATTCATTAGATCCATAAACTCCCAAATCATTGTTTATAACTATTCCCTTCCATACGTGAACATGGTAGTGTGATTCATGAAAAATTATAAAGAAATTAAAGTTCCTAAAAACATTAGTCAAAGCTAAAGATCTTAAATTAAATAAAACCAATACCCTCACTACAAGACTTAAAACTACATAATGCAATGTCCTAACATCATAACATAAAACATCCCAGTACAATATCCTCACTACATTTCTTAGAACTGCACAATACTTTGTTCTCACTACATTACATTAAAACTGAATAAAATGATATCATAAATCCAATTTCTACTGCATTTTAACAATTCCTCATACAATAAATCTATACAGAAGTGGTTTTACCATTCCTTACATATTTCGACCAAGATAACCCTTTCTTATTAAAATCCTTATCCTGGAAAAAACCACCCTTTGTGGTCTTCAGTCACCCAAATCATATTTTCCTTTGTCTATCAATAATAAAATGTTAAATTCTTGAGAACTCTTTTGCCTCCCTATGCAGTAGGTTCCCCAATGTGGCCTTGCATAATTTGCCTACATAATGGGTCTGTCGGTCAAAAGATGCCACTATTTGTCTACGAAGAAACTTTTTTAATTGGCCCTATATAATACAACCCTATAACAAGTTATTCCAATAAATTAAACCCTATTCTTGGAAAAAAACCTCTTTATGTTTATACTTGATTTATATTTGGTGACCGTAAAAAATCATGACTCAAGAGATCCCTTGTAAATATTTAATGAATATTAGAGTAATTCCAAGCCACTATACCTATTTTGAGATATAATTAAAAACTTTAATGTCAAATATATTCTACCATAAACACTATAATTTTTAGTCCAATATTCATGAATCTAAACTTCCAAGAACCCAGAGACATAGTACTCACCTTATTGAAAACCTGCAATGGGCACTGTGGACAAAAGTCGAAGTCTAAGATTTCCAAACATAAATTATGTTGGTTATAGAAAATATTGAGAAATAAAATGTCAAAAGATACAAAGTATGTTGGGTTGTATATATAACCATAGTAAAAAAACAAACTATGCATGCTATTTTCCATGTATTATGAAAAAATTAGAGCATCCTTCCAAATTGATGTTGCTCCAAATCTAACCAAATGATGTTGGAATGCATCAATGTGCCATAATTTTACCTTAAAAAAAGATTATTTTCTTCCCTAATGAATCAAATTTAAGGGGGGGGGGTGGTTATTGTGGACATCGAGAAATGTGTTCTAAGAACTTCTTCAAAAAATTCTCCTCAACTAGGCTCAAAAAATTCACAGTATGACTCTGCATTTTTCATGGGGGCTAGTAAAGAAATTATTTTTTATAATTCCTCAAAGTGGTGCCCTAGTTAGGCCAAATCACATGTGGCATGCAAGCCACTATAGCTCCACTATTCTGGTGCACAACATACTTGCATGCACAATATTATTTCTCCCATGGTCACTTACTTGACATTAAATAGTCCCTTGAGGGCTTCATTTGTCTGTACGAATTTCCCTAAATATCAATTGCTGATCTTGTCTCCCTAGCGATACTTTCAAGTATTCCAAAACCATTAAGGAATTTATTCATCAACTAGGGGAGAGGAATTGAAGTATAATCCTAAGAATTAAGTCCATTTAGTGTTTTAAATACATAACACTTGCGCGACTAAAGTTCCCAACCATTTTAAATAAGAATCACTTATAGGACACCTATTCCTATAAAAGGAACATGAGTGCCCCACCTCTAGGAATACCTGTGAATACTCTTTAAGGATTGAGTCATGTCTTGACCAATTATTAACATCTAGGTTATTTTTCACAAAACACTCTATCAGGTCACCCAAGCCTACTTACATGCCTATGACTATGTGCCATATAGTTATTTGGGTTCCCTTCTTTTGATTCACCTAATCCCTTCAGAATATACAAGACTGTCATCAAGCCTTATTCAAACCCATTCATGGTAAGGATTCTCCTTCATTGGTTTAATTTTTTTGAAAGGGATTATGTTGAAACCTACACAAAAACATCATGACTCATAAAACCTTAGGTAAATGGACATCATCGTGTCTCTTATTTGTGTTTGGATATCCACTTTCAGAGGTTCCCACCTTTGTTTTTGAAATGGGATTAGGATTCATGTAGTCTCTGTGGTTTTGTATATCCATAGTCACATTGACCTTTCTCTCAGGAATAGTGTTTGGTAGTTCTCGATTTGGAGGATTAGGGTTTTTGTTTTATCCTACACTTTTCATATCTAGAACCCGTAACTTTCATATTATGGTAAGGAAGGTATGGTTCACACCTAATTTTCCATTTAAACAAATGAAAAGTCTCCCTCCCCTTCCAGGACCAATGTTAGGGTATCCATCTGGGAGTAAGGCCCTGGATTTTCAAGTATGATGTTGTATTAGTGCTTCTCTATACTTCCTTTACCTTCACTCCTTGCTTAAATTGTACCCTTGATTAATTTAATGATAATAGAGGGAAGTCTCATCACCTCTCCCACTTCCCCAATCACCTCAGCCTCATCCAACCTCACTGTCATTGGCCCACACTATTCAACCAGTGGAGGAGGAAATGTGTGTGTGCCTTTGTTGACTTTTTTGATATCCTCATGTTTCTCACACCGAGCATGACTCATGTGGGATTAAATATTTATCATGATCAAAACATCTTTAAAAACAACCCTAATTTACTATGATAACTCTGATTCCCCCATAATTGGGATATGTAGGAATCCTTCCTAAGGCACATGCTCTATATCATTTAACAATAAAATGGAATCATTCATTGGATTAAGCCCCAAATTAATCCCCCAAATCACCAAGGAATCATTTTCAAGAAGTTATCCCAATATTATTTATCTCAAAAGATTATACTATCTTGTGAGACTCATTGAACTACATGGGCTTTGATTCCCATCAAAATTGGATATGTAGGAAGCCTCTTGGAGGATCCAACCCAACACTTTAAATCAACCATGTTATTCCTAGCCCATATTCACAATAGGGTATAATACAACGTGAATACCCATATTCATTCAAAGTGAATTGGGATTCTTAGACATAATTCCCAAACCAAAACTTGACTATGAAGATTTAACTTAGATGTCCTTACCACATGAAATTACACTATACGACTAGGTCATTATCACACAAACGTAAAAGGTATGATGTGTCCCTTAAAGTGGCATCAAACTACAAGGGTTCTGATTCTTTTCACATGGATATATAGGTTTCCCATTTATGGGAATGATCCCCATATCAAAACAAACAATTCTCTACCTGGATAATAATAAATTCCAGAGTACTCCACTGAGTGGCTTATAAACCACCATCATCATAACGATTATTAAAAGAATATATAAATAGTATACGAGAGGATTCCATTGTTGGAGAACCTCGAATACATAAAAATATATTTATTAATTATGAACCTTGAATACATTATTATGATTAAAAATTGCACACTTGATAATAATTGATTTATTATAACAAGGGAATCCTAGGTTATTCTTGGTGAATTAATAAGGATTCATAAAAATATATTAAATATATAATAGAGTCCTAAAGTTGGTAAAAAATCCACCTAGAAAGGGTATGATGAGTATGAACTCCCATCATATCAACCAATTCATGTTCTTATGTATCGTAAATTCAAACATAACGAACACCTAATTTAGGAATGTAGGACCATTTGGATAAAGAACCATTCGATGTTTCCGGTTCTATAAATTTATCCAATGGAAACCACTAGATGTAGTGGCTCCTAACCAGAACACTTGTTCTGAGGGACACGAAACAATCCTTCTCATCCCAAACCATTAAAACCTATATATCTTATCAAGATGTATATTAGTAGTCCTTGGGTGTGTAGAATGATATTATAATTGTCCACTATCCATTAAATCCTTCATTAGGGATATCGAAACAATCCACCCACCTAAAATACATTAAGTTCCAATGAGAGGAAAATACCACTCACCCAAAGTATCCCACCTATAAGGATTTTACTAAATCATTTTTAATCAGTTTTGGATACCTATTTATTCAAAATCTATTCATAAATTTACATGTCAAACTCTAAATAGTTAAACAACACCCACCCTCATCTTCTTCCACTACCAAACTCACCTATATGAACAAACTCATCGGAGACGTATCCTCTTCTGATTCATTCATGACCTAAGTCTACAATGTTCTTTTATGTGAATCAGTGACCAAATTCCATTTTTCTCAGAGTATGTAAAATATAAAAATCAAAATTCTATAGATACACAATCTAATCTATATATCCTAAATTCATATCCATCTATGTGAAAATATAATTTAGGTTATAGTGAAGAGAAAATACCATAAATCGATCCCAAAAGAGATAGATATGTTAAAGTTTTAGAGCATTAATCACTACTACAAACCCAATATCATTGGTAGGATAGTTTTCCACATAAGGGAATAATTGGTAAAATCTATATTCTATAACATTCTTTCTCAACATTAAGACACACCCAAATCTCATAGGAGAATCATTATAAAAAAATTAAAACCTGAACATAATTTTACAATAATAAAAATTGTAGGTAGTGTGATGCTTAAATTTTATTGTTGAAATTATGTATAAATTTTTTCATTTGATACAGTCTTAACACCCATGTGGTCAAATTTTATCATCATAGATACAATATTGGAAAATTCATGGACAAAACCCCTATAATAATATATATAGTGACCCAACCTTTTCATAAGTGAATTTTAAATTATTTTAATGATAAACTACACAATTAAATTACACAATGAGGATACAAGGGTTTTTATTCATGGAAAAACTAGGACCATACTTAACATTTAAAACATAAAACATAAACATTTATTTAATTCATTCTTCTCTAGCTTCTTATCTTTTTTTTAAATCTCCATAGGACACAATATCATCAGAGGATATACATAAAAATGGGTGAGCTAAAATCATGGTAAGAGGATATATAAGAAAAATATAACATGGGATTATAACAATCATAATATAATCATCAAAATCATTAAATAAATCAATAGATAAATGCATCTTTCATTGAAATTCATAAAAAGGAAACGTCATTTCTTAGTGGTCAACTGCCGCAAATAGTTGTGAACAAAGATAGAATCATGTTCACACATTTTTTAACATTAAATCATGAGATTAATTACTTTACCCAATTTATTGGAGTGATGAATTATTCTAGGAACACCTCTCACATCAAAAAATTTATATTCTGCTATATAATTCCAGGTGCACCTGTCACATCATAACATTTACATTATCATGCGTTCCACATAGAAAATATATAAAACATGAGTATAAAATAAACAATGGAAATAAATGGGTTTCAAAGTAAAAATAATAAATTCATAAACATTCGGTTCCCAATATGAAGATGGAATATAATTCTTTACATAGAACTATAAACCTTCAGTGAAGTGTGAAACAATCTTTAAGAAGTAAAAAATGGTGAGTTTATTTGAACGAAGAGTTCTTCTGGAAAACATTGGATTTTGTCATAAAATCACATAGAAAAAATTAATATCCCATATAAGGTAATATAATGATGAATAAATTATATTTATGGTGTATCCATAATCAAAATTGGATGAAGAAGTAAAACCTAAAGAAAGTGAGTTTGGTTTGTGAATTTAACCATGCCTTGTGTCCGAACTCTTTCATCACATAAAATTCATATATAATTAAATTGTATTAATTAATTAATAATTATATATCCATTAATAACATATTTGGATTCATTAAGGTTTTATTATGTTCTTTTATGTGCATTTGGATGAGTTAAAGTGCTTAAACTCATTTTCTAAGAGTGTTAATTTCTTAGCTTTTATGATAGTTTCATTTGTATTGATGAATGGATGTTCATTTGAAATGTATTTAATCATCCATAATAGTTAATATATTTTATTATTGAAATTACATAGGCAGAATTTATCTATAATGAAGTATTTTATATATGAGATGGGTGAATCATTATATAAAAGTTTAATGATAAACACTTGGATTAATTTGGCGGTTTTTCTCTTAATGAACTTGTTTTGTATTATTATTTTATTTCACAAGTTTATAAGGATAACATAATATCAAAAAAGTCAAAATAAATATATAAGGATCTTATTCAACCATTAAAATGGTTTCATGACCATTCTCGTTGATGGTAATGCAAATTTAAAACCCATCATCCTTGAATGTGATAAATTAACAGATCTCATATGGTGTTTTAATTTATAGAATAAAAGGAGGGGGAAGGTGAGGCTATATTTAACTATACCATTAAATTAATATAATTATAGTACCTGTATGTTACAAGATGTTATCATGCCATTTTCTTGAAAATAATTGAGGAAATAAAAAAGAAAATAAACAAACATGAAAGAAAATAAAAGAATCAGAAAGAGGAATTTACCTATTGTGTTTATCTCCATTGATAGCATTTTAGGAGAGAGGATTTGGTCTTTTAAGGATACCGAGGGTAGATGGATGTGGGGATGGATCGTGGGGGTGATTCGGGCTGAATTTATTTAAGTATTGAAGCTTGATAGGTGTGATGAAATGAAGGTTTGGGGGTTTTTATTTATAGTGGTGGGGAGGAGGATTTTCTTAATATTTTACTCATTAGATTATTAATTTTCACCATTATATGAAATAGTGGTGATTCAATGTATAAAAATAGTAAATATGGAATCTGAGTTCTATATTTGGGTTCTTACATCACTCATGATGTCATGAAAAGTGGATTTAAGTTCTAATTCATTTATACAGTAAATTAATGTATTTTACTAATCACCAAAAATTCAAGTAATTCATAAAATATCCCAAATTCAGCCTAACAATTTTTTGACATCTAAAATCAAAAAAAATTACTCCATTTTATGAAAATAAATTCCTAAATAAGATTAATTTAATTTTTAATCAAAAACATAATTTTCATGGAAAATAAAAACATTTAAATTAAAAATATTTTTTGAACACATTGAAAAATTATTTAAGGTCTCATCAAATTATCATATAATCATAACACATAAATATAATATTTTATGGATATATTTTTTGAAATTAAATTTTCTTTTTAATTATTAAATTAATAAATAAATATTCATGACTTATAAAAATATGCACACTATAATATAATTATACCATATTGTCACATATAGGTTGGATTAAGATTATTTGTACTATCAGTTTTATGGAACCCATTCACTTGGAATATTTAATATGCATAAGGGTAAAATTACTACTCATAAGCCTATGTTACTATTCCCCATAAAATTACGTTTGTCATATCGAACTCCAAACATAACCCTAAACGCAACTATGTATGTCATATTTTAGAAATTCAAAACACATAAGTGGATAAATCAGTTTAATGGTCACATTGTATTTAGTATCATGATATGTAATTGTTTTTTTTAATGTTATTATACATTAAGTAATAATTATAACAATTTAATTTTGTAGACAATACATTGGTTCATTACATTCTCCACCCCATTAAATTTAACCCATGAAATTTTCTCTTTACAAAACCAAGTGAGGTTAATTATCCTTCATCACCTCCTCTGGTTCCCAAGTTGATTCATCATACATATGGTTATTCCACAACAGTTTTATTAGATGGGTTGTCTTGTGGTGAAAAAACATTATCTCTTTGATCCAGACTCTTTATAGGCTACTCCTCATAAAAGATATCATCTTCCAGTTGTACCACCTTTGAGATTAGTACATGTGAGGGATCTGGTATGTACTTCCTCATGGGTGATACATGAAACACATCATGAACATGATCCATATTTGGTGTAAGTTCAAGAAGATAGTCTGTGGATCCTATGTAGACCAGGACTTAAAAGGGGCCAATGTACCTTGGTATTGACTTCACTTTCATTCTAAACTGCATGACTATCTTCCATGGTGATATTATAGGCAAGAATATTTCTCTAATGTCGAACTATAAGTCCCATTGATATTTGTCATGATATCTTTTTTTCGAACTCCAAGTAGATTAATATGTTTTTAGACAACTTGAACATTCTCTAAAAAATATTGTACATGATCAGGTCCATTTATATTTCTTTCAATAACTTCATCCCAAAATTTTGGAGTTCTACATCACTTTCCATAAAGAGATTCATATAGATCCATCTGAATATGTGAGTCGAAGCTATTATTGTATATGAACTCAACCAATGGGATATGTTGCTAACATCTACATGTTAATTCTATGGATAAGGCTCTTAGCATAACATTGATTGTCAGAAATGTACATTCATATTAGCCATCATTTTGGAGGCAATAAGCCATGATATGATTTAATTAAGCACTTAAATCATGTTGAAGACTTCTATAGAATTTAGATGGGAACCTGCGATCATGATCTGAGACAGTCACGATTGGAACCGCATGAACTATCACTACATCCTTCACTTATATCCTAGCATGTTTTTCATGAGAGAGATCTTTCGAATATAGACAATGTCGAATGTCTTGGTGATTTGTTCAACCACAACCCATATCGCATTATTTCCATTGGAAATATTTGGGATACTCGTGACAAAGTCTATAATGACATTCTCAAATCTCCACATTAGTATAGAAAATGGATTCTTCATCCCCTGGGACTTCGGTCACACTAAATTAACATGTTGACATATCAATCACCTCAAGATATACTCAGTATTCTTCTACTTCATGATTTCCCACCAGTAGCGTTCCTAAAGATCATGGGACATCTTGCTACACCCATGATGGTTAGAGAAAGTTGAGATATGTGTTTTATCCAAGAGATCCTTCTTTATCCTAGGTGACGAAGGTACGAACATCCTTATTCCAAACTTAATCAACGTATCATCATCAACATGGAACTATTTCACCTTTCATTCCATTACCTCATTCACATTATTGTGTAACTCCATATCATCCCTTTTTTCTCCTTAATCTTCCCTTGTATAGATAGTTGTGAAATTATTTGGGAAAGATATGATGTATTAAATTTCCTTATGATTTCAAAATCTATCCATTAAAAATACATTATGATATGATATTTCTCATTCCACCACAAGGATAGAGTTGTAGGTACTTTTCTTCTTAGAGCATCAGCTACATTGTTGGCCTTGCTAGGATGATAATGAATAGAGTAATAATAATATTTGATTAGCTATAACTACATACTTTGACACATGTTGATATTATTTTGTGTGAATATATACCTTAGGATATTAATATTGGTGTATATCATACACTTCTCACCATATAGGTAGTGCCAAAAAAAATTCAAGGCCTAAATCACAACTGCTAGATCTAGATCATGTGTTGGGTAGTTCTGCTATTGGATCTTCAACTGTCGTGGGGAATAGACTAACACATTTCCATTTTTCATGAGTACACATCCCCATCCTATCATTGACACATTATTGTATGTCACAAAACATTTTTCACTCTTCATTAATGTTGTTACTGGTGAATTGATCATCCTTTTCTTTGGCACCATGAAGCTTCCCTCACATTCTTCCATCCAGAAATACATTACCCAATTACTTATTAATAATGTTAGTGGGCTGTGACAATTGTGTGAACTTTAAAAAAAATGGCAGAATAACTATGGATTTTTGTAACACTAGTGGGTATGGTCCATTCCTCAATCACCATTTTTTTGATGGGTTTATAGAAATTCCTTCACTTGTGATCACATTTCCCAATTACATGACATGATTCATGAAAAATTAACACTTTCTATACATGGAATACAACTTCTCCTTCATTAATGTCTCTAACAAAATCTTTAGTTTTTCCTCGTGTTCCAACTTACTTTTGGAGTAGATGAAAATATCATTGATAAATAATACCACAAATTTCTCGAGGTAATGTCTAAATACTATATTTATCAAATCCAAGAATATTTCATTGGAATTATTAAGTTCGAAGGGCACCACCAGAAACTCATAGTGCCCATTCCTTGTACAGAAGTCAACCTTATAGATATCTTCCTTCATCAACTTTAAGTGATGATATCCAAAACAAAGATCTACCTTTGAGAGGTATTTATCTCCTCTCAACTGATTGAAAACGTTGTCAATCCTTGGGAGAAGATACTTGTACATTATGGTGATCCTGGCGAGTTCCCGATAGTTGATACACAATAGCGTTGATATACCCTTCTTCACAAAGAGAACTGGTTCACCCCAAGGCGATACCCTAGGGCATATGAAACCATTGTCAAAATTATCATGTAAATTCTTCTCTAACTCCTATATTTAAATAGGATCTATCCTATAAAGACACATTGAGATAAGAGTAGATATGGTTATGAGTAATTTTTAAAACTCGTCATCATGATCCGAGGAAGGACTCTTTAACCCTTTCAAAAATACATCATTGTATTCCCTCACAATGGACATTTCTTCTAGGTGGAAACATTGCTTTTGATCAACCATTTGAGTGAGGTATGCTTCATTATAAGGAATTGACACCCACACAGTTGACATATTTTCAAAAGGAAATTCCGGATCATCCTTGAATCTGTAGAGGAGCATGTGATTATTTGAAATATGAAAATATATTTCAATTTCTTGATAGTTTATATGTTATATATAAATAGATATCCAATCCATTACCATTATAGCATAAAATTCAACCATGGTAAGTATTACCACATTCACTGGAAGAATCTCCCCACATACAACAATGAGAAAAGAGTCCAACACTTGGGTCTAAATGGTTCAACCACTAGGTGTTTTCATTGATATCATTACTTCAAGGATTTAGTTATTAGATTCTATAGTTCTATAAAACATTCATGATATAAAGGAATGCATAAATCTAAAATAAAATAATAATTTTCCTATTCATGATTGAATATGAAGTGTACCTTCTATTATGTCATTTTATTTCTCAACTTGCACAGTAGTGATGGAATAATACATCCCCTGTTCCATTATCTTTGAAGGATAATGATTCTAACTATCCTTGAGGACATGAGGTTTAGAGCATTGGCTTCCATAGTTCCATTTCTCCAAAAAAAATTAGGATTGGAAAATGTGTGGTTGTCTCCTTTCTTCCACCAAATTATCATACCTTTTTAGGTATTTTTGACTTTCAATAGAATTGTTTCACTCTCTATCACACTTGAAACATTTCAATGTTCATATGAGGAAATTCCCATGATTCTTCTTCCCATATTTTTGGCATGTCAGTGGCAGAGTTTTCTTCCCTCCATTATAATTTCATACTCCGAAATGAAAATCTATATTTTGATTATTATCAGCATATCCAAGTGACAATTATAAAAACTACATATTCACTTCGAGAAAACATCAAACAAATTTTTATAACTCTCAAATTCCAAGAGATCTTAGATGGTGTGGTTTTAACCCACTAAAGAGTCTATAAATTTGTTTACCATTTTTTAAAACAAAACATTAAATGTACCTTGAACACCTTGTATAATTATCTTTGAAGGACATGGAAAATTATCCGTCCTTTTTTGTGAGATCTAAGAAATCTATCTCCATATTTTTATGAAGAGTTCTTGGGAAGTTATTTTTAGGAAAATTGATCTTAATTTCATCCCATGTCTTCTCTTCAATTTTCTCAGCCAGTTTTGTGTTCTTATTCAAAGATCACCATTGATTAGCCTCTCCATCTAGATGATAAATTTACATAACCACCACCTACATATAAGAAGGGGGAATCATAGATAAGATCTTATCTATGGATTCTACCCACTATTCTAAAACTATTGGATCACAAGATCCACTAATGGTCAGTGGTTGTTGCTGTATAAAACACTCGATAGCAAATTTCTACTTCCTAGGTGAAGTAGGATGTTCTATATTATTCGGGTTATTGTTCATAACCATGAGATAGCTAGGAAAGAATCATTATGAAGTGATGAACTCCACCTCCCAAATCATTAGGAATGTCATTTGGGAAATTATTACATTGTCCCTCGGACAGGTTTTTGGCCTAGTTTCTGCAAGTTCCGGTCATTTTCTAAAATATAAAAAGTTAGAACTACACATAATTCAATGATTACTGAATTAATAACATATTCATTTGTTAAATTTACAATAAAATTTTATCATATGGGATCCCTATGTTTATAAAAGATTCTTCTGTGCACATTTGTACATAGCCTCATTCTAGAGGTTTTCTATTGGGTTCACTAATAATAATTCTCAAATTAACTAAACCATGACTTTAATACCAACTATAGAGACCCCAGATTTTCTTATGTTACATTTACAAAATTTTAATGATAAAAACATAAATACAATACAAAAAGATGATTCAATGGTGTAGTGTCATCAGAAAGCTAGTACTATACATAACATTTACAATATAAAACATAAACATTTATTTTATTCATTCTTTTCATACTTATTATTGTCCCTTGAAATCTCCATAGTACACATAGTCACCTTAAGATATACATAAAAAGGGGTGAGATAAAATCCTAATAAGAGGATAGATAAGAAAAATATAACATAGTGTGAGAATAATCATAATATCAGTAACCAAATCATTAGAGTACACATTATATAAAGGTACAGATTGTGGAAATTCATTAATATGAAACATCATGTCTTATTGGTCAACTACCACACATAGTTGTGAAAAAATATAACATCATTTTCATGAATTATTTAACATTCACTCATGATGTTAATATATTTACCAAATTCATTAGAGTGTTGTATAATTTAGGGTTCACCCATCATATCAAAACATTCATATAGCACTATATAATTCTGGGTGCACTCATCACTCATAACATTTATATTATCATATATTCCACATAGAAAATATGTCAAACATTAACATAAAATAAACCATGGAACGAAATGGGTTTAAAATCATAAATAATATATTCCTAAACATATGGTTCCCAAAATAAATTGGTAATATCATTATTGATATAGAACCATTATCCGTTTGTGAAGAGTGAAACAGTCTTTGAGAAGTAAAAGGGGTGTGTTTATTTGAAGGATGAGTTGTTTTGGAAAACATTAAAGTTTTAATAAAATTAATTAGAAAAATTTATATCCCAAAAAGATATGATAATGAATAATACATGATTTTATGGTGTATCCATACTAATAATGGGTTGAAGAGGGATGTCCTATATAAAGAGAGTTAGGTTCGTGAATTTCCCCTTACCTTGTTTATAAAAAATTTATTCACTTAAAATTAATATATAACGACATTAAATTCATTAATTATCTATTAAATATTCTTTAATACTTGAGTTTTATTCATTATGGTCTTATTAAGTTTTTATGGGCCTTTGTATAGGCCATAGATCTTAAATTCATTTTTTGGGAGTGTTAATTTTTGTTGTTTTAATGAATGTTTCAGTTGTATTAATAAATGGATGTTTGTTTGAAATGTGGATAAATATAAATAATTGTTAATATATTTTATTATTTAATTTCCAAATATATAAATGGTTTTATAATTAATTTTTTATACACCATGAGGATGAATCATTATATAAAATTTTAATAATAAACGCTTGGATTAATTTTGGCAATTTTTCTCAAAGTGAACTTGTTTTATATTATTATTTTATATCGCGAGTGTATATAGATTAAAAAAAATTAAATAAGATAAAATTTATATATTTTGATCTGGTTCAACGATTAAAATGGTTTCATGACCAGTAACTGAGATGGTAATGTAAACGGAATACTCGTCATCCTTGGATGTGATAAATTAAGACATCTCAAACTGTGTTTTAATTTATAGTATAAAATGAGGGGGGAGGTTAGATTATCATTAAAAATATCATTAACATAATATAACATTAGTAATTTTATGTTACTAGAGTTATCATACCATTTTGGTTAAACGAGGTGAGGATATAAAATGAAAATAAAAGAACATGAAATAAAATAAATGAAACGGAATGAGGAATTTAACTCTTCAGTTTATCTGCTTTGAGAGAATCTCTAGGGGAGGGGATTTATTATTTTAAGCTAACTGATGGATTATAGACATGGGGAAGGACCTTGGGAGGGATTTGGGAAGAATTTATTTGTGTCTTGAAGCTTGATAGTTGTGGTGAAATGATGGTGTGAGTAGTGGTATTTGTATTGGAGGGTATTACAATTTTCATAATATTTTAATCATTAGTTTATTAATTACCCCCATGATAATAAATAGTGATTATTAAATGACTATAAATACCAAATAGTTAAGGTGAGTTCGTGATTTGGGTAATTACATCCCTCATGATGTCAGGAATAATGGATTTAAATTATAATTTATATTTACAATAAATTAATGTATTTATCATTTAAGTAAAAATTGCAAGTATTTTAAAAAATCAGAATAATACAAACTAACCATTTTTTGAAGAATATAATTAAAAATTAACACCATTTAATGAAAATAATTTTATAAATATGAATAATTATATTTTTAATTAAAATCACGATTTACTTGAAAAATTCAAATTTGAAAATTTAAAATCGTTTTCTAACACATTTAAAAATTAATTAAGGTCTCATAAAATTAACATATAATCAAAAGAAATAAAAGTAACATTTTCTGGAAATAATTCATTAAAATAATTTTTTTTAAATTCTTAAATTAATCATTAATTATGTATGACTTTAAAAAATACCAACACTATAATATAATTATACCATTTGGTCACATATAGAATTTATAATTTTTTATATGATATGTTTTATGGTTCATATTCACATTGATGATTTATTATTAATAAGGTTATCATTAATATTCATAAGGGAATGTTACTACTAAAAAAAATTATGTTTGTTATATCAGACACAAATCATCACCTTGAACGCAACTGTGTATGTCATATTTTCTAAATTCAAAACACAAAAGTGGAAAAATCATGTATAATGGTCACATATTATTTAGTATCATGATATTTCATTATTATTCCTAGTTTGATTACACATTATTTCAAAATTTTAAGAAGATAATTCAATTGATATAACTTTGGGTCCTTAAAATATCGAATACCGATAAACATCAAATACCAAACTTATTTTTGGAATGTTCTAATTAAATTATGAGATAATTGTTTTTAGAATCCATAAAGATCCCCTATAAGATATGAAATTCTCAAAAAGTTAACTCTTGGATATAATATTTACACATGGAAATCTTACCATGCATGTAAATTTATTTTTATATTCTAAGGATGATATCCAAATGATTATAATGTCCCACATCTGACTTGGATTAAACAAAAATATCATCAGAAGAAATGACAATGAAGGAGTCCCAAAACAAAATAATTATTCATTTCATCTATTCCATAAATACCGTATGAGAATTAGTTAGACTTACTGGAATAATTAGGAATTAAAAATTCCCATATAGTCTTTTTCATATTCTTTAAGTTTTATCCTTTTCTCAGACATACAATTAGTGGGACCCAAATAAGTGTACAATCATAGAAAACTAGAATCCACTCTGAGTTGATCAATGATATCATCAATTCATGAAAAATGATACTTATTATTATCATTATAATTGTTTATATTTAAATAATCAATTAAAAAATTTATGGTTACATCTAATATCATATAAAAGGGGATATGAAATGTTGAGGTGATAGACAAGGATGAATTATTCCATTGGCCTCATGATCCTCCAACTGAAATATAATCTTCATTAACTCAGTTGTTTCCATGTGATAATATGACATATAATCTTTCATCATACTAGGATTTTGGTCAATAATGTTATTAACAAATCTCTATAGTGGTAACGAAGATAAATATTCTAAGAAGTCATTGGGATAATCACACCCGCTATAAGAAGTGGTTTTATCCCATGAGATTGAATGTCATCAAAGAACATATATAATAACAAGTATAAGATAACTGTATAATACGGAAAATTGGCCCAACCCTCCGAAATAAATAATCTTATTATAGTGTTCGAAGTTATATTTTTATTATATTTTTATTTTTTTTGATAAATTTAAAACCCAAAATTTGAAATACCATTTTCTAAAAAAATCAATTATATATTCATTAAAATATATTCATTAAATATTTTATTTGACTAATTTATTTTCTATTAAATGTTAAAAGGAAAACTTGTAAAATAAGTTTTTCGTACAATAATTGTTAATTATTTTATTTTTATAGTTTCTATTTTAAATGATACATTATTATTTTTTATAAACATGTAATATATTTTTAAATTAAATTTTAATATTTTATTTTTTAAAATATTAAATATTATTGCTAATTATTATTGATGTAGAATCAATTGTTTATTTGAGTGCTTTTTTAAATGGATCAAATATATATGGTTATATATATGTGCTACTATAGAATTTTCTTTTTAATTATATTATGTGTTCTATGTGTGGACCAAATAGCTTCATTACATGCACAACGCACTAGGCCGTCTCACTAGGAGCATGCCACCAACACCAAATAACATCCTCGTTTCTCGTATAATCACCCGTGTAGTGATAAAACCATTATTGATACATGGAATCAACACCCACAGTAGTTCCCCGTGTCTGAGATTTCATGGTGGTTGAATCACTAAGAATAAATACAGTATGCCAAACCAATCTGAACAACCTAACACATGATTTTTTCTAGTTGTTGTGAAGATAATGTGTACCTATAATTAATGATTTTGAAACCACCATGCAAGAAGAATAATAGATACCATGACGAACTATATTCCAACTATGAGTCAAAATTAATTTTATCATGAGTATTAAATATTGAATTTACGCACCACGTGTAATATTTTTTGACTAGATGTTATGTTTTAGCTTAATGGTAATATTTTTTTACAATCTTCTTTATATAATTATCCCTATCGTTAGAATTAGTATTGTGTGACCATTGTTTCCACAATGTCACTATAATAACAATGTCTGGAAGACACTTGTAATGACTATATGTTATCTCATTGTTGGCATAGAGAGTGGAAGGATTATTTCTCATAGGGTTCCTATATTCCGATTCATTCATTTTTCTGAGAAATAATATTCTCTAGTATACAATATTTTACGGTTATTTAAATATTTTTTTAAATATTTGATTATTTAACTTGTTTTAAATATTTTATTTCTTTATAAATAAATTATATATTATAATGAATTTTCTATAAAATGTTGAATAAAAATATATATTACATTCCTAATAAAATAATATTTTTCAATTTATTCAATTCATAGTATTTTATTTTTTATTTGATATATTGATTTAATTAAAATTGGTTCTACTAATTTTTATCCTACAAATTACTTGATTAAAGATATATTATTTTATCAAATATACTAGAATTTGTTTAAGTGAGTTTAAAATAGAAATAGAAGGGAGTGGGAACTCTATGATAGTGAATGAGATATTTCCATATTTTTGAAGCGGTAATATTCTATATTTATTAATCTCTAAAGTATGTAATTTTGTTTTATGTGGATTATACGTTCCTCAAAAATTACATGTATATTCTGATTAATAAATCCAAATAAATCTGTTTTAATTAGATAAAGGATAGATTGATAAAAAATGAGATACAATTTATTCACATTATGATCATCAAATCTATAGGCCATATATTTTTTATTTTTGATTGAGATATACGATGAATATAGTTCCTATTCTATGATTACGAAGTATATAAAAAATCTCAACTCTTAATATTATCAAATGACATCATGTGACATCATCTACACCATTTTATCTCCATTGTTCATTAATATTTCTTTTCTTTTCCCTGTGTTATCTCATATTTAATCTGTCTATAGAAGTATCATTGGTTTAATATTTTCTTAATCCAAAGTAGGTTAGAAACTAGTTATTCTACCATACAAATTGATGTTATTATTTTGTGACTCTGAAAGAAAATTCATGTCCAGACTAGGTCGTGACTTTCGAAAAAAGACATGGTTATGCCTTATGGTTTTGTAAAAGGTAGATTATATTATAGGTTATCACAATATTAAAATAGAGTTATTATTAGTGGGTACCAAAATTATAAATGATTATTGATGGATTCATATTATAGTATTTTTTGATGATCAGAATTAGAAAAAAAATATTCTGGTCATTATATTATTTTCCATTCATCTATTTTTTGAACACTTCATTTACTATTGATTTATTAAACTATATTACTCAAATTGATTATTGTTTCTATAATTTTAAATATAATATTCACCCCCTCTAGTAATTATTTCAGAAAAAACTAGATCCAATATCCCACTCACCTCAAGATTCATGTGATACTATATTGAGAGACATTAATTGCTCACAGCGACAATAACAGTCAGTCTAGGACATTACACCGATCATCACATATATGTAAATACTCTAGTTGAAGATATCAATATCAAGATCTATGAAATAACACACCCTTTGAATGATGGATTTCATCACCAACAATGTGGGAATTTATGAACATGATCATAACTCTTTCCCCATGGTGTGGAAGGATAAAAAATAAAAGAATATGTTCTAAATGAAACCCAACACTTCAATTTACATTAATAGTAAATAAATTGATTTGTTCCTGTATCAAATAAATATAAAAATATAATAGAAAAAAATCATACCTCCATCTATAGAAGACCCTGAATCATATTCCTATGGTGTAAAATCTACTATATAATGATAATTGGACTCAACTATTCACCAAATTTCCAATCTATATCAAAATATACCTTGTGTTAGGATAAGACCCACCACCCATGGAAAAATTATAAATATACTACAGGATAGATTTTAAATAATTAGGAAATGTCTTGGGATACATATTATAATTAATATTTCTATCCAAACTCTATATGCATTAATGTAAAACAACCTCTTGTTTTCCTCATAAATATATTGTTAATTCTCTCAACAAAAACTAAGAACCTTTGGGTTTTATAGTCTTTCCATAATAAAAATCCTATAAAAAACTAGATCAATGTATATTTTCATAAATGGATGTTATGTGTTGTATATTATGGTGTATACATGTTTAGAAAATAAAATTGTGGTAGTATTTTTTCAGTCCGTTATACTGAATCAAGAAATGGAACACATGAATGTTGTAGGGGTGAATTCCTCAAAATCTCAATGGTTTTATTGACATATCCTTCTATTTCATAATGGATGATTAGTTTAAAAGTAATCTAGATGTAGAATTTATTAGTGATATATTCATAAAAATTATTTCTCTAGGACATGAATTAACTAAAGAAGAACTGATCTATGATTAATACCATGGTTTTAGCTAGTTGTATCATTTTTTACAAACCAAGATGAATATGTGGTCATCATAGAAGTAGGGAAATAACATATATGGTTAAAGTATTTTATGTTGGATATCGAAAGGATTAATAAGTGGTGATTTTTATTCTATGATAGTCATTATGTTCTTCATTTGGCTAAGAATAAATTATTTCTCGCATATAAATTCTCATTGAAATAAAATATCCTTTCAAATACAAGTTTCTAGAGTAATAGGATTTACATACGTTTAATACAAATAAAAGATAGAAAAATGAAAATATGGATTTATATATATATTTTTTGATAGATGGAGAAAACATTATACCTCATTAGAACCAGGGTGAAGGGAAGGTGTCGGAGACACTATTTGAATCTATATAAGTTATAGTGAATTAAATTTACCCAAGTGTTTATTATTTCATTGTTTTTTGGAATATAGTATTATAGTGGATCATTATCAAAAAATGTGATGTCTCTATTATTTTTTCTAGTTATTGTCCCTAGAATGGGGAATTTGGGAACATAGTTTCTATATCATAATGATGGATTTTGGTACTAAGTTTAGTGATGATACTCACTCAAATGTTTTTGTTTAGGAACATGGTGTAAATTTTCATTTTCTAGAAGAAGGATAAGTGCATGTTTAGTCTTTTACAATTGTCATTGATGATGATATATGATATATTTACCTTAGAGGAACTAAAAAATACATATTTAAGGGTTAATCAATTTGATATATAAAAATAATATAAATTATTAATTGAACATTATTAGTCTAGGTTGAGGTTCTTATAAGTAATATAGTACACCAAGGAATTTGGTGGCTTTATTATGAATTATGAAAGGAATCAATACCGATTGACTGGATTGGATCAACTATAAATGTGGAGTGGGACCACCTATATACGTTACAATTGATTTGTGATCTTATATTGTGTAATTTTAGAAATTTCATTCTAATCTTTGAAATATCCATGAAATTAATCGATATAGCAATTTTCCACTATATATATCAGAGTAAAGCTTGATCCATTTAAATCCATGTATTATATTTCTTATATACTTTATTTTAGATTATTTTTTTTAATGATGTTTATAATTGATATTTAAAGAATATTGACATAGTGTAGTTCCATAGGATCATCCTAACTTCTAAATTTTAATAGATCAGTGTCGAGGGGTTATTTTAATTTGGAAATTTAGAGAGTTTTTCTCTATGATTTAAGCTTCCTGGAATTTTTTTAAATATTAATAATTATTATTTCCATATACCAATTATAAAAAGGATATAATTATAATTTTATTATTGTTGTGACCAATTTTTTTGGTTGAGAAATTAAAATGAAGTCTAACTTAATTATTGGTTGTGTATATAAATAAATTAAAAATAATAGCACCATAATATTTTTGAAATGATAGATATATTAGTGAATTATTTTATTGTATTTATTATTGGATAAATATTCATGGAAATGAAGTGTTTAACACATATAGTGGGGTTATTTTACACAATTGTATATATTTTTTGATGATATATTCAATTTAATAATAATTAGAATATTATTAAATCAATCATGAGGTGATTGGTATATTAAAATGATGTGATATGAAATTTTTTTTATGAAAGAGTAGAAAATTATACGTATATAGGAGAGATGTATTTTTTGGATTATAATTTGTTGGCTATTTAAATAAATATATAATATATAATGGATTCAATTTTAGTTAATTGAACTAACGAAGAGCTATTTATGGTAGACGATGAATAAAATAGCGTAATAACAACATGAGAAAAAATGCATACTTAATTGTAATATTGAAATTGTATATATGTATTCTTGTCATCATATTAGTCAAAACCATTATTCTTGGAGGTTTATAATGTATATGGTATACTATATTTCATTTAATCAGGAATATCATTTTTTTCTTGGGGTGTGTTATGACTTCATTTCTTTCATTCATTATGGAATTGTAGGGTTGTATGATTTTTTTATTTTACATATTCTAATGTACCTCAATTAAAATTAATAATTTTTATATCAGGGATAGATAATATATTAAGTAGTATAAAAATGAACATAAAAAGGAAAAAGCTAATATTTTAAAGAGGTGGTGTTTCATGGAAAGGTTAGTAATTTAGACTGCCTTTTTTGACACATAATGATTTTTTAAGTTCATGCGAGCATGAATAATGTATATTTTTTTCAACCATTATTGTTTTGAAACATGTTTTTTTAATAATAGGTAATTGATATATTTTAATTTGATTTTGGTTATAAAATTTTATTGTCAAAGTGATATCATTGTTTATTTCAAGGATGAAATGATTCTTAGATGTATTTAAACTGCATACTATAATTTTGAGATACTACATTATTCTTTCATAATTTATGAATTTTGTAAGTTTTAGTATTAAAATATTGTATGATATACACCATGAAATGGATCATGATTTAAGGAATTCCATTTATTTATGGATATAATTATTTTGGGGGAGGGATTATTTGATAGGTTTCTAATATGGAGAGAAATATATTTTATACATAACCCTTCCTATATAATTTTTGGGTGTTGGAAAAAAAATATAGTGATAGAAATATAGATATTTGTAGAAATTCAACCTGAATTGGAAAAAACACTATGTAAATGTAAAATAAAAAGCGGTTTGTTATAAAAAATCATCATGTATATATAGAATTATGTAAATGAATACTGGTGATGATTCTCGATAACATAATGTATAGATTATACATGGTTTGTTTTATAGTATTATTTTAAATAAAATAGTTTAAATATAATATTTATAATGTATTTTATATATCCCCTAAATATATGAATTATAAAATATTACATGGTTATATATATCAAAATTTATATGGTCATCAAGGGATTTCTTTATTTTTTATGGATGACATGATATGGGTGATTCTATTTTACTGTGAATCAATGTTTTATTAGGATTTAGGAAAATATATGTGGTTATATATACCATATCATTATAGAATTTAGATATGTTTATAGATATATTGATGGGATTATATATTTAAGGGGTTGATATTGCATTATGTTAACAATTCTATATACATCATTAGATAAAGAATAAATAGTGTGTCTGATATAGTCACAAAATGGTTTTTAAAAAAACTAATTAAAATATTCATAGTATTTTTAACTTATTTAATTTCTAAAGAAACATCTATATGACATTTAAGCATGCATAAAGCTAATACAAATAATATGTTTAGAGATTATTAGTATCCTATAAGGTATAATTTCAATTAAATGTACCTATAAATTCTTGTAATGATTGTAATTTTATTTTTTGACATCGCAATCAATGAATGGTCATCCAAAGGAATGAGCATGAAGAGGTAGGTCATTCAAAAAATCACTTTATACATGTAAATTAAATGATTAAAATTTGTTTGATATGGATCTGTGTAGATGATTTCAATAACATTCAGATTTATGATAGATAAACATAACATATGCGATTAATATTAATATGGGATTTAGATCAATATTGATTATTAATATAAATGGGTGGATGATAATTTAAATAATTAATTTTATTAATTTGATATATATTGTTGATTTTATTTAGAAAGGACTAATGTTAGATTCTGTAGTGGGAAGATAAACATAAAATATTATTATTATAAATCCATGAGACTTATTTCATGATAAATTTTTTTTCTGTGATATTATTATATGAAATTGTGACTTTTTATCACTATTGAGTTATGGTGTAAGGAATAATTGTTGTGAGAGACCTAATTGAAATAATTTAATATCGAATAACATAGTATTATTATATTAAAAATGGGTTGGGAATAATATTGAGATTTGAAAAGAATGTAATATCAAAAAAATATGACAAGTGATTGAGAAAACATGAATGATCGGGGTTTATTGATAAATGTTATTGAAGAAGGTGAGGGAGTCATTGTTTTGGTATAACAAGGGAATGGTAAATATTTTTATTATTGGTTGTTATTATTTAGATCCATGGGATGATAACTATGAATCATTTGGCTATTTTCAAAGGATTCTCACTAGAATAGGTTTTTTTAGAATGTACATGAATCAGTTTTGATTAAAATTTATAATATTATTTTGAGGTGATGTTTTATTAGTAGTAAAAATTATGTTATCTATATTTCATTAAGGTAGGTTTTCAAAGGACATGTGAATGTAATATAGATATAGTAATGAGTATGTTATTGGAGGATGATTATTGGGTTTATTTTTTTATTTTAAATATATCTTTTCTGTATATTGGGATTACATAAACTATTTTATATGGTATTTGAGATGATTTAAATTGAATAAATTATTGGTGTTATTAAATTAAATTGACCCAAATATATTTGGAAGGTTCGTGACATATTAATTAATTGGATGTGTAATCATATTTTGATAAGTTTTTGTGTAAAATATGGTATTCCATGTCATTGATGTTGAATCTGGACGTGATATTCCCACCATATATAAATTTACTCTTGTTTTTTTTGTAATTTTATCTCAATATTTTTTTTATAGATATCTAGTCTAAATATGTTTTTGTTGTTGTAGGTGTGTTTGAAAATATTAATTTAGGTTGCTCTACACTGATGTTAGAGGTGTTATATTTTTTTATATTTTTTTTAAATTTGGTTTTCATATTATTACGGTAAGTATTATTTGGTGATAGAGTAGTTTGGTTGATTTATTGGGGATGATGATGAAGAAATTGATGGAATGGAGTGGATAATTACTAATATTAATTTTATCCATGATTTTTTATATTTAAATGATTAATATTTATATATTTCATTCATTGTTTAAATATTATACCAATTTGGTTAACACAAAAAAAGATATCATATTATCGCACTAGGAATACTTGCATACAAACCCATTTATTATTTTCTAAAAACATATATTTTTATGTTGAGGGTAGTTCTATTAATAATTTATTCAATAATTTAGATATCAATTTAGTGGAAGAGGCATTATGTATCAATGTGTTTTCATTATCTTCAAAATGAGATTTTCAGAATTTATTTTCAAGAATTTATCATTCATTATTTATTTACCCTGTTAATATTTCTTTATCAAAATATTGTTGTTTTCTTAATTGATTGTTAAAATATGTAACACCATATATATAATTATTATAAACCATTTATATTAGTGCAAATCCATTGACCGATTGAAGGTGGTATTGGGGGTAACTCAGGATCTCACTTACAACATAATATTTGTCTTAATGGGGTTTTCCATGGGTTATGTGTCATTAAATAATTCATTAACGTTTTTCTTCAAACCCATCATTTATCTGAGGAAGAATTCTACCCCATAAAATTTATGGGTCAATGGGAGATTATTGAAATTCTTTTTATTATAAAATTGAAGTTAATGTGATGTGATACAAGTGTTTTTCATGTAATTTATATTTCAAACGTCGACATCATTTTTAAAAATAATAACCACATTCAAAATGGAAAAAATTTAAAATATATTAGATGATTTGATGAATATTTAAAATCATATAAAGATATAAGAATATATTGTAGTTGCAAAGTGAACAGTGGATGGATTTTTGACAAACATAAAATAGATCATGCCAACATGTTAGTAGACTATCCAAAATATATTTTTTTAAGATTAACTCTCTAGATAAAAAAGTATATCTCACAAAAATGATATAACCTCTTTTACATGAAAATATATATGACATTGTCTAGGGTTACCCAAACTCTCTGACAAACCTCCCAGTCAAAAAATGACGGCATAAACACTATGGGTTTTAAAAAACATGGATGATATATAGTTTTACACATTGAAATATGAAAAACAAATTATATAGGTTTCCAACATAATCATTTTTATGATGCATGATATTTTTGGATATACTAGCCAAATTTCCAAAACTCAGAATTAGTGTTCTTAATATATAATCTAGTAGAATATACTACAATGTAATTGATTTAAAAAATAAACTCACATGTCTATAAATTCTAAAATGTCACATAAAAACCCGAAGTGAGTGAAACTAACTATAAACTACTAAAAATGAAAAAGGAAACCCAAATGAGCCCTCGAAGACTATATTAAAGAGTCCCATGAGTGAAATAACTAAAAGAAATAAGCATATATAATCCATTTGAATCATCTCAACAAGAATGAACTAATTTTATTTGAAAAAATCTTAAAATCATGGGGTGTTATATTATACCCTCTTTAAAATGAGTATCACCCTAGAAATTCCATCACTAAGTTAAAAATTATTAGTTATAATTCTATCTCATTACAACCTTAGTTTCTCACATAACTTCCTCAAGATCATGGGTTTCCCCCCAATATTGACCAAGTGTTGGTCATATTTTGTATAACTTTTTCTATACAACCAAATATCTCCACTGGTGGTTCCCCATAAGAGGGATCATTCTCCATTGGTATGACCTGTGAGTTTGTTAAATGTGATGTATATGGTATATAATTATTTAGGGGAGATATGTGGAACACATCATGAATAAGATGTAGGTTCCATGGAATCACCAAGTGATATTCTATGGTCTCAATATAATCAATAATTTCAAAGGGACAGATATAACTATTTATTAGTTTTAACTTATTTCCAAATCTCATAACATTATTCCATGGATAAATTCTTAGAAACACATTCTCACAAAATTAAAATTTTAGATAGCATCAACTATTATCATCATAAATATTCAGTTATCTTTTTTCCACCCTTATGTGTTTCTGAGGGGACCTAACATTCTCTGCCAATTCATTCACATGTACTGGTCCCAGTATCTTTCTCTCTCCATCTTCTTCCTATCATGTTGATGTTATGCACTTTTTTCATAAATATATTTATAAAAATTAATCTGAATACTTGTGCAAAATATATAATTATAATAAATCTCAACTAGAGGAATGTGTTGATCCCTAACACTTTAGAAATATTTATTAAATTATCTCAAGATGTCCTCTTGGTTTTGATTTTTTCTCTCAAAATTACCATCTTTCAAAGGAAGATACACAGTTTTAATACTCAACTCCTTAACCAGAGCCTACTGAATACATTTAATGAACTTCTAGGTAAACCATATATCAAAATAAGACATAGTTGAATGAGGTACTCCTTGAATCTGCATCACGTCCTTAATGTACATCCAATCATTAAAATATATATTAATTTATTTTCTAATGTTAATGAATTTTGAAGACTTTGTAATGTGATTGAATACATACCATATAGAATTTTTGCCTTTTAACATTTTTGGGTGTCCAATGACAAAATATTTGATGATATTTCCCATTTACACTATTGTTTGTGTAATGGTTGTAACATACCCTTATACATTTTTCTCGCATCCTTAAAATTTTTGACTACCAAGCATGAGATACAAACAATTTGATAGCTCTCTCCATGTAATCTCACCATGTATAGTATTTCAAATCATTATACATATTTATATATTGTGGATGAAAATAAAATGATGAACTATGGGAATTACAAAAAACCTCCTTATACATATCGTGTATAGATGGAACTCATACATATTTCCTAAAACTTATCATTCCATCACAATCAAGGCTAAACATAGGAACATTTCATACATTATTATAAAGTCCACAACCTCTTTCTTCACCTCTTTAATCCTTATATAGTTTAATTTTTTTAAATTTTTTATGATGGATATGAATATTCACCTTTCTTAAGGACCTCTAAATATATTAATTTTTAATCTGGAAATATTGGATCTTTTTTATCCTCATCATTGAAAATATAATATTATCATTTTAACTCAATGCATCATCCACCTTTTTCACCATCACAAGTTAGAAATGTATTGATTACTAATAATCTTTAATAAATTAAAAATAACTTATCTTATGCATGTTCAAATTGTTCGTTGAGAATATATACATTGATTTTTTTAATTAATATATATATCAAACATTTCCCTAAAAATAAAATTTCTCCACATCATTAATCCAAATATTTATGAAACATACACTACATAATGAGTTGGGTAATTTTTCTTCTGAATAGTTAATTATCATGAAGGATAAGTTGTAACCATATCATTCATTATGAGAACACATCCTAATTCATTTATGGATTTTCCAATGTTGATTACATACCCTTCTCAACTATTGGGTAATGTAGGAAAAGGTTCCCAAACTAATATTTTATAATGTTTCGATTAATTTACTTCACATTCACCCATCAATAGGATAATGTCTCCTTAATGACTTAACATAGTGATTGTACTAGATAATCGGAATAAATGTTCAAAAAATAGTTGATAATATCCATCCAAACCAGGAAAACATCAAATTATAATTATATTGAGTGGTCAAGTACAATGTTAAATAGCCTTTGTCTCTAATGGATCTACTGATATTCCCTCTCTCAAGATAATATGACCTAAAATGAAACCTTTTGTTCAAAAAATTAACACCTTGTAAATTTTTTCATAGGATATCTCATTATTATGGTTTCTAGATCAATTATCATGTGATCTTCATGATCATTCAGGATTTATGAATATATAAGAATATTATATGTAAAAATATATTCACAAACTGGTCATTGTAGTCTCTAAAGACTCAATCCATTAAATATATGATTATAGTGGGGGAATTATAAAGACAATAGGTAGTAAATATATACTTATAGTGTTCATACAATGTATGGAACAATGTCTTGGAAATATTATCCTTCTTTCACATCAATTGATGATATATAGAATGATGTTTAACCTTGTAAATGTATTGATATCTACACAGTTGATCAAAACTGTCATCAAAACAAGTCATGAATTACTTTATATTTATTTTGATATTTTACATCTCCCAAAAATCAATTCATAGTTTCATTGATCCATCATCCATATCAATAAAATGCACAGTTTCACCCAAAGGTGACACAGTTGGCCAAATAATTCACTTTTCAAGACTCTCCTGTAGATTCTTCATCAATTCCTAGAACTCAATCATGGAAATTATATATGGATTCTATAAATTAGGAATAGAATATAGAATTATTTCTATTATAAACTCAACTTTTTGATTCACCATAAGACTAGAAAACTCTTTTGGAAAGACATCAAAAAACTATCTCATAATAGTAAAATCATTGATGTTAAGTTTCTCCCCAGAAATCATTGATAATTCCCCATCTAAATAAGAATCAAAACCTATATAATGGATTCGATTTCAATCAAATGATCATATTTATCATCATACATATATATGATCGTAGGATTTTTGTAATATAAAAATATTTATTCCTCTCCTCAAAAATTGATAATAGATTTATTTATAGAATGGAAATTCATGCCTAAGACTACATAAAATTTACTAAGATGTAGGTTAATAATATTTTCTTGAAAAAAAATCCCCTGAAAGTCAATTGTAGTAGATTCACTGAATTTTTATTTAATCATTGAACCATAAGAGGATTTTATAGATAATTAAAAATCTAATCATTGTGGTGGAATATTGTTTCACTTAGTTTTATATTTTGATATAATAGAGTGTTTATAACTATAATCAAATAATACATTACCAATTCTAGTGTGGATGGTATGTGTACCATTAACTAAGATGTTATCTTAGCTCTTATTAGAAATTTTAATCAAATGAGAATTCCCCTTATCTATTGGATTAATAGGGTTCTAACATTTATCATCATCATTAACCTCCAAATTTGAGAAATAGTTCACATAATTTCCACACTACATGAATTTTATGCATTAGACCATATGTGGTTCATTATTTGGATCATTCTTTTTCTCCATTGTGTCACCTTGCCTTTTAACCATCATTTAATATTCACTAGCTCTCTGATAAAACATACCACATTTATAAAATTTCACAGTTCTAATCAATAAATTTCAATTATGGTTCTTCCCATATTTATTACATAGAGGGGGGTAATTTTTTTCCACAATGTGATTTATTTTTGTTTTCAAGAGACTTGATCATCATTTTCTTATCAAAATCATTAGAATAGTGGGAATAAAATACTGAAGATTTTATATTAAGTGGAAAATGGATTCTTTTTTTGTATCTACTAAATTAATTTATATATAATTCAATCTAGATACTTGGTTTTATTTCCCCAATAATTATTCGATTTTTCTCTCAAATATGATTTTTAAATGATAAAAATACCAAAAAAGTGTATTGATGTTATCGTTACATGTACTAATAGATTCTTCCTTAATATACTATCTTGGAAGACATTCCTTCTCCCTAATTTATTTCATTATAATAAGGAATTACATATTTGGGAATATTCTCATAGACACATCCAATAAATGGATTCAATTTCTTCCACATGACATGGATTCTTAATAATATTCAAACATTGGCCTACTTCATCTTCTAAATAATAAATGGATAGAATAAATTTCACATTTTCTAAATAATGGAGAAAAAATATATTTTTAGTTGATTATATTCGTTTCTAAATGACTACTCGAACAGTGGACCCACTAAAAGAATGTGTATGTTTCCTCATAATTGTCTAAAGAAAACATTGTTCCGTCTTTTACATATTTATAAGTTCATAATGATTCATAGCTGATAGAGATAGTATTTATAGTGTTTATCATTTTTATTTCAATGATATAATCCCTACCAATTTGATAATTTTATCTTAATATTTTTTTTGAAATTTAGTGATGTTTTGATATAGAAATTTAAAATTTATCAATTCTGGAATTTTAACTTTTCTTAATTTCTTGTATATTTCTAGTTTATACATATCTATACTGATCCAAATCATGTTATTTTTTTATTATTTCTATTTTAGTGGGAAGAATATTTTCAATTAGTCCAAGAAAATATTTAACCTTTCGGAGGCCTAAAAAATCAATCATTGTGAAATAATATTTAGCTGATCGGATGGGAAATACCTCATTCAATGAGGCCTAAAAACCTCAAAAGATATAATTCAACATATATATTAAATAGTGTTTAAATTTTCTCATTAATTATAAGAATAAAAGTAAAATTATATCATTAAGGTATCTTATTATTGAGTCAAAGATAAATATGATGAAGGGTCTACTAGAGTAGACATCGATATCTTCATAAATAAATTCATATCATTTCCCAAATTTTTTCAAATCCTACAAAACATGGGGGTTGATAGAGGATATTATTTTAAATAACTCTTTAGAAGTTTACATAGGTTAATTTATTATGTAATATTGAGGAAACCAGAAACCTTTGGGGAAACATATTCTGTACAGTAGAATTTACAACCCTCCTCCCAATTTTATTTCCATATTTTCATCATTCCCATAGAAGGATGTGTTGAGAGATAAAGGGAGAAGATAATATACTGATATTAATGATTAATTGTTTTATCCATGTTGTAATAGATCATATTTGGTCTACTCTAGTAATGCAAGGATTAACCCCATGTGGTTGTGGATAATGGCAACTAACATAACCTCTCTTCTGAGTTGTGATCATCTTGTGTTATATCTTTTCAATTCCCCTTAAAATAATATTTTTGAATTAAATTTGTTGATTTATTTCATGAATTAAATTATAACTTGTTTTTTATGTTTATCCAATATATTATGTATAATAATAGATTTTTCTATTTAAATTTCATCAGTGAGGTATTTTTATTAAGCATAATGGATTAAATTATATTTAATTTTTAAGAGGTCTTAAATTAATTGAATAAATTAT
The DNA here is from genome assembly GCA_963277665.1 of Viscum album. Lineage (NCBI taxonomy): Eukaryota > Viridiplantae > Streptophyta > Magnoliopsida > Santalales > Viscaceae > Viscum > Viscum album. The sequence goes on along the minus strand of OY728129.1, from coordinate 932,476,218 downwards.
CTATGAGTGGAAAAATAATATTGATATATTGTTGAGATATCTAAGAAAATATTATTATTTTTCCTTAAGTTGTTTGAGGAATAAAGAAATTAAATTGGGAAATATTTTAAAACATAGCAGTGGGGAATTTCTAAGTGGTTTGATCTTGTCTACAACTACTGTTTTGATTCTGATTTCAAATCAATTCTATTTCCCCCAATTTTTTCCTGATCGTGAAATTTATTTCCTGTTATTTTTTTATATATATATTTTATTATAAAATCTAATAAATTATCCATTTTGGTCTTCTTTTAATAATAATCAAAACAAAAGTGATAATTTTTAACTCCAATTGCAAACTCCTCGAGAAATAAACCATGGAATAATGCATATCATTTATCTAGGGAATAAATTTATTGATTGTAGTATTCATGAAAAAACCCACTCATAAACTAGAACCATTTATGGGGATGTATCTTTATTTTATATTTTTGAAATTGTTTTTGCATTACCTGAAATTATGATATAAACTTGTTACAATTAAAATCTGAAATGGATAAAACCTTTCACTCAATGTTTTGAAAGAATAAAAAATCCACCAGTCCTAGGTAGTGAATCATTCACTAAAAATATTTAATTAACATGGATGATAATTCAATTACAATGGATGACAAATGAACCATCGAGAAATTTTCTTCACCCTTTGATGAAAATAATGAAAATCCTATGGAATATACCTATGAACCAGCTGGGTTTGAAATTAAATTATGTCTCATTCACCAATACAGAAAACTTAATGTCATTCCAAGTGAAGATCCCCTAAAACAATTTCACATATTTAATTATTTTTTTCAACATGTAACCTCTATTAGTTCATTAAAATCAAATAAAATTGAGGAAATATCCTTTTTATTTAAAAAGCGTTTTCGAAGAATGGTTTGTCTAATCAAATTTTTCTTTGGCTAGAGGTTGAAATGAATTGAAGAATATTTTCCACGAAACCTTTTCCCATGATTCTAGTAATTCATCTATTTGAATGGATATATGTGGAATTAAGAAAAATCAAGGTGAAACATTTCTTGAGTATTATGATTGATTCAGAAGAATATTTTTTTTTGTTTTCCCAAAAAAAATATTTGTGGATGAATCTGGAATCAATATTTTTATGAAGATTTGTATCTTACTGATATAGGCATGACTGATTCTAATTTGGGATGGGATATAGTTAACAAAACAACAGCTGGTGCTATGAAATTAATTGAAAACATGGTCCAAAAAACATAATAATTTGAGAAAATATGTATTTTCATGTTAAATATAGCCATGAATTCACCATTTATATTCCTAAAAATTACATGATTGTGAGTCAAGATAATTGATCTTATGAACATTTAGAGGTCTATGATATTTTCAAACAACCCACCAAAAACACCCAAAAATGAAGCATCATTTTGAAGAAAAGTCCATTATGGATTTTTTTCTTCCAATGATAATTTTAGTGACCAATTACCATAAATGAATGTGACTTTTGAGAACTACAATGCTATTTTTCCATGAAAAATGTTTCATTTAAGCCAAAAAATGCCATTTTTTAAAACCCAAATTTCAATAAGGCTTTAATGAACCACTCAAATGATTGATTTTGGAAGAACAAACAACCTTGAAGATTATTCCAAGGATAATAATGTAATTCAGAACCAATATATTAAAATAAAAAACACAATTATCATTTGGGAAAAACATTCACCTCATTCATCCCACCAAAATGTTATATCATAACATTGAGTAAGTAATGAAGAAATAATAAGAGGAAATGAAACAATAAAAAAATTCTCAAAGCAATAGCATGACATGATTAATCCCTTTATAACTCAAAATTTTTAACTTTCATCTAATATTCGTTTTATGAAAAATAAAATCAGTGTTGCATTAACCACACAATAATAAGAGAATATAATAGATTAGGAGAAGGAAAATATGAGTTCAATTGATCTTTAGAGAGGCATAATATTGAATAACCCTCAAAATGAGAATCACAGACCTACCACTGACACTGTTAAAGATAATCCCACCACTGAGGGAAATGTTGTAAATTAAGAATTTTATTTTAATAGAAACACTTAGTCAGGAAAATAATTTTTTTTAGAATAAAAAAAAAGAATTAGAAAAGGATATTTGGTTCCTTTTTCTAAATTAATATCTTATAATTTTCTAATAATATTCAAACCACCACTTACTTATCGTAGGAGTGAATCATTAATAAAGTCGGTTGTGAAAAAGTGATAGATATTGAGGTTTTGGAAACTTTTATGAATGTTCATGTAAACCTAACTATTCATTTTTATGAGAAACAAATTGCAAGGTTTCTTATGTTTTTTATATAAATGTTTACTCATAAGAGGAAATTCAATGGAGGTGAAAATATCAACATAGGTATGAATTTTTTATCCTTCATTTATAATGATCTATGTGTCAAATTTAAAGGCACATGAATATTTTCCATTCACATTACTACTGGGAAATGTGAATTAAATGATTTCTATCTTGGTTTAGGAGCTTAAATAAATGTTTGACCACAATCTATTTGCTCATATATTCGGTTTGTAGAACTGGAACCCTCTGCAATTATCATTAGACATTCCAACCAGGGTAAAAATGAGCATGATGGAGTTATAATGAATGTTCTCATTCAGGATAGACACATGATTTTTCCTATGGATTTATATTTCTGAAATAGAAAATGATTAATTTAGAACCCATAAACCTTTCATTCTAGGGAGATTTTTTTTAAACTAATAAGGAAATAATCAATGATCACAAATGTTCCCTTTCACTAAAATTTGGTGTATATGATGTTCATTTCAGAAAAAACTAGTCCATGAAACACCTTGTTGTGGATCATTTATCTCCCACGTAAACATGATAGATTGGTTTTACATTGATATATTCACTCACATTCGTATGATTAAGAAAAATTGCAATTTTAAAATTTATAATATCAATTATTTATGAATTTAATCATCATGGGAAATAAAAAAGACAATTATGATGAATCTTGGAATGTTGATATTTCATTACCAAAGTATGTTGACCTTATATTTGATGCAGATGAATTTCAAGAAACCCGTGAACATACTAGTTTTATTCTGGGAGGAAATTCCAATTTTTCACATGAATAAAATCCTCAAAACCTAGAAAGTAATAATAATGATGAATGCATTTTAAAATATTTAGAATCATTGAAAAATCACACATGTTATTTTTGTCCATTAATCAATGGAAATAAACCTCATGAGATAATGTTGAAACCTCTTAAAGATAATATCAAATATTATTTCTTAGATGAGAGAAAACAATTCCTTATCATCATTTCAAAAGAAAACTCATATGACTAGGAGAACCAACTATTATGAGTCCCCAAACCCCATAATAAATCCATTTTAAAGAATTTATCTGATTTAACTGTAATTTGTCCTTATATTTTCATGCACACAATTTTAGAAGTGGAAAATTCTAAAATAGTGACACAACTTCAATGAGATATTGAACCCAATACTTTTAGAGGATGTCGAGAAATAACTCACCACCCAATTTGATAATGAAATTATTTTTCCCATATATGATAGTGAATGGGTTACTCCAATCAATGTTGTTCCCAAAAAAGGACTCTTTAAAATCTCATGTAATGATGTTGGTGAGATTTTCTCTATTAGGATTATAAATAAATGGAAAATATCCAATGTTTAAAGACTCTCAACTTTGTCACTGGGAATGAACACTGCCCATTATCATTCCTTAAACAAGTCCTTGAAATAATTTCTAGGAAAACCCACTATTTTTTTCATTATATATTATAATGTTATTTCCAATTTAACATTTAATCATAGGACCATGTCAAAACCACATTCACATTACGATTTAGAATCATTTATTATTGGATGATTCCCATAAGCTTGTATAATTCTCTATGAAAATTTCAAAGGATTATTATGAGAATATTATATGAACTTATAGAAACGTGTAAGGATGTTTTTATTGATGACTACACTATTTATGGTTCATTATTTAAATTTTGTTTGAAACATTTTTCTCATGATATTTAAACATTAATTTATATGAATATTTTTATTTAATTATGATAAATATCATTTCATGGTGGATAAGGGGATTTTTCTTAGTCATGTTTTTTATATAGATGGCATAGAATTTGAAAAATAAAAAATTTTAGGTCATTTTATCCTCCACATACCCAAAACGAGGGAGAGATAAGAGATCCTTTCTAGGTTAGGTAGGTTTTCATCCGATATTTATACAATATTTTATTAAAGAAGGACTTACATCTTCCATATTTCTTCAAAAAATACAACCTACTTATTATTGATGAAAATTGTAAATATTTCTTTCATGAGATGAAATAATAAATTATAAACCCCCCCCCCCATTTTTCACCCACCCAAATGTGACGTGACCATTGAAATCATTACTGGGGCATTTGAATTTTATTCTAGGGAAATTTTGAGTAAATGATTTGAAATGAAATATCATGTAAGATCTTGTACCATTAAAACATTACATAAGACCCAATAAAACTACGGAATTTTAGATAAAAAATTACTGGAGGTTTTCTTTTCTTTGAAAAATTTTAGATGTTTTCTTCTGGGATCTAAAGTTATTATTTTCACATACCATTTTGAAATCATATTCTTGATTAATAAACATGATTTAAAACCAATTATTTTGAGATGGATATTTATGTTATAAGAGTTTGATAATAAAATAATGGATTAAAAATGAATTTAAATCATTTTCAGATCATATGTGGAAGATACCATTTGTGTTGAATAAAAAACATTAAATTTGTCCACTGATTAAGTTAAACTTTTCAGATGAGGAGTTTCATGATAATAAAGTGTAAATACAATGATTTTATGATCATGTGAATTATATTTCTGCAAGGGAATTTATAGACTATATTTAGAAGAAGTAAATTTATAATCTTTTGATTTATTCAAATAACCACATTTGGGAAGATCCTTACTTTTGGTATGTTGGTAGTGATCAAGTGATTATTAAATGCATTAAAAATTATAAATTTTAATTTTTCATACATTTTTGTGACACTATGAGCTACAGAGGACACTTTGGATCATAGAGAACTGAAAGAAAATTAAATGATTATTGTTTCTTTTGGCCCACTATTTTCATATATTCTTTTTTAATTTATATAACCTACAAAAATTTTCAATTTCGTGGGATTGTTTCCAATAAAATGAGATTCTACACTTACAAGTTTAGTTTTTTTATTTTTTTTATATATGGTGTATAGATTTCATTGGGAATTTTCTGAATTACATTGGGTGTCATTATATATTTCTTAGTGTTTATTATGTCTCCATTTGGGTTGAGTATATGCCCACTAGAGAAAATTATTCCAAAACCATTCCCAAGTTTGTGAAGGAACATGTTTTTTCATGATTTGATTTTTCAAAATTTATGATTATGGATCAGTGCACCCACATTTTTAATAGGTCGCAAAAATAACTTTGTGTTAAATATGGAGTTCATTATAGGGTATACACACTCTATAATCCTCAAATGAGTTGAATGGAGGAATTTTCTAGCAGAGAAATCAAAACAATTTATTGAAAACATTCAAACCAAATATAAGGGGCCTATGTTGGAGAAAAAATGATTCACTATGGGCCTATATAAATTCCTTAATACCACTAATTTTAATTTTAACATTATTAGTAGTCTATGGGAAGGTATTTTACATTCCAGTTGAGTTTGAACAAAAATATTTTTTGGTTGTCAAAACATATAACTCGAATTTGTTTTTTGATGGAAAAGAAAAAAAATTATTAGGTCCTGGAAGGGATAAAAAATAATACATATGAAAGGTCCAGGTTGTAAAATGAAAGACCAAATAATTTCACGATGGAATGATTCTAAAAATTCTTTACATTAGAATACAAAGTATTTCTATTTGATTCTATACTGAAGTTGTTCCCAAGTGAATGTTGTTCCAAATGGTATGTTTATTTCATTGTTACTCATATTTTTCCTTTTGGTGAAATACATATAAAATAAATGAAATAAGGGACACCATTAATAGTCAATGAAAATAGGTTGAAGCTGTTAAGAGATAAATTTTATGATCCTCTAGGGGAGGAGATCCATCTTCAAGAAGATCAATACAATTAAATTCAGGTTGTGTCTTTCCTTATAACTCATTTTTTACTAAGTAATTAATTTCATAAATTCCATTATCACATTACTTTTTTTTCAAAATAATTGAATTAAAAAAATAGTGTTAGGAGTAGAAAATTCTTGGTAGATTTGGATTTTTTATTATTTTCTTTTAATTTTTTGTTTTCAGTTTTGTTTTCAATTATTTTTTAATTTAGGTTCATTTCATATTTTTCAAAATATGTGTGTTTTATTTTAAATTTAGTGTAACAAAATAAACTAGTGTGCTTAAATTATGATTATTTTAATTTATATTTTTAATCAAGAAAGAGGGTAGTTTGATATTGGTTTGATCTTTTCCACAACTACTTTTTTTATTTTGATTTCAAAACTAATTTTTCCCATAAATTTTATGTTTTGCTATTGAATTTAATTTATATATAGTTTATATTTATATTATGTGTTATAAAAATTAATGAAATCCCTTGGGTTTTAATCTTGAAAAACAAACAAGTAAATTTAATAGTTTTGCAGCTCAAATTGTAATATCCTAAAGAGATAATCTAGAGATTGCAATATGTCATTTCTCTAAGAGATAAATTTGATGATAGAGGTTTTCCTGACAAAAAATGATATATAAATATCATGATAAATTTTTTCAAGAATATAAACAAGATTTATTATTCTATCTAACATAACAATTGATTACTCTATAAGAGAATCATTTTATTGTATATCGCATTAAGTATTCTAATGTTTCTTTTCAGGCAATCCATTGATTAAAACCAAAAAAACATAGTGTGAGAAAAAATATTAATATTGGAAACCAAAAAATACTAATAAATAGTTTATAAGATGTCTAAATCATGGAATCATACTTTCAATCTATGAAACCATACGTTTAACCAAGGGAATATATGTTCATAATCTATAAAAAACATCTTAATTTTTCATAACATAAATGTGAATTAACCTAATCATATCACTAATGAGTTTCAAACCATGAGTGAATCAATGATCATTCTCACACAATAGGATATGATCTATTCTAGCTTAATGTTCTCTTATTGGTTTTAATACCCATAGCTGCATCTCTTTCATATCCACATCCACCTGAAGTATCTATACATGGACGCAATTTCATGGAAACCGAGAGTCCTTTATTTACAACAACATGTAAGATTATCCTTTGATTAGGAATAAAATATTGTTTATCAATAAATATTTCTATATGTATATTTATAAGGTAAGATAAACTATTCCCCTAATACCAACTTTATTCACATTGGGTTTTCATACATCAATATTACTTATTTTTACATGAATATTCAACAAAATTTTAAAATACCCACCCAATGATATTGAAGTTTTAATGTCTTTGGACACTAGAAAATCCCTATTCTTATCGCAATAATGATCTATAATATCTACCATTAATATATTCCCACATATTACACTTCATAGACATACTCTAGTAAAACAATTTCATTATAACCAGAGGAAAGCAAACATATGGAAGGGTGGTCTCATATTCTCAGTAAGGTCATACATGGGATATATGAACATAACATGTACATAAGAGCATTATAAAGTGAGATTAATATTAAAAACAATACATATCATATTATAGATCATAAAAATGAGTCATGGAATAAATATTTGTATTTAATATGACATAAATCATAATGTTATCAATGTACATCATCAATGAGAGCTTAACATTTGAATAAAAAATAGATATTTGGTATACATATATTCATTTGACAATGCAAATATGTATAAATAGTAACGAGTTCACTTATTATGTTATTTAAAGTAAATCATTTACTTGTGTAACCTTATAGACATAAAATTCAGGTTCACTCATAATCATTTGATCATAAAATAAGATTCATGCATAAAATATTTATGTCATCACTTCTCAGTCATTAAAAATGTAGTGGAGGGAGATATAGGTCCTAATAGACATTGGTTATAATGTGACCACCATATTTGGTTTTAACGCAACCACATTCATTGGTTATAATGTAATCATATTCATAATCAATGCTGATAAACAATATGATTGTATCATAAAACTCTTACGACATAATTAACATTTGAATGTTAAAATACATTGAATAATAACTTCAAATTAAACATTAAAGATATTCAAAATATGTATATTCATGAAATAAAAGTTCATAACATCAGTATATACACTACAGAAAATAAATGAGTGGTGAATATAGCATATGTCTCCTAAAAATAAAATAGTGATTATAAATCATTTACCATAGGTCTCAAATATTACCACACACAATAAAAACACCTAAATAATAAAAATATTTTATTAAAAATAATTTCTATAACCATTACGATAAATATAATTCAATATATTATTTACTGACAACTCTTTACCACCTATTTATTAACAATTCCTTGTTAAGATCATGTTCCGGGTAATAATTGCTTCCTTTTTCATGTATGCCATAGTTTGGTAATTTATGTCATTTAAAATTGATCATGATTCTATTATCTCAAAAATTTAATCCATGAGATAAATATCATATATATATTCATTTTACTTTTTTATGTTAATCATTAAAATTTAGAGATAGAAAATGAATTACATCATTCAGGGATATGGTTACCTGTACGTACACATGAACAATGTTTTAATTTTTTCAATAAATATAATGAAATCAAATTAAATATTAATAAACATTACATATTAATTACCATTTCATATATTTCATTTATATTAAAAAATAAATCCTTATTATCATCCATGTAAAAATAAAATTAAAAATGTTTCATACAGCTTCGTGGATGTCATAGTTCACATGTATTCACGAGCGATATTATCATTTTCTAGCATATTGGTTGTTATGAAATTAGATTTAGTATTATAATTTATAAAGGATGATAATTTCATTAATATAATATATATAAATACTATGAAAATACATTATTTTTTGTAGTGATAGCTGGTGATGGAAAATAAATTACATTGGTTCGCGTGGGGGTAGTCTTTCATACAAATGATCGTCTATCTTAATTTTCCATTTGATGGAAGTGGACACTCATATATGTTTTTTAAATTAACATAATAACATATGGGTATATGGTAGATACTTTTATTCTTATATCAAAATATTTTATGAGGATTTTATGTATATCAAAGAATAATACATAACCAAAATGCATGTTATTAATTATACCTCTTCTTCTGATAGCCAAATTAGGTTGATACCAAAATGTTTCATCAGAAGATTTACTAATTTAAATAAGGAAGATAATAATTGGGAAGATAATTAAGGAAAATATTTGGATATTTATTGGACAAAAATGCATTGGAAGTGTAAATTGGAGAGGATATATAGGTCTCTTTTACAAGTGGATGAGAGGACACATTTGGAATTTTGGAAGATAAAAATGTGTACCTTTGTTTTAAACATGAAAAAGGTTCTAAAATTGGTCATTATCAAACCTCAAATGAGATGTGATCTAAATATGGAAATTCAATTTAAATTGGACAAGTTTTGAGGTTTTATTAACCATTATATTTTTAGTTTAACTTCTATGTAAAACAGTTTTAACCCTAACACCAAAAATTATTTTTTACCCGTTTGACAATAAATTATAACCAAAAATTATATTGAGATTATTATATATTAAAAAATATAATTATTCATAATATTTGATCCAATTTTCCAAATTCAATTCACATAAGTGGAAGAACATAATTTTAATTTAAAAGTGTAGATCAATTTTAAAATGGTTTCAACAAAAAAAACTACAAAAATAATTAATATCAAAATTTAAAATGAAATTGATTCCACTGAACTAAATTGGATTAATAAATATATATAATAATACTAATGTGACTTTAAAAACTGTCATAAAATAAAATGGAATTTCAAATTTTATTTATGCAAAATAAAATGTTTTTAATAAATATCCATTTTATTTTATAATGAATCAAAAAAATTATCTATGAAATAAATTCTAAAAAACTCACTCAAAAATAAAAATGAAATGTTTATTTAAATATTTTATTTTATTTTTAGGATTTAATTTTATTAAATATGAAAAAATTAATTTTACTATTTGTTTACAAAATGAAATAAAAATATTTTTTTGGGAAAATTAAATTTTCGATACATATAAATGATTTACAAGATATTAAATACCTCTCTAATAAATATATTTTATTAATATGAAAAATTTATAATTAATTTTAAAATTTGTTTATTCATATTCATAGAATCATTTTTAAAGGATATTTTATAATGGTCGTGTTTAAATAATTATATATTGTGTTTCGTTGATATTCGATGTTGTCTGTAAGGACAGTTATCAAAGAAATTAAATATATTTGAAAAAAATATTTCATAACATATCAAGGTATTACAAGATCATTCGTGTTGAATAATTTGATTTAATTCCTTCTTGTTTTTTTTCATGAATAATTCCTTCAATTCAATGAGGTGATGAATATTTTTGATGATTTTTTTATACAATGAGTTGCTCATTGGAAACCTTAGGTCTATACATATGTAACATGTATAACATCAATAATATTTAAAATTATTCATTGGATACTTTCCCTAGTATAGATTATTACCCTCTTGGGTTTCAATTAGGATCAATGTGAGTTGACGATCCATGAAATAGATTGCATGTTATTTAATTTTATCTTCGTTTAAAAATGCTAGAGACCATATTATTTCATACTTAGGAATTTTTTTTAATGATATATTTATCGTTACTTGGTTATGGGTTCTCTATGGAATAGTTGACATTTTATTATGGTATATTTGATATCCTTTTGGTTTTTTCTTCCTTTAATAATTTTTTAACCTATTTTGTTAAGTGGTTTTTTATTCTTGGTGAAGAATTATAATTTACCACAGTGATATGTAGAGAAATGATTACTTTGGGATATCATTCTCAATAGAGTTTTCATATTAATCCTCTATTTTATATGAAATCTAAATAGTGGGGATACCTACGACTAGTCTCTGATAATTTTTATCATTCAGTGTCTTGATTTAGAATAAGATTCATGCTTGTAGTTACCCTCTAATGTTTAGAAATAAATATCATTATTTTTACCAAATGTTTGTTTTTCCAATGAAACATTATTACTTTCCTACATTGATTTTCACCAATATCCCACCTTGGGTGTATGAATGGAATTTGTTTTTATATGGGACATTCATTTATATAAAAAATTACATTTTTAGTATATAAAGTGTTCATTCTTATTACATGAGTTGTTTAATTGGAATATTGATAAACACTTGATTATATGAAGTGGTTTTTCAACTCATTTCATTCAAAATATTCCAATGAAATTCTAGAGAAATAATGTGGTAGGGTAGAGAGAATTGTGACACCCCCATTTCACTATTATGAAACCCTATTTTCACTAATTAATTTTTTTACACATGCCTTGTGCATGGTTAATGGAAAGTGTGAATCCTAACTTTACAAATAGGAATAAATTTTATATATGGTTTCCCTATAGCGCACAATTAGTTCTTGATCATTAGCATCATAGTAATAAATATGTCGGTTAATTATTCTTATTTTTATTCTCTCTCGTAAATTGTGAGAATCTTAGATAAATTTGTGGGTTATACATGAAGGGGTGCAACACTAGTATTATAGAGGTAACATTGTTGGTTCATTGATTGGTAAATAGTTCCGCTAAACAATATGGGCTACCAAGAAAATATGTTTTTAATTCACCTTACATCATTTCTTATATTAACCCAATTTGAAAAAAAAATCATCAAGATTCTGATTTTTAGTTTATAAATGAAGCCTAAGATATCATTCAAATTTATTCCATCCATCCAAGGATAACTTCCTTATATCACAGGTATATTTAGATGGTGAATTATATTTTTTTCCCTCTTTTAACCAATTTATTACATTTAACATTGTTCTTTTCTACTCCCATATATCATAATTTTCAAATTTGTTGAAGTAATGATTTGGATTAGATTATTCCGAGTGTTTTTATTTCAAGGTATTATATGGACAAAATTTCATGAAAATTTTTATTTTTCCATCAATTGAATGTTGTCTAACATTATTTCGATAGACTATTTAATGAAATTAATTTTATTTTATATGTCATGAAATAATATAGTTTTATAAAATAAATATTTATAAATTTATTCCTATTTTTTATACCCTTACTAGGGTTTTAAAAAAAATATTTATTCTCTTTAAGAAATTATTATTATGGATTTACAAGTAATGATTTTAAAATTAATTTTTAACCATTGAAATGTGAATGTAAAAAATTATTATAGGATTCATTCAATGATTTTAAAAACTAATAGGTGTTTGAGACTATTATGTTTTTTAATGTGTAAAATAATTGTATCAAGTGTATTTTTTAACAAAAGATGTGTTTTAATTATAAATTAATTTTCTTGAAATATGTAATTTATATCAAGTAAAGGGTTTATTTACAAATGATATTTAATGTATTTTTTCCTAGTGGGTCTTAAAATGATTAAAAAACATTATATTTCAAGTTAGGTTTAATGTCTCATATGGAATTTTATAAATTTTATTGCTTTATTTTTGTGATATAGTCTATTTGATACCCTTTGGTTGTTTTATGTATTATATAGAAATTTTCATTTTTTGGATGAATTGAATTGTTATATTATTTTTTGATAAATTCCAAATGGGATTCTTCTGAAAAGAGTGTTATAGGTGACAAGTGTACTATTTGTTATGATTTATTATTATTAAATTTGTTGATAATATAATTTAGTTGTCTCTCACATCTACTTTGATTATGTCATGGGAACACTATGAAGCTATGTAAAAGATCACTATTTATAATATAGTGTATTGGATTGTTGTTCAATATATTGTTCTTTATTTTATATTAGATCCATTCATGGGTTTAAGACTAAATGATCTTTACTCAGGTTTTTGTATCACTTAATAATATAACGAAGGATGAAAGGTGATTCCACTTGAATAAAGATAATATCACCTCATGTAAGGTCTTAGTTTGTTTCTTATGACTATTTTTTATTTAACAATTATGTTATCTCTTGGATCCACATTTCACAGTTAATTTTTATCCCCTTGAACACATCTTGATTTTGTGGGACAATTTTCTTTAATTTTTTTTATGATTGTTTCTTGATTTTAAAATGAAAAAATGATTAAATTATTCATTTCTTTAATAATTTATTATAAATTTAATATTTATTAAAAGTTGGGTTTTTAGAACAAATTGACTGAATGAAAAATGGGTTGGTTTTTATTTTTATATTCTTATAGAATCATGCAGTCTCATTAAAAGGGGATGTTGAATCATGGGTAACTAACTTTTATTGATTATGTTCAACAGAATATGATACATCAACTAATTCTATCAACGATATGTTATCCTTTATGTTGTATATATATTACTTATTAAAACAACCTTATTAAACCTTATTCTATGTATGTACTATAATGTAAAATAATCAAATGTTTTTACATGGGTTTTCATTGGTATGAGAACCTAATCTCTTACATGTCTCCTGCTATCATTTCATAGAACCTTATACTAATAATAAAATTCACCACATACAAAAAGGTATTAGAAGATATTATTATGAACCAAAATATTCACTATTTTAATCAATTGAAAGATCATTAAACTTCATCCCATAGTTGAGAACTCTCCAGAAAAGATAATCCTTTTTCTCCTAATAAGAGTGAAGGAGGTTTTTTTATGTGAATTAATAGTGTTCGATTTATATAACCAAGATTCATCATGGATGGTGATTTTAAATCCTAATATGTTCTAATTTTCCTAACATTCATTCCACACATATTCCCTTTCCCATATAATGTTCATATGAAGCTATCACAACATTGAAATTTGATGCATGAAGCAACCACAAGTTGGTGTTTCATATTGGTCTATCTCTCCTCATTAATGTATTTTATATTTGGGGAACTCACTCAACGTGATAACTTTATGTTATGGTCTATTCAACTTCAACCCTTATATTCTTATGATGGAATTTATTAATCTACATATTCCTCTCAATTATATTGAGATACTCTGTCCACTTTTTCTCAATCAAAATAAACATGTTTTTCACCCTTTATGATGAATATATTCGTATTTTAGATGCATGTAATGTGTAGGTTTAAATTTGAAATTCACATCATCTTAACTATTAAATTGAATTATTTTACAATCATCCAATGATACTAGGATTTCAATTATTTATATGTCTAAAAAAACGTGGTGAAAATATATCAAAATCCTTTTTATATAACATCTTGAATCATGAAGTTTCATATCATGAATATTTATTTTTTAATTTATATCTTAGAAGTATCGTAATGTATGGTACTAAAATGTATAAATTTTAGACGTAATATTTTAGAAAATTTTCTACCATTGGAATCAATTAACTCTATTTAGTTATTTAATTACCCCAAATCAATTTTTTATGTATCCTTTAGTTAATATATAATTAATCCATCATTATTTATGTGGTTAATGTAGTCTACGTCTGATTTACCTTCACTTAGATTGAAATGGGATTGTATCATCTATATACAGTAAGTGAAACATTATCTTCCATGTTATGATGGTCTATGCTATATGGTATTACATAGATCCATTATTTGGATCAATCTACAATACATTAATTTATTATAATACAATATATTTTCAATAACAAAATTTTATCAATATAAATACTTATATTAACTAATAGTTCTTTTTCCATTAATCCTTCTGAATGTCAGAATTTAATATTTTAATCACCTATATATAAAGGCTCTTATTAGGAACTTCATTATTATTTTAGATCATTAATATTTCTACTACCATTGTTCTATATTCTGATAAAATCATTATATCACAATAACATACATGTATCCTCAAATTCATGTGAGAATGATTTTTTGAAGTCAACATAGCTTCGATCACTATTAGACTACTGCCAATGTGATGTTAATTTTTTTAGAATTTATTAATTAATTTTTGTAATTTGTTCTTTCAAAACATTCGATGGTTTGAGTTTCTTAATGCATGATTCCAAATAATTCAAACATTAAACAATAGTAAAAGTAAGTTTTATCTCTGGTAAGAATATAAAAACCCTTCTAAAATATCCTTTTGAAATATACTTTTGGACATCCAAAGGATTTTATAGTTTGGGTTTATCAAATATACTCTAAAACATATTATTCTAGAGATCATTCCAAATTTTATTTTGAGTGCATCTTATAGTGGTGATACACTTCATACATTTTCTTTCAATATAGACGTAACACTCTTTGTAATGTATAGGTGACCTTATAAAACACAAAATATGGAATATACAAAATTTATAAACTGTTATGTTTTCTAAATTATTCTAATAATAAAATTTTCATTAACATCAATATTATTCATCTGATGTATTTTTTGAGTCGAAGTTTTTTACTTCTTAATTTTTTTCCACAGTTATAAAAAATCACAAAAATATCCATAAAACCCGGTTAAATAAAATTGTAAGTCCCATTTGTTTAAAAAAATTCTAGAAAACATATTTTTATACGGAACATTGAAATATGTTTTAAATAAATTAATATAAAATTCATATATTTAATATCTGATAAATCGTACTGACTAGAGTCTAGTCTAATTTCCTATCAAGTGTCTTGTCCATCAAATTGACCAATATTTTGTCCATTAGAGTTTTTCGAGTCATATCAATCATACTAACATAGTTTTTTTCAATAGACTAACCATATTTTAGTTCATCAAATAGAAATTATTATAGTTCATTTGACAAAAAATTGCTTATAATCATATTATTGTAATTATTTCTATCAGACAGATTCTATTACAACATTCTTATGGTGTTAACAAAAAACAACATATGATGATATTATTTAATGAGTTTTTATGTCAAGAACATATGATTTCATTACAACCACCTCCAAGAACCATGGAAATATGAACTCAACTCTCGAAGATTTGAAAATATAAAATTATGTTCGATATGGTGTGTGATACACAACACTGAACCCAAAAAATGTTGATTATTTAAATACGACCATTGTAAACTAACTATTTAATTTTTAATTATTATTAGGATCAACTAAATTATATAAAAAAACTTATATTTATTAACTTTATAGATAAATTTCAAGTAAATAATCATTCAATTTTTAGTAATTCCTTTTTATTCTTCAAAATATGTTTTCTTAAAAAATGATTTGTATTTATTTTAATGAAAATATAATATAATTATTATATAAAACATTTAGAAAATTAATTTTGTAAAATTAATTTTTTCTCAATATCAATACATCATGATTAATAAAGTAGTGATTTTTTAATTTTCCAAAAACAATCAGTCAATAGTAAAAACTACTAATTTTTTTATAATGATGCCATTTCGTTTGAAAATTTATGTAATTTTAAATTCCCATTATTCTATTAATTTTATATCCATGTAACATTATTGTTATTAATTTATATTCAGTATAATGAATTGAATTTTAACCATTTTTATTCTTGATTTTAGAATAAGATTATTTCTATGATTAAAATACAATTTCATGATAATTTGTTTCACAATGATTAATAATGTCTATTATTATTAATTAAAAAACCCTAAAGTGGAATTATATAAAAAAATAAAATATTATATATATTTAACTAGGAATTTAAATTTATATAAATAATATCACTAGTTATAGAGTTAATGAAAAATAATCATTCCCTTGAAAAATAAACATAGAAAAATATATTTTCATCACTCTTGTGGGTTTTTATTATATTCTACCACCTATGTGGAATTATTTTGATAAAAAAGATTCCATGTTTTCAATAATGACAATTAATATTTTTTAAAATGGTAAGCTTAGTTTTCGGTTAATATTAATTGTAACTATAGTAAATATTTATTACCATTGTAAATGGAAAATACGTTATATAAGGGTAAAAATAATTTAAAAATCTCTAGAAAAAAAGTCCCCTAATAGTATGAATATGTATATCATCATTTTAATATATTTTTTATTATATTTTTTCCTTAAATTTATAATGATAAATAATTAGATCATTTTGGAATGTTAAAACATATATTATAGTTGGGTTATTATATAGTTTTAATTAAGAAATGTTTTTATTAATTGAAGTAAAATTAAAATAAATAATATTATAATTAAATTATTTATTAAATATTATTTATTGAATATAAATGATAATATAATTTATATGATGAGAAATATAATACTTATAAGGTTTTGAAAAAATCTATTTTAAAAAAATCAATAATTTATCAATATATGCATATTTTATTTTTAAACTAAAAATTCAAATATTTATAAATTTTTTTTGATAAAATAAATATTATTTTTCATTTCATGCCATCAAAATTATCCAATGATGATTTTTTCATAGATTCCTAATTCCATTGAATTTCCAGGAAAAAAATGAAATACCTTGTAAATATTCTCTGTGTATTACGATTTCATAATAATTGAAAAATGGGGTAATAAATTCTTTAAATGGTATACATAATGAAATATATATTTCCCCTTTAATATAATTTGTTATTTAGTTATATTAATTTTATAAATCCTTCAAGAATCCTTCATAAACTATATTATATTTTATTGTTTTCAAATAATTTCATTAATAACGTGACTCACATTAACATCAACGAGTGTAATATTTTAATGATATAGTACATTAGACTTATGAAGTAATTAAAACAATCATATTGGGAAAAAACATGGACAAATTATTGTAAATTTTTTTATGATTAATTTTTGTACAATGTTCAAAATATATGTTTGGAAAATAATAATGAACTCCCCTTTATTATTCATTTTCAACCCCACTTACGATCCCATTATAAATTACTATATAAACTATCAGATAATCCTTAATATTTCACCCCATATGTAGAATCCTCCAATGGTTCCTTAATTTTGTAAGAAGCTTCTCCCATTCGGTTGGAACCACCCACTCAAGGTAAGTGATATTCCCATATTCTTTTAATTCAAGCACCTCATTTATGATATACATCTTCATTTAAATTTTGTGTGTTTGTTTATGTTTATCTATGAAGCTATTACTGAAATTTTTGATATCCATGTGTTTAGATTCCCCTTTGTCTCCCATTAATCCCCCGCAAAAACTGTTATGTGCACTCTTTAAGATACTGAAATTTCCCTACGATTTTCTATACCCAAAGTGAGGGATCTATACAGTCGATTTTAATTCCAAAACTTAATTATATGTGATATATTTAATAAAAACTAGTTATTTTTCTATGAATTTATAAATATCCCTATAATATGAAATTAATTTTAAAACAATGGTAGATCATTAATTCAATCTTATTATGGTATTTACCAAAGCTGTAACAATGCTGAAATCCTCTCCTTAACCCCTTTATTCAATAATCTTCATTATCCATTTCCTTATATATCATTATTAATGTTTTCATATGTTATTCCATAACCCCATACTTTTCTTATGATTTATAAGTGATGAGAGACCCCTTTTAAATCTCACTGATCCCACCCAAGAACATTTTTGTGCCCCCATTATGTTGCTCAAATTTCACTACGATTTACTATTCCAACCAATATTGTAGTGAATTATGATACCCATTTACTATTAAGGGTTTTCACTATTATGAAGTTATAATTTATTATTGTGTATTTACATGCATTTAACCCAAAATCTATTATCCTGGGATTAAATGTTATGAAATATGTTTTTATTTTATAAGATCTATGTTTTCAACTTATGCATGTACATGATTTGATTATAATTGGTGAGCTGAGATAGTTCTGGGTGATCCCATTATAGGTTACACAATGGGTACCAGAATATATAACTATAATGAATTGGTTATTATTTTAGTCTCATGGGATTCCATGTTTATCGTTCGAGAGGTAATCCTATGAACTTTATGTTATGATATCTTTGTAGTTACCTTTGTCATATGTTTATAATTCTTTGTATAATTTTGTTGCCACATTACCAAATTGTCTTTATGTTATCATTCAATATCATGCCTCATTTTTCATGATTATTATTCTCACCCATTTCATGTCCCATTAATATTTGTATTATCAAAAATGTTATCGATTATTTATTTTATGTTTTTCTTGAAACCTTTCAAGGATTTTTAGCTCAGTCCTTTCTTATGTATGTCCCCGGGATATCCCATATTGTTTAAAGTATGATGGAATATTATGATCATGTTAATGAAATTTTAAATTCTTTATAGGTAACCCCTATTTTATGTTTTTATGTAATGCACCAAATCCTCAATTACACTACACTTCTTAATCTTATGGGTTGTATTATGGGTATTATTTAATGATAAATCATGAATTAATGAGTAATAAAAGATGGGTTCTCAAATTTATCATTTAATGGGTGCTTATTAATAGGATTCCATTCAAGGAGTTCGAAGCCGATGTATTTGTAACTCAACATGACTAACATTTGTTCTACCCTAATATCTCATTATTAGGTATTCTAAATCTTCAGAGTGTTTTAGTTTTAAAGAATTTCGGTGATGTTTATAAATTCTATAGAATAATTTTCTTTCTTATTCAATAATTCCAATATGGGCTATGATCTAGGGATTCTATGTATTGGAAGACATGTCATACTAATCATGTTTATTGAGGTATTCTAGGGTATTAGAAAAAAGAGTTGTCAGATATCATCTGATCTAGGAGCTTTTTGTTTATAAAATAGAAAGGTATTTTAATATTCATATTGATGGATTCCCTGGTGTGGAATGACAAAAACTACATTTTGGTTCAAAACTATAGATATATGATGATAGGATTTTAGACATCCATAACTCCAACGGTTAATTAGAAGAATATATTTTATAAATCGTGATTCTAATTAATACATTAATATAACATTTCCAATCACTTCTTCTATAATCACCTTTATTATGATGTAATATTATATTAAAAAAATTAAAAAAATATTTAAAATATTTATTGAACCATAATTTATTTTTTCAAATAGAGTAAATTGAATTTATCGAAAGACTTATGAGTCTAATACAAATACTGTATTCATTATCCATTTACTATGACTGGTCATTATCAAAAATAAGGTTTGTGTTTTATATTAGATTAATTATTAAATCTATAATTCACCCCATTCCACTCTTTTATTCATTTTATACATTTAAGATTCAACATTTATACCTCCAATATTACATTAATTAGTAGGCCTTCTCAATCATTTTTTATTTATTAGGGTATTTAGTCTCCACATATATCGGTACTTACATTTTAAAGTCCTGAAGATTTTTATAGTTCTTATTTATCCTATATAAATAGTCATAAAAAATAAAGATAAATTATATTATCATATTCCACTATTTTGATGCATTTAGATATAATAATTTACATAAATTTATCCACTGTCAATCAACATCACTTTACTCATCATTTCATTATTACATCCAGACATCTTCTAGAATTATATCTTAATGAACCATATTATAATGGTTTATCTATTATTAATATGGTCTATGGAGAAATTAATTATATTAAATTCATACTCATCATTTACATCTATATCTTCATCCATCTATAGATTTTTATACTTCCTATGGATTATTCTTATGGAGTATGTTCTTGCAATGTTTCTTAATTTAGACCTCCCATAGTAAAATTATTTTCATTAAACATCCTTATATACATTGAAAAAATATATTTACAAAAAATAAACAAATTTATCATTATTATGATATAATTAGTTTAATATCTACCTTTTTGTCTTTTCCCAATGCCCATTAAAAATAGTATATACAATGATGTTTCAACATGAGCTATTCTCAATGGAGAAATCAATACCGATTACCATAGACACCAAATATTACCATAACATTTTAATTAGTGAAAAAAAATTCAATAAAATATTATTTTAGGGGAATGTTTATTGGATTTATATTCAAAATAGTGAGTAATTTTTAAGTGGAATCTTCTAGTGATCTTCAATTTTTATCATTGGAGATGCCATCCACTATTCTAATATTCATGTGTAGTTAATGGATTAATTAAGATTGATTTCTTATATTTATCATATTAAATGAATCATACATGTATATTAGATATTTTTATGAAGAATAATTTAATTCCAAAAAATTATAATATTCACTCAGGCATTACATATTCAGAAACATTCCTCTTTGTTGAAAATAGCATTGTAGATTCAAGTTTTTTTCACCTTAATGAATTATTCCATTATATCTATTTTTATTATATATATTTTTAATGTTTACATTAGTATTATCTATGTTATTAATGGTAAAAACAAATCATTACTCATAATCACCACTTCATTCCAAACATCTATAGATTTATTCATGCTATCTAACTACGTTTAATGTCAATATATTTTTTCTTTTATGTGAATGTTGTGTATACTTTGTTGAATTTCCCTAATCATCCATTCTACATGGCCTAAATGTTTTATTTATTTTATATTCATACATTGGAATATTGTGACACTAGTAAATTTACATGGTTTTTAAAGTTCATCAGTTCAAACAATATCTAATAATCCCTTTATTATGATGTTTGGAATTTTGGACTATGAAGACTTCTTTGGATAATTCATTCAACTGAATATTATATTAGTTCATATAAAATTATTTTATATAAATTATTCCACTATTAGTTATTATATAATCCTTTACAAAATTGGTTGGTTTCTCATTTTTCTCCACCAATATTCATCTGGATATATACACTACACTATTAGTATCTTGATTTTTCATTGTGTTTGTTAATGTGATTATACTTTAAGGAATATTTGTAAGAATGTAATTCCATTGATAAAAAAGTGGGTCGTTACATTGTCGAATGTCATAAAACATCAAATACCAAACATATTTTAGGAATTATAAAATTTAATTACTTAATAATTTTTTTTAGGATCCATAGAGAATCCCCTATAAGATATTAAATTCCCTAAATGCTAACTCATGGATCTAAAATTAGTACATGAAAAACATACCATATAGGTGAATTTATTTTTCAATTCTAGGGTTGATATCCAAATAATCATGTTGTTCCACTTCTGATCTAGTATAAATAAAAATATCATGGACAAAATGATTATGAAAGAGTCCCAAAAAACAATAGGATTATATAGTTCATCAATACTATAAATGCCGCATGAAAATTAGTGAGACCGAATGGAATAATTGGTAACAATAAATTCCCACATAATCTCTAGATTTTATTTAGGTGTATCCTTTTATCAAACACACAACAAAAGGTACCCAGATAGTGTATAATCATATAAAACCAATAACACACTATGTTTTGATCAATTATTTCATCAATTAATGAAAACAGATACTTTTATTATAAGTCACCTGGTTTATATTTATATAATAAAAAAATTATGAAAATTCCATCTACCTTAATAGAGAAGGGGATATAAAATGATGAGGTTTACATGTAGGAATGAGTTAATCCCTTGGCCTCATAATCAACATGAAAAAATATAATCTCAATTAACTCAGTTGGTTCCCTATAATAATATGACATATAAATGGTCATCCTACTAGGATTTTTATCAATAATGAAATTAAACTCTATCTATAGTGGTAACAAAGATAGTTAATCTTATAATTCATTGGGATAATAACTCACCACTATAATAAGTTATTTTATTAGTGAGAGTAAATGTCATCAATGAAAATATAGAATAACAGGCTTACGATTACTCTACTATATAGAAAAATGTTTTTAACTCTCCTAAATATAGAATCCCATACTAGTGTTTGAATTTAAAATTTTAGATTTTTGATAAATTGAAAAACCCAAATTTTAAATATCAATTTTCTAAAAATTCAATTATTTTTTAATTAGAATATATTCATTTAAAAATTTATTTGAATAAAAACATTTCAATCAAATGTTTAAATTGTGACTTTCAAAATAATTTTTAACAAATTAGTTGTAATTTTTTAAAATTTTGATATATGTTTATTTTAAATGTTGTGTTATTGTTTTTATAGACATGTTAAATATTTTCAATTTAGTTGTTAATATTTTATGTTTTAAAATATTATATATTATTGATAATTCTAATTGATGTGGAATTTTTTTATTTGAGTATTTTTTTAAATGGTTATAATATATATGGTTATATATATGTGATAGTTTAGAATTTTCTTCTTCATCATTGTATTAGTTTTATGTGTGGACCAACAAGATTTATCGTATGCACAGCGTGATTGGCCTCCTCTCTAGTAGAATATTACCTACACCAAAGAACATACTAATTTATTATTTAATAACTCATGTATAGATGAACCATTTCTTTATACATGGACTCAACACCCTCAATATTGTTCCATGTTTGATCTTTTAGGGAGGAAGAATCACTAAGCATACCTATAGTATGCTGAGCCAATCAGAACTACCCAACACAAAAGTTTTTTTAGTTGTTGTGAAGTTAAATTGTACTTATAATGAATGAGAGTGAATACAAATTGCTGGAAGAATACTAGTTACCATGAATAACTATATTATTACAGTGAGTCAAAATTCAATTTATCGTGAGTATTAAATATTTTATTTACCCACCAAATGTAATGACTTTTTTACCGGATGTTATATTTTTGTTGACTGATAACATATTTTTTACTAACTACATTACATAATTGCTCATATGGTCAGTATTTCAATTTTGTGACCACTTTTCCCACACTATCAGTATAATAACAATGCATGCACAATAGCTATACTGACCATATATGATATAATGGCTAGTATAGAGACTCTAATGATTCTTTCTCACCAGGTTGGTACATTCATTCTCTTATTTTTTGGGAGAAATATTATTCTCTTGTATAATATATTTTATGGTTATTTAGCTCATTTTATTTAATAGTATATTATTAAAATTGTTTTAAGTATTTTATACTTTTTTAAATAAATTATATATTTTAATAAATTTCCCATAAACTATTGTATACAAATAATTGAATAAATTCATTATAAAATATAGTTTTCATTTTATTCATTTCATAAAAATTTTTATTTTATTTGTATAAATTGAATTAATGAATATTTGTTCCAATCATTTTTATCCTTCCAAATACATTAATAAATATACATTATTTTAATAAATATAGAAGAAATTATTTTAGTGAGATTCATGTAGAAGTAGAAGAAAGTGAGAACTTAATGATAATGAATGTGATGTTTAAGGATTCAGGTAGTGGTAATATTCCATGTTAATTAATCTAAAATGTATTAAATTTTACTATAGGTGACTTATATAATCCTCAGAAATTATAAATTTTTTTTTATTAATGAATCCAAATTAATCTGTAGGAATAATATCACTGATAGAGTGATAAAAAATAGGATGTAATTTATTCAGATGATGATCATCAATTCAAAATGACACAATTTGTTTATATTTGATTGAGATATTCCTTGAATACAGTTCTTATTTCATGATGATGAATTATATAAACTATCCCATATATTGAAGTGATCAAACACCCTCATCTGACATCATCTACATCTTCTTATATACATTGTTCATTAATAATTCTTATATTTTCCCCATGTAATCTCTTATTTAATCTCCATGTAATAGTATCATTGTTTTATGATTGTTCCAATCCAATGTAGGTTGGAAAGTAGTTATTCTACCATAGAAATTTACTTAATTATTTTTTTACTCTGATAGAAAATTCATGTCTATTCTGGTTTGTGACTCTCGAAAAAAATCCATGGTTATGCCTTGGGGTGTTGTAAAAGGTAGATTGTTTAATTGATTATAAAACGAATTAATGTTAGTT
Organism: Viscum album; assembly: GCA_963277665.1. Lineage (NCBI taxonomy): Eukaryota > Viridiplantae > Streptophyta > Magnoliopsida > Santalales > Viscaceae > Viscum > Viscum album. The sequence goes on along the minus strand of OY728129.1, from coordinate 932,451,193 downwards.
CTTTATAGTAGGTACCAATATTATAATTGGGTATTTAAGGATTCATATTATAGAATGTTATTGATGATTTGAATTACAATAAAAATATTGTGTTCATTATACTATGTTATGGTGTATGCATGGTTAGGTAATAAATAATTTTAGACATTTTACATTTGGTTATAGTGAATTAGGGAAAGGAACATTTGAATGTTGTGGGGTGAATTCTCCAATATCTTAGTAGTTTTGTAGACTTATTATTCGATTTCAATCTGGATGATCAGTTTCAGAGTAATCTATATATAGAATTTATTGGAGATACAAAAATATAAAATGATACCTTAGTCCATGCATTATCTATAGAGGAATTGAAATAAGATTAATACCATAGTTTTAGTAAGTTGTGTCATTTTCCACAAACCAAGATAAATATGTGGTCATCATAGAAGTAGGGAAATAACTTATACAATCAATATATTTGTTTTAAGAGATCAAAAGGATTAAGAAAGGGTGATTTTTTTTCCATGAGAGTCATTGTGTGATTCATTTGGCTAGGAATATATTATTTCACTAATATAAAATCACATTGACCTAAAATAACATTTCAACTTCTTGATTCTTGAGTAATACATTCTATGGATGTATAATATCGATAAAAGTTAGAATCTTTTTGATATTGTTTTTATATTTTTTTTATTGATTGTCAAAGGAATCATTATAACTCATTGGAACCAGGTTGATGGGAAGGTGTTTGAGAGACTATTTATCTCTATAGAAGTTGTAGTGAATTAAATTTACCTAACTGTTTATGGTTTATAAGTTTTCAAACATGTATTCATCTAATGGATGATTATCTAGAAATGTGATGTCAATTTTATGTTTCCCGATCATCGTCCATGGAATGAGGAATTTTGGAACATAGTCTCCAGAACATATTGATTGATTTTGGTAGTAAGTCTAGTGGAGGTACTACTTCGGAGGTTTATGTTAACGAACATGGTGTAAAGTTATATTTTCTAGATTATGGATGAGATGAAGTTTAATACATTCATAATTTTCATTGGTAAAGATATATAATATTTTTACCTTAGAGACTCTCAAAATGACATATGTAAGGGTTCATAAATATAATATATAACAATAACATGACCTATTAATTGAACGTTATTAGTCAGGGATGTGGTTCCTTTATGTAATTAGAGGAAACTAAGAAAATTTATGTATTTATGAGGAATTATGGAAGGTGTCTAGAATGATTAACTGACTGATTTCATCTATAAATCTTAAATGGTACCACCAGTACTCATTCCAATTGATTAGTGATCTTATATTATCTAGATTGAAAATTTGTATTATAATCTAGGTAATATCCATGAAATGAATGGAAATGGAAATGTTCTTCTATAGATATAAAAATAATGTCTAAACCATATAAATCCATGTATTATATTTCTTGTATAATTTATTTTAGATGAATATTATTTTTTGTAAGATGTGTATAATTGAGTTTGAAAGAAAATTGACTTAGTGTAGTTATATAGTATATAATTAACTTATATTATTTATAGGATTAGTGTCGAGTGGTTATTTTGATTTGGTATGTTATAGAGTTTTTCTCTATGATTATATCTTCCAATATTTTTTTAAAATTCAATCATTAATGGTTACATTTACCACTAATACAAAGGATGTAATTATAATATTATTATTAATAAAACCATTTTATTGTGACTAAGATATTAAATTGAAGTCTCATCTAACTATAGTTTGTCCATGGAAATGAATTAAAAATAATAGTATTGTTAATTTTTAAATGATATATCTTTTAGTGAATTATATCATTATGCTTATTATTTGATAAATATGCATGGAAATGAATTGTTTATCACTTATACTATGGTTATTTTAGACAAGTGAATATATGTTGTGAAAAAATAGTGGTTTAAATTATAATTATAATATATTTAATTAAACTAACTATGATCTATTTATCGTAGATGATGAATATAATCGAGTAATAACAACAAGTGAAAAAATGTATAAATAATTGTAATAACGAATTTTTAAATATTTTCTTTTTATCATATTGGTAAAAACATTTGTTCATGGTGGTTTATAATGTATAAATTATATTATATTTCATTTAATTAGGAATATATTATGATTTATTGGGTTGTGTTATGAGTTCATTTTTTAATTCATTGTGGAATAGTAGGGTTGTATGATTGACTTATATCACAATTGTGGATGTACATTAATGAAAATTCACATATGATATATCATGGAGAGATAAAATATTAAGAAAAAATATTGAACAACCAAAAGAAAATATATGATTGGAAATAGATGGTGTTCCATGGATAGTTCAATAATAAAGTCTTCATTTTTTAAATACATGATGGTTTTCTATAAATTTCATGCGAGAAAATTCGTGTGTAAAATTTTTGTATCCTTGATTATTTTGAAACATTTTTTTAATATTAGGTAGTAGTTATATTTTAATTTCATATTGGTTATAAAATTGATCTTTTATAGTGATATCATTCTTCATTTCATGAATGATATGATTTTTGGATGTATTTAAAGTACATACTATAATTATTGGAGATTACCTTGTTCCTACAAAATTTATGAGTTTTCTATGTTTTCATTTTAAACTATTGTGAGATTTGTCCCATAAAATGGTTCATGTTTTAAAAAAATTCATTAATTTAATGATATAGATTTTTAGGGTGGAAATTATTTGACAGGTTTCTAATATAAAGAGAAATATATTTTATACATAGTTTTTCTTATATAATTTTTGGGTGTTGGGATGAAAATATAGTGGTAGAATGGTATATATTGGTATAAATTAAACTACAAATAGAAAAACACTATGACAGTTAACATTAAATATTGGTTAGTTATAAAAGTGTTTTTTACCAAGTGCATATAAGTGTAAAGAGGTTGATATTGGTGATATTTCTGGATAGAAAAATGTATAGATTATATATGGTTTGTTTCATTAAATTTTTTGAAACAATATAGTTTAAATATATGACTTATAATGTATATTCTGGATCACCTAAAAATATTAATTATAAAATATTAAAAGGTTATAGAAACAATAATTTGGATGTTCATCAAGTGATTTTTGTATTTTTTATGGATGACATGATATGGGTGATTTTTTTAATGTTAATAAATGTTATTTTTTGGATTTAGGAAAATATATGTGGGTCTATATACCTTATCATTATAGAATCTAGATATATTCATAAACTAATTGAAGGGATTATAAATATTAGGGTTTTATATTGAATTATTTTCAGAGTTCCATATTAGAAATTGGATAAAGTATACATGGCGTGTTAGATAAAGTCCAATAATATTTTTTATAAAACTAATTAAAATACTGGTGGGTTGACTGAACCGATTAATTTCGAAAAAAACGTCTATATGAAATTGAGCATAATATAAGGTAACATGAAGAATATTTTTAGAGATTCTTAGTATCCCATAAGTTATAAGTTCATGGGGTGTCTTTATAAATGCTTGTAATTATTGTGATTATATATTTTGACATTATAATCAATAAATGGTCATCTATAAGAATGATTAATATTAGGCAGGGAATTAAAATTTTTTTTTATACATGTAAATTATATTTGAAAACTTTGGTTAATGGTGATCTATGTAGTTTATTTCAATAACATTACGATTAATGATAGATAAACATAATATACATGATATATATTAATATGGGATTTAGATAAATATATATTGTTAAAATGAATTTAATTATGATAATTTAAATAATTAATATGCTGAATTTGATATAGATTTATGATTCATTTTTGAAGGTTGTAATGGTGCATGTTGCAGTGGGAATATAATGATAATTTACTTTTATTATAAATCCATGTGATATTATTTCTTGATAAATTTTTAATCTATGATATTATTCTATGAGATTATGAATTTATATCACCACTTGGTTATGGAGTAAAGAATAATTGATGTGAGAACGTGAGCCTTCATCTGGTTGGTGAGGACTCTGTATTTTCCTCCAAGAGACTCGAGATCAAACTCGGGTGGAGGTGTATATCTAAGAATTGTATACGTACTATAAATGTACTTTACTAGGTATTGTAGTAGGTACTGTTTTGTATTGTAGCTTCCAGAACTATTCATCCATCTGGGCCATTGGGCCACCAGTTTGGTCCTCGGGTCCTACAAGGCTTTCAGGCCATCCAATGCCTTTGGGGCAGTATATTCTCAAGGACTTCAAGATACCTTTAGGCCATTGGGCCACCCCATGGACTTTGGGGGACATGAAATGTAGATATACCGGTCAGAATACAATGCATAAGGCTTTAGAGTAGGATTAAGGGTAGGTGCATTAACCTGAGCAGAGATAACCGAACTTAAAATAATGAGAGGGTATGGATTTTCCGTCGGTACTGGGCATGTACAGCTTCACATAGGATAGCTTGCCGACCAGCCATGGGAAGTTGGAGTGCTAATATCATGACATATTTTGGGGAGGATCAGTTCTATTTTTTCTTGTCTTGGAGATTCCCTCTAAGACCTACGATTCATGTAATTGTCTCTAAAGACTTAAGGCCTTGTAAGGGTTCCACCTAACCCCTTGAAAGGTGTGTTATCAAAATAATAATAAAAATAAAGGCATTCGGTCCATACTTACCGATGAAGAATAATTGATGTGAGAGACCCAATCTAAAGAATTTTATATGAAATAAAATAATATTATGATATTAAAAATTTGTTGTGAATAGTTATGAGATTTAATAAGAATGGAATATAAAAAAACAATGATATGTGATTGGGAAAACATTAATGGTAGGGTTTTATTGAAAATTATTATTGAAGAAGGTGAGGAAGTCGTTTTTATGGTATAATAAGGGAATAGTAAAAAAAATTACTGTCAGTTGTTATTATTTAGAGCAATGGGCTAAAAAATATGAATCATAGAGTTATTTTCAATGGTTTTTTCATAAGAATATGTGTTTTTTAGAATGTACATGAAACTGTTTTGAGAAAGAGGTATAATATTTTTTGGGTGATATTTTATTATTATTAAAAATTTCTTTATCAAAGGGTCATTGAGGTAGGTTTTCAAGGGACATGTGGATGTAATATATATACAGTAATGAGTATGTTTAGGGAAGATGATTTATTGGTTGGTTTATTCATTTTGATTATATATTTTCTAAATATTTTGATTAGATGCAATATTTTATATGGTATTTGAGATGTTTTCTACTCAATAAAATAATGATATTATAAAATGAAATTCTTACAAATATATCTGTAAAGTTCTTGAAATGGTAATTAATTGGATGTTCAATTCCATTGTGATAATTTGATTTCTGAAATATGGTATTCCATGTGGTTGATGTTGAAGTTGGATGTGATATTCATACCAAAGAAAAATTTAATATTTTTTATCTAATTTTATATCCATGTTTATGATTTTTTTTATATATGTATGGTCAATATATGTTGTTTTTATAGGTGTGGTGGAAAATAATTAATTTGGATGAGCTACACATTTTCTAGAGGATTGTATAGTTATAATTCCAAAATAATATTTTGTTTATTTATTATTTTCAATTTCATTATAATATTATTTTCGTAGGTATTATTTGGTGATAATGTTTTGATGTTGATATATTAGTGGTGAGGATGGAAAAATGGATGTAATGGGTTGGTTAATTACTTATATTATTGTTTCTATGTATTTTCTATTTAGTGAATCCAATATATATATTTCATTCATTGATTACTTAGTATACCAATTTGGCTCACATAGAAAATGGTAAGAGGATGATTGTACGAGGAATAATTGCATACACACTCCATTATTATTTTCTAAAAACATATATTGTTATATTGAGGGTAGATCTAGAAATATTTTATTCAATCATGAGGATACCAATCAAGTTGGTGAGAATTTATATATCAATCCCTTTTTGTGTCTTAAAAAATTGTTTTTTAGAATTTATTGATGGAATTGATCATTCTTTATGTATTTATGTCGTTAATATTTCATTTTCAAATTCATATGGTTTTTGGAATGATTGTTAAAATACATGTAACACCACACATATGATGATTATAAACCATTTCTACTACTGACCATCCAGTGACTGATTAAATGTGGGATTTGGGGTAACTCAGGATCTTATTTCCAACTTAAAATGTGTGTTAATGGGATTATGAATGGTGTGTAAGTCTTTTAATAATTAATAAACATGTTTGTTAAAACCTAAAATTTATCTGCGGATGAAGGTTACCTCATTAAATTTTTGGTTTAATGGTAGATTATTCAAATATTGGACATTATTAAATTTATGTTTATGGGATGTGATATAATTGTTTGTCATGTCATTAATATTTCAATAGTCAACATCATTTTCAAACACATTAACAAAATTCAAAATGAAATGATTTTTTTATATATTATATTATTTAATGAACATTTAAATTTTATACGGAATCAAGAATAGATTTTTATTTTAATGTGAACTGTGAAAGGATTTTTGGTGAACATATAATAGATCATGACAATAAGTTAGTAGTCCCACCAAAATATATTTTTGGAAGATTAACTATCTAGATAAAAAAATTATATCACACAAAAATCAATATAACCTTCATCACATGGAAATAAAAATGACATTTTCTAGGGTCACAAAAACTCTCTAACACCCCTCCAATTCACAAAAGGAAGGAATAAAAAATATAAGTGAGTGAAACTAACCATAACCTACAAACAGTTAAAATGGAAGCCCAAATTAGGCCTTGAAGATTACAATCCATATTCCCATGAGTGGAATCCCTAAAATAACAAATAATATACAATCCATGGGCATCCTCTCAATATAAAGGAAATAATTTTATTTAAAAAATATATTTCATAAAATCATGGGGTGTTATATTATACCACCTTAAAAAGTGTTTCACGATATAAATTAAATCTCTATAGTAAAAATAACTAGGGAAAATTATATATAATTACAACCTCAATTTTCTATTTAACTTCTTCATGATGGTGGTTATTCCCCAAAACACTGACCAAGTGAGTGGTCATGTTTTTAGCATTTTATCCATAATACCCAATATCTCCACGGGTGATTCCTCATAAGAGTGATCACTCTCCATTAGTATGACCAATGATTTTGGTACATGTGATGTGTCAGGTATATACTTCCTCAGGAGAGATACATGGAACACATCAGGAACTTGAAATAGGTTCTATGGAAGCATGATGTGATAATTTATGGTCTCAATATGATCAATAATTTCAAAGATACTGATATAAAAAGTGATTGGTTTTCACTTATTACAAAATATCATAAATTTATTCCATGGATAAAATTATAAAAACACATTCTCACCATAATAGAATTTTAGATCATATCAACGATTATAAATATATATCTTCAGTAAAAAAGTTTCACCATTATGTGTTTCTGAGGGGAACTAACATTACCATCAAATTCATTTAGAAGTATGTTTTCCAATATATTTTTTTCCCCAACTTCACCCCATATTGTTAAAGTTATAATCTTTTTTCAAAGAGTTAATTTATAAAAATAAATCTCAATTATTTAATGAAATATATCATTGTAATAAACCTCAACTAGAGGAAGGTGTTGATCCCAACCACCTTAAAAATATTTATTACAAAATCTAAAAATATTCTAAAGGTATTGAATATATCTATCATACTAACTATATTTCATAGAAAGATACATAGTGTTTAAACTCAACTATTTACCTAGATCCTACTAAATACATTACAAGGACATCATGGTAAACCTCAAATCTCATTTAGATATAGTTGAATTAGGTACTCCCTGAAACCTTACAACTTCTTTATTGTATATATATTCACGATAATCTAGAGTGATTTATTTTCTAATAGTAATTTATTTTTATGACTTTGTAATGTGATTTACTGTAAAATATATATATTTTATCCTTTTATCTTTTTTGGGCTTCTAAAGACAACATATGTAATAATTTTTCAAAATTACACTACACTTTGGGTAATGGTTGTAAAATCACCTTATAAATTTTTCTCACATCCTTAACTTGATGGACTACCAAAGACCTAACATAAAAATTATGTGATATATATCTTCATGTCATATCACTATATATACTATTTTAAATCCTTATAGTTTTTTATATACATTGGATGAATATATAATTTTGAACTAGGGGCATTATCCAGAAGCTCATTATACAGATATATTTTGGATGGAACTCATACATAGTTCCTAAAATATATCATTCCATCATAATGAAGGATAAACATAGGAACATTTCTTACCAAATTTTGTAGTCCCCATCCACATTATTCACCTCTTTAATCCTTCCCTAGATTAGTTTTTGGACAAATATTTATGATAGATATGAATATTCACCGTTCATCAGGATATCCAAATCTATAATTTTTTAATCTTGAAAAATGGATTTTTTATCCTTATCATAGATAATATAACATGATCCTTTTAACTCAAAGCATCTTCCACCTTCTTCTCCATCCTAAGGTGGAAATGTATTGAGTAGTAATATCTTTAATAAATAAAAAACCTCTCTGATTCATGTTAAAATCATTCTTTGAGAAAATATACATAATTTTATTATTAAGTATATATATCAATCATATACCTATAAATAAAATTTCTCAACATCATTAATCTAAAAATTAATGAAGCGTTCTCTAAATCATGAGTTGGGATATTTTTCACATGCATATTTAATTATCATGATGAATAAGTTGTAACCATACAATTTTGCATGAGAACACATCTTAATCTATTCTTGTATATGTCAATATAGATTACAAACCATTATCCACTACTGGGTAATATAGGAATCGGTTACAAGACCAGTCATTTATGTTGTTCCTTTAAATTTCCTTCACATTCATCTATCCATATGATCTTGTCTCTCTTATAACATAACATGGTGAGTAAAATATAGAGTCGTAAAAAATTATCCCCAAAAATTGGTAATATCCATAAAAACCCATAAAACATCAAATCATAGTTTTAGTGATTAGTTGAGGGCAATGATAAATAGAATTTGTCTCTGATGGATCCACTGATATGCCCTATCTCAAAATTATATTCCCCAAAAATAAAACCTTTTATATAGAAAAATCACACATTGTAAAATTTCTATATAGTATCCCTTTATTTAGTTTTTTTAGTACAATCCTAATGTGATCTTCACAATATTCCATGATCTACGAATATATAAGAATATCATTTATGAATACAATCACAAACTAGTCAAAGTAATATATAAAGACTACATCAATTAAATCAATGACAGTAGTGGGGGAATTAGAAAGACCATATGGAATCAATATAAAATCATAGTGTCATTAAAATGTATGAAACACTGTATTGGGTATATCTTCCTTCTTTCCCATCAATTTATGATATTTGTAATAAAGTTAAACCAAGTAAATTTATTTATCTCCACACATTTGATCAAACTTGTCATCAATATAAGACCTGAAATACTTTATCTTGAATTTGATATTTTCCAACTCCCAAAAATTAATGCAGAGTTATATTGATCAATATTTCATTTTGAGAAAATGCGCAGTTTCACCCCAAGGTGACACACTTGGACAAATGAATCCACTTTCAGGATTCTTCTAGAGTTTCTTCTTAAATTTGTACAACTTAATCAGGCCATTTTTTATAGAGTCTATCATGTATGAATAGAATATGAAATTATATATATTAGAAACTCAACTTCCTGATTTGAAAAAACACAAGGAAACTATATTGGAAAGAAATAAAAAAACTATCACATAATAGGAAAATAATCGATGTTCTGTTTTCCCCTAGCAATCATTGATAAATTCACCATTTGAAGAGTAATAAAAACACATTTAATGGATTTGTTTTCAATCAGATTTTCATATTTATCAACGTACATATAAATGATCATAGGATTGTTTAGAATATATAACCTAAATTATATTTCCTAATATATTGACATAGAATTTATATAGAGATGGGAAGTCCATAACTAATATTAAATCAAATTCAAATATAGTTAGATTTGAAATATTTTCAAGAAGAACATTCCAATAAACATCATCTTTAGATAATTCATAGAATTTTGATTTGATCATTGTACCATCAGAGGAATTCATAGGTAATTCAAAATCTAATCATTTTGGTGAAATTCTTTTACCCTTAGTAAGATCTTTATATATAAAATACTTTTTATACCTAGAATCAAATAAGTCATTATGAATTCTATGGTGGATAGAATGTGTACCTTAAACAAAGATGTTAACTTACCTCCCATCAGAAATAGTAATAAAATGATATTTCCCATTATATATTGAATTAATAAGTTGATGACATTGATCATCATCATTAACCTCCAGATTTGGGAACTGGTTAACATAATTCCCACACTACTTGAATTTGAAGCAGTGGACCATGGTTGGTATATGATTTTGCACTATCCCTTCATCTATTGCATCAATTTTCATTTTCACCATCTTTTAATATTCACTAGCTCTATGGACGACCTTCCAACATTTAAAAAAATTCCCAATTCAAATATATAAATTTCTATTATGGGTCATTCCATATTTATTACATTTAGGGTGGTGGAATTTCACAACTCAATGTGATTTATTCGTGTTTTCAATGGACATGATCACCATTTTCATATCAAAACCACTAGAATAGTGGGAATCAAATTGTTACAATTTTATCATGAGTGAAACTCGATAAATTTTTTTATATATACTAAATTAGTTTATATATAATTTAATCTAGACTCATGGTTTTATTTCCCTGAGAATAAATTTATTTTTCATTCAAGGATTATGTTTAAGCGATAATAATTCTATAAAAGGGTCGTCATGTTAGAATTGTATGTACTAATAGATTCTTCCTTCTTATACTGTAGTTGAATAAATTATGTCTCCATCATTTATTTCAAAATAATTGGGATTTACATAGTATTAAATATTATCTTAGAATAATCTAATCAATGGATTCAATTTATTCCTCTCGATAAGGATTCTTAATAATATTCCAACATTGATCTGTTTGTTCTTATTAATAATAAATAGACAGAATAAATTCCTCATTTTCTGAATACTAAATGATGAGAATTATATTTTTATCTGAATTTATTCAATCTTAAATGACCAAACAAATATTGGACCCACCTCAATGAAGGTAGATGTTTTCTCATAAAGGACTAAAGAAAACCGTGTTTCCACTTTTACTTGTTTGGAATATTAGCATGATTCGTAGTAGATATATCAAATATTTCCAAAATTTTTTCATTTGATGTTTAATTATTTAAACACCACCAATTTTATAATCTGATATTAATTACATATTATATTAATTTAGGGATGTTTTTATCTTGAAATTGAAAATTCAACAATTCTAGAATTTTATCTATTCTAAATAGCTAATTTATTTCAAGTTTATCATTCTCAATACCGATCCCAATCATCTGTTATTTTTTTGAATTATATATTAGTATAATAATTTTTTTCAGTTATTCCAAGTGCTTATATTACCTTTTGGAGGCCTAAAAATCAATCACTATAAAAAAAAATTCTTGCAGAAAGGATGGGAAACACCTCATTCAACGAGGCATAACATGGCCTACAAAACCCCAAATGAGATAATTCTACCCATATATGAAAAAGGATGAAAATTGTTCACATGATTTATAATACTTGAAGGAAAATTTTTATCATTAATGTATCTTATGATTGAGTCAAAGATAAGTAAGATGAAGGGTTTACTTGTAAGAACTCAGATCTTTATTTCGGGTATGTTTTTCCTTTTCTGGTCGTTTTTAAGAAAAAGATGGAAATCTAGAAATTTTTGAAGTACACACCGTGTACTTTATGAGTACAAACCATGTACTTTGATGCCGTTAGAGGCCATGTGCTGGTCGTATCATGAACACACACATGGAAATGTTGGGGTGACATGGAGGCCGCCTAATGCGGAGTACGGAAAAGTAGAATACACGCAGTGTACTTCAAGAGTACACTTCGTGTACATTTTTTTTATTAAACACATTGAGGGGACATATAATCTCCAGAACTCACACCTTTCAGGTCCCGTTCGACTCAGAGCACCGTACGGCCTTGGATCTTCAACGATTTCCCCAGCGTGCATCCGTCCTCAGAATCAAACACTTTCCGTTGCATTTGAATCACATCAGTGAGTTCTTATTTCTCCCAGAGCATCATTTTCCAATTCCTCCTATTTTCCAAGTTATCATGGGTTGAATGTTTTATACATTTCTATAGATCTATGATGTTCTAATGTGATTAAAGCATTGGGGTTCTAGTATATCGATCACTTAATGACATGGAAGGTGGTTTGTGCCTTTCCGTTAAAAGTCATTGAGTATTATGTGCAATTTCCACCAATACCCGTGAACGTGGTATTGCGTGTTACCGTATTACCCATGTTGTCTTCCTTCCAGGCTTATATGCATGTATAGAGGTTGAATGGATAATAATAGGGTTTTTTTCTATGCCATGGGTATTTTTCCCATGCATGTTTTGTTTACGACTATTTGGTCATGTAAGCTAGTTTGGATACTTTCCCTGTTTTCCATACCTATTTCTTTAGGATGGAGTGTTTGAATCCCAACATGATTGGTATGTTGTAGACTATTTTGCCAAGTAGTTTTTAGGTTTTATTTGGCTGTATTTCATTGCTATGTCGTTATTCTACATAGGGTCGTGAGAACCGGGTGTAGTAGACTATAAGGGGAATTGACCGAGTGAGCTTCCTCAGAGAGTCATTGAGCATTAATCTATAGGGGGATAGACTGTCTGAGCATACTTAGAGAGCCTATAATTACATTGGGCTATAAGGGTATTGAATGTGTGAGATTCCTCAGAGAGTCCTTGACTTCATCAACTATAAAGGGATAGACAGTGTGAGCATCCTCTAAGAGTCTTTGTTTTACATTGAATTACCATGCTTACCTTAGACTAAAAGAGGAATTGACTGTGTGAGCATCCTCCGAAAAGTCATTGAATGAGATGGGATATAATGGGGATTGATTGAGAGAGATTACTCAGGGATTCCTTAACCTTGTGGATATAAGGGGATTTTTCCGAGTGAGCTTCATTAGAGATTCCCAGACTACCTAAGACTATTAGGGGAATTGACCAAGTGAGCCTCCTCAGAGAGTCTTAATATTTTCGTATGATCAAACTTGATAGGTTAGGCTAAGTGTACTTCCCAAAGTGTTGTTCGTACTTTTTAGGTAGGTCCAGAGGGGATGGTTGGGAGTACTTCCTAGAGGGTTGCCTCTTTGTGCCTATCTTCTTGTTAACTAATGCATGTTGTTGGAACTATGGGTTGTTTACTGTTCATCATGTTCCTGTTTAATACTTTCACTCCTTTTACCTACCACATATTCACTAACTGTTACGCACAGATGTTTGGTTGGTTTCCTACTATGATTTAGTCTCACACCATGTTTCATCTAATATTTTAGGCCCATATAGATTATGTTGTTGTAGGTATAGATAAGGGGAAATGCCCTTCCACTTCAGGTACTTGAAATGCTATGAAGCTGGAAGGCATGGGACCAAGACTAGGCTTGCGATGATGATGAGCTGTTATATTTTTCTTTTATACTTGGTTTAGTTCTGTTTGTATTTATCATTTGGACTTTTTTGGTTGTTTTTCCTAGAAATATGTATCATGAATCATTTATTATGAATTTCTCCAGTTGTTTATTGTCTCAGTCTTCTGCTATTTACTATTGTTGGATATTTGCTACTTCCATTACTGCATGTTTGTTTATGTCCGTTGTGTACTCTATGTGGGAATATTTTCCCCACTATCACTCCCAATTCCCTTTCATCTAGTTGGAAACCTCTGGTGTTTTGGGAAATGCGGTTGGGGCCATTTGACCAATCAGGTATGGGGAACCTCTTGGTGGCTTCCGGAACCGAGACGTTACAAAGTGGTGTTAGAGGAATTATTTTCTCTTGACATACATTTTGGGTCCTACTGCCAGGGATATAACAGAATAGGTACTTTTTTATATGTTGTGCCAAGGATTAGCTAACCTGTGTACAAGTAAAATCAATCTACCTCATTTATTGCAATTTTTTTATTTTTCAATTTTACAGTTGATTTGATTTTCACCATTGGGTGACTCTCATGTATTGTGATGTTAATATTGATGATAATGAAGTTCAATTTCTATCGCAACCCGATGAGATGAGGGAATGCCAACTCATTCATCATATAGGCACTTGCTAGAAATCATATTTCATGCATTCTTCGCATCCCATCTAGGATGAATTAGAGATTCCATGTTATTGTGATAGATGTTGTGTAGAATAAGAATGTTGTTGTGATAAATTCCTTGATAAAATATATATTGTTTGATATGGTATTGTTTCTGTAAGGATTTGTCTAGATGAAAGCCAAACTAGGGTTTTTGAGGTGTTTAGGGCCCTCATGGACTAGAATTTAGTGGATCATTTCATTTTTTTCTTGTTATAACATGTATATGATGCCAATATTTGATACATGGGGTGTATGGGCCCTCACATATCATAATTTGGCACAATTAATGCTATTTTCAGTTTTTTTCTGGGATCCGAAGTAGTTTCTGAGTCTTACTGTCCTGAAAAACCCAGAATACACACCATGTAGTTTTGAATACACACCATGTGATCTTATGTTCGGGAGGAAATAGTTTTTCTTAGGTACACGTCTTTTACCATATTTACACTCCATGTAATCTCTAACCATGTCATAGGTCGTGTGGTAGAGAAACGGGATGGTTAATTCCTTGTAGGAACAGACGGAGTTAAGATTTTACATGTTGTGTAGTCTAACCCAGGTACCCAGCCATGTCACGAAAAACACGGTTCAGACTTATCTTTTCACACACACGTCATTTTAGGATTTTACACGTCATGTAGTCTGACCTAGGTACCCAGCCGTGTCATGAACAACATGGGTCGGTGTTATCCTTTCACATACATGTCGTGTCCTTTTGGAACATGTTGTGTAGTGTCATCCATGTGTTAGGCCGTGTCACTAACAACAAGGGTCAGGTGAGGCTTGTTTAGTACACACCGTGTCTATATGGAACACGCTATGTAGTCTTGTCTTAGGAGATTCGTGTGACTTAACCGTGAGGAAGGACCTGTGTAGGGAAAGGGGATTAAGGTACACACCTTGTTCTAGGACAAAAAACCATGTGTTTTGGGGTCTTGCATGACCAGATGTGGCCAGAGTACATGCCCATGTGAATGAATTAAGGCAACACACCGTGTAGAGGAAATACAAAGTGTGTAGTCATGTTTTTCTTAACATGAATGCTTTATTTCTTTGGTTTTCTTCTTTGTTCATTCAGTATTCAGTCTTTGATAATCTTAAATCTATGTGTGCATTTGACCTTGCAGATTCATGCCACCTAAACATCCTTTGGCTGACCTCCAGTTTCAAGGCAGTGATCAGACGCTGGATATGGATGATCAGGGACTTCCTTTAGATCCCCCTGTTGTTCCAGCCTTGGCACCAGTAGTTTTATCGGTTGGTGGCACCGATGCACAGTTTAGGGAGGGTTATTTGAGAATGATTCAGACCTTCCAGGGAACTCCGCCTCCTGCCCTGTTGACGGAAGATTTTACACAGGTTTTCCAGCAACAAAATCCTCCCTCCTTCTCTGTGGAAGGAGGACCGCAGGATGTAGAGTCATGGATTGAAGCCATGCTGATGATCTTTGAGCATCTCGAGGTACCTCTAGAGAGGAGGGTAACAGTCACAACCTAAATGCTCTGAGACTCCACCAGGAGGTGGTGGGATGTCATCTCCCTGGCGGGATGCCACCAGAATACGGCATTGGATGTGTTATAGTGTATCATTTACAATACTTTTACCTGGAGACCTTGAGGGCTGATCGAGCCTGAGAGTTCATGAGCCTGGAGCAGGGTACTCATTCTGTGATTGAGTATTCCTCTTGCATCACGGAGCTGCATCATTTCACAGCTATTCCAGTAGGTAATGAGTTTTTCCAATCTATGAAGTTTGAGGATGGTCTTAGGCATGAGATATTTTCCCAGATGAACATCTTTCGGTTGACATTGATATCCTTTATCATCAACTAGGCACAGATTATTGAGCGTAATCTGAGGTATTCCGGAGCTATGAGCCAGGGAATTTCGGAATCTAGAGTTACTATTCCCCCAATTGATAGTAGGAAGCTATATAGGGAGACTGCATGGGGGGATCAGAGTATGCATGATGCACATTCTTGTAGCGAAGTGGTGTTCTACCAGTTCAGGAGGAGCTGGCATATGAGGCCATGTTGCCCGAGTGGCCCAATGGAGTTCTGATCTTGTAGCAAGATGGGCCATCTCCATTGTTTCTGTGAATTTTTCTATCCAGCAGCTAAAGATAGGGGTTCTACTATGACCCCGCATTCTGAAGCATCACCACCTGTTTGTCAACAGTCAGGGAACTGGAGTTCTTCTGACCATTCAGGCTGAGGTGGAGGTCTTGGCTGGGGTAGCAAGTCACCCTGTTTTCAACAACAATAGGGTTGATCAGCTCAGAGTGGTCAGGCAGGGTCACAGGGCCATGGTGCAGGCCATACCTTTGCAGTGGAGCAGAACCAGCAGGAGAAAGATCCCGAACCATCTACAGTTCGAGGTACGGTCTTTGTAGCCTCAGTTTTATCATCTGCTCTTTTCAACTCAGGGGCCTCCCATATCAGTATCTCTGATGTTGTCGTGGAGAGCCTTGGGCTTTAAATATTTTCTTATTCTGGGATGTTGATGCTTTAAACACCGTTGTGGATGAGAACATCTAGCATATGTCAGTGTAAGGAGTACCCTCTAAAGGTTTGTAGATGTCACTTCTTATGAGACCTCTATTCCCTAGAGATGAAGAGATATGATGTCATTTTCGGAATGGACTAGCTAGATCCGTTCCAGAATGTCATCGTTTGTTACCATTATAGGGTGAGTTTCATATAACCATTGGGTGGATATTTTCTTCCTAAGGACGAGTGGGTTGTCCAGGTGAGCAGAGAATGACCAGTGCATCATGGGTTAGGAGGAGTTACGGTCCAGATTGCTAGTCTATATCTGGATGATCAGGTATCTTCACAGTTAGTCTTTCCTCTGGTGGTGGATCATTTTAAGTGCATCTTTTAGAGGACTTTTTAGGCTCTCCTCTGAAGCGTGAGGTATACTTTTCTATTGAACTTGTGCCAGGATAGGCACTGGTGTCCATTACTCTTTATAGGATGGCCACACCTGAGTTGTAGGAGCTCAAAAATCAGTTGGAGGAGTTGCATGAAAAGGGTTTCATTTAACCCAATACTTTTCTTTGGAGTTACCCTATCATATTTGCAAAGAAGGAAGAGGGAGCCCTTAGGATTTGTGTGGATTATCGGAAGTTGAACTAGTTGACGGTCAACAACTGATATCCCTTTCCCTGGATTGATGATTTCTTTGATCAGCATCGAGGATCCCGAGTGTTATCAAGGATGGAATTGAGATTCATTTATCATAAGTTGAATGTTAGACCATCTGATATACCTCATACAACTTTCCGGAGTAGGTATAGTCTATACATGTATATGGTTATGCTGTTCGGTCTGATGAACACGCATGCTGTTTTCATGGCACTGTTGAATCGAGTGTTCTATCCATATGTCGATTATTTTGTGGTTGTCTTCATGGATGATAACATGGTGTAATATCATACTCGACACAACCATGACACACATCTTAAAAACATTTCTAGTATACTGAGGGAACATCAATTATAGATAATCTCTCAAAATGACACTTTTTGATAGACTAGATTTACTTTTTGGGTCATGTCATCTCAGAGATAGGTGTATCAGTAGACCAAAGGAAAGTGGGAGTAGTAGTTTCATGGGAGAAGTCGGAGAATGTCTTTGAGGTACAAAGTTTTCTTGGGCTGGCTAGATATTACAGATGCTTCATACCTGACTTTTCATGCTAAACAACACCACTAATGGGTCTGAATAAGAATGGTGCGAGTTCTTATGGTCGGAATCTTGTGAGTAAGCCTTTTAGGAGCTAAAGGGGAGGTCGACGTTAGCACTGATACTTGACATCCTGGAGCTGGGCAAGAGCTATACTGCTTACTGCGATGCATCAGGTATTGGGATGGGATGTGAGCTTATGTGTGGAGATGGGGTCATTGTTTACGGGTCTCGGCTGTTGAATCCACACAAGAGGAACTACCCGACGCACAATTTGGAGATGGTAGGAGTTGTTAATGCCTTATGTTTTTGGAGACATTACCTTATGGGGGAGCATTTTTTGATTTTCAATGAACAAAAATGTCTCAAGTACATTTTCACTCATCATGATCTGAATTTGAGATAGCAAAGTTGGGTCGATTACCTACAATCCATTGATTTCAGGCTTGCCTATATGCATGGGAAAGGAAATTCAGTGGCTGATGCGTTGAGTAGAAGGACTCAGATATAGGCAGTTTAGGAGTCCAACAGTGAGTGAAACCTTATGGATCTATTCTCTGAGATAAATTTGGAGGTGTAAGATAGTCAGGGGCAGAGTTTCCTTTCCTCTTTATCTATTACCTCTACACTTCTTGATCGATTAATAATGACGAAGCTATCAGATTATGAAGGCCTAGTCCTAAGGGAGAGTGTGTTAGGAAAGTACCCTATTCCTGGATGGACTATATAGAAGGATGAGATCTTGCGTTTCCAGGGGTTCATATGGGTGCCTGAAGATATACACATGGAGCTGTTGCAAGATTTTCATTCCCCAGTTTGGGATGTTCATCCTAGCGTCACCAAGATGTATCCTGATCTACAACGTCAGTATTGGTGGCTAGGTTTGAAGAGGGATGTTTCTGGTTTCGTCATGAGGTGTTCCATGTGTTAGTAGATGAATGTGGAGCATCAGCAACCTGCAGGAATTTTTGCAGTAGTTACCCATTCTCGAGTGGAAGTGGAATGATGTCGCGATGGAATTTGTGACTAGATTTCTAAGGTCCCCTTGAGGGAATGATTCTATTTGGGTTGTCATTGATAGACTCATGAAGGTCTCTCACTTATAAAAAATTAAAGAGAAATTAAGTGTTGATGAGATGGGATGGTTGTACATCCAAGAGATTGTATCTCTACGTGGAGTTCCGAACTCCATTGTTTCAGATAGGGACATGTGTTTTACTTCTCGGGTCTGGTAGGGGCTTCAGAAGGATTTGGGTACTTAGGTACTTTTGAGTACAGCTTACCACCCCCAGACAGATGGCCA
This sequence comes from Viscum album, assembly GCA_963277665.1. Taxonomy (NCBI): domain Eukaryota; kingdom Viridiplantae; phylum Streptophyta; class Magnoliopsida; order Santalales; family Viscaceae; genus Viscum; species Viscum album. The sequence continues at coordinate 932,431,869 of OY728129.1, read as the reverse complement.
GTCCGAGCGTATGATTTAGGCAGTTGAGGACATGCTCTGAGCATGCATTATAGATTTTGGAGGTTCTTGGGAGAAGCATATACCTCCTGTAGAGTTTTCCTACAAAAATATTTTTAATGAAACTATTTAGATGGCACCTTATGAGGCTTTCTATGGTAGGCAATGTCGATCACCCTTATGTAGGCTGGAGGTAGAAGAGGCATCTTTCATGAGACATCATCTAGTTTAGGAGACCACCGAGCAGATAGAGTCGATTTGAAAGAGGATGGCTACTACGCCGTCTCGAATTAAGTCTTATGATGACCAGAGGAGACGACCTCAAGAGTTTGAGGTCAGGGATAAAGTTTTCCTATGTGTCACACTGAGGTTAGGACACAAGAGGATCAAGAGTCAAGGTATGCTTTTTTCGAGGTATGTTGGGAAGTTTTTGATTTTGGAGAGTGTTGGGTCGATTGCCTATCGGTTGCAGTTACCTCAGATGTGTCGGGCTATGCACGACATTTTTCACGTTTCTTAGCTCCGATGTTACTTTTCAGACCAGTCTCTTGTCTTTCAACCCTGAAGGGGTTTAGCTCGATTTGGATGCATCGTTCGAGGAGCATCTTATCTGGACTTTCAATCATAATAAAAAGGATCTTTGTGGCCTGTCTGTTCCTCTAGTATGAGTGATATGGCAGCACGGGCGGGTACAGGACGAGAAATGGGAGAGGGAGGCTGATGTACGAGCTCAGTGGTCAAAGTTGTTCAGGGGTTTTTCTTCTGTGCCATTCTATAGAAATTCAGGGATGAATTTCATTTAGGGGGATGTTTCTAAGAACCCATATCTTGTTTTTGGATATGTTTTCCATTTTTTGTTCGTTTTTATGAAAAAAAGGAATATCTGTAAATTTTCAGTGTATACACCATGTACTTTATGAGTACACACCATGTACTACGATGCCGCTAGAGTCTTTTTTCTTGTCGTGTCATGGCCTAACACACGACCATGTAGGGGTGACGTGAAGGCTACAAAAATTGGAGTACATAAATGGATAATACACACTGTGTACTTCAATAGTACATGTCGTGTACTTTCTTTTCTCATGAAACGCACTGGGGTCACATCTAATCTCCATAACACACTCCTTTTAGGTCTCGTTCGACTGAGAGTGTCATACGGCTGCAGATCATTGATGATACCCCGAGTGTGCATCCTTTCTTCAAATAAAACACCATCGGTTGCATTGGAATCGCATATGTGAGTTCTCTTTTATCACAGAGCATCGTCTTCCAATTCTTTATCTTCTTCAAGTTATCATGGGTTAAACATTTTATATGTTTTCATATATCTACGACGTACTAAGGTGATTCAATACTTGAGGTTTAAGTATATCGATCACTTAACTCTAAGGTAGGTGGCTTGTGCCTTTCCGTTCAAATTCTTTGAGTATTATGTTCAATTTCCACCAATACCCTTTAATAGGGTATTGCATGTTACCATTTTAAACTTGTTGTCATCCTACCATGCTTATATTCCTATGTAGAGATTGAATGTACAAGAATAGGGTTGTTTTTCTATGCCTTATGTGTTTCTCCCATGCATGTTTTATTTATGACCGTTTGTTCATGTTAACTTGTTTGGCTACTTTTCCTGTTTTCCATACATGTTGTTGTAGGATAGAGAGTTTGAATCCGGACATGCTTGATATGTTGTAGACTATTTAGCCAAGTAGTTCTGTAGCTTTTCTTTTGGCATATTGCATTGCTATGCCATTATCCTACAGAGAGCCATGAAAACTGGGTGTAGTAATCTATAAGGGGAATTGTCCGAGTGATCTTCCTCAGATAGTCTTTGAGCATTAGGCTATAGGGGGATAGACTGTGTGAGATTCCTGAAAGAGCGTAGAATTACAATGTCCTATAAGAGGCTTCACTATGAGAGCTTCTTCAGAGAGTCCTTGACTTCTTAGACTATAAGGGGATATATCGTGTGAGCTTACTTAGAGAGTCTTTGTTTTACTTTGAATTACTGTGCTTACCTTAGACTATAAGAGGAATTAACTGTGTGAGCTTCCTCATAATGTCATTGAATGACCTAGGATATATGGGAAATTGGCCGAGTGAGCTTCCACAATGAGTCCCTGACTACCTTAGACTATAAGGGGAATAACAGCTTGAGCTTCCTCAAAGAGTCTTAAAATTTTCCAATGACCAAACCCGTGAGGTTGGCCTAAGTGTACTGCCCAGAGGGTTGTTAGTACTTGTTAGGTAGGACCAGAGGGGATGGTTGTGTGTACTTCCTAGAGGGTTAACTATTTGTGCATAGCTTCTTGTTATCTGTTTAATGATGATGGAACTATGGGTTTTTTATTGTTCATCATGTTCCTGCTTATTTCATTCTATACTTTTACCTATCATATATTCACTGACTATTATGAACATATATTCCGGTGGTTTCCTAATTGGATTTAGGTTCACACCATATTTGGGCCATACTTTTGGTCCCAAATAGATTATATTGTTGTAGGTATAGATAAAGGAAACTGTCCTTCCACCTCAAGTACGTGACTTTATTTGGAGCTGGAGAGAATGGGACCAATCCTAAGCTTGCGATGCTGAGGAGCTGTTATATTTTTATTTTGTACTTGGCTCAGTACGGCTTGTATTCCGCATTTCGACTTGTTTGGCTGTTTTTCCTAGACATATGTATCATTCCATATTTATAATGCATTGCTCCAGTTCTCTATTGTCTCAGTATTCTAATGTTCACTATTGTTGGATATTTACTGCTTCCTCTATTTCATTTTTGTTTACTTCTGCTATGTACTCTTCCAATGAGGGCATAATTTCCACACTATCACACCCAAGGCCCTTGCTACTAGTCAGTAGCCTCTGGTATTTGGGAAAATGCGCTTGAGGCCATGTGACCAACCGGGTATGCGGTGCCTCTTGGTGGCTTCTAGAACCTGGACGTTGCACCACTAGAGTTGATAAAGATATCTTTAAAAATATTACATATCATTTCCAAATTTCATTAAAATCATATGAAACTTGGTGTGTAGATTGAGGTTATAATTTTAAAAGATATTCCCTCAATGAATCTAGAGGTATATATTGCAGGTAATGTGGAAAAAATGGGAATCATTCAACAAAACATATTCACTATAGCAGAATTTACAACCCTCCTCCCCTTTTTATTTCCATATTTTCATCATTCCAAATGAGGATAGGTTTAGAGTGAAAGGGAAATGTTTGTATAGTGATATTTATGAATATTTTTTTTCCCACGTTGAAATGGACAAGATTGGGACTACTCAATTAATGTGTGGCTAAACACCATGTGGTTGTGGATAATGAATATTGAAATACACTCTCTTGTGATTTGTAATATTCTTGTCTAATATATAATCAATTCTTCTTAATCATATATTTTTAAATTAAAGTGGTTGATTTATTTGTCAAATAAAAGTTTAACCTCTTTTTTTGGATGGTTTTACAATATATTATGTAAAATAATATATTTCACTATTTAAATTTCGTCGGTGAGGTCTTGTCAGAGATCATAGTGATTCCAATTATGTTTGATTACATAGTGGTCTTTATTTAATTATATCAATTATATATGAGAGGAAATATTCATATTGAGTTATTTATATGATAAACATGAAAAAAAGATTATTTTTACAGAGGTTATTGTGTGGGAATTGAGAAATTAAATTGGGAAATATTTTTAAACAAAGAATAGTGGAGTGTCTTCGTGGTTTGATCTTGTCCAGAACTACTGTTTTGAATATTATTTCAATAAAATTTCATTCCCCATCAATTTTTTATCTTGATATTGATTTTTATTTTACATTTTTTTTATTTATATTTTCTATTAAAACTTTTAATCAAATCCCCATGTTGGTCTTCTTGTGAATATAATCAAAATAAAAGTGATTGATTTGCAACTCAAATTGAAACCTCGTTGAGAAAAAATCCATTTAATAATGTATTTCATTTATAAATGGAATAAATTTCACAATTAAGGGTTTGATGAAAAAATCCCATACATAAAATAGAACCCTTTCTAGGTTGCTTGCTTTAGATTATTATTTAGAAATTGTTTTTTCAGGACATGAAATTTTGACAAGAACTTGTTACCACTGGATTATAAAATTGAGAGAATATTTCACTCAAGGGTTAGAGAGACAAAAAATGTATCTATCCCAAGTATTTAATCTCCCACTAACATACTTATAATGAATATATTTGAAATGTTAATTCTAATGGCAGATAAAATAACCATGAAATATTTGTCTTCATCCTATGATGAAAATGAAGAAAACCATATGGAATATCCCTAAGAACAAGCTGGGTCTAAGATGTAATCTTATTTCACTCACTAATATAAAAAATTTGGTGGGTTTCAAAGTAAATATCCACATATAATCCATTAATAATTCATTTACATTTTTGTCAACATGAAACCTCAAGGCGTTCATTCAAATCAATTGAAAGTGAGGACATTTCCATTTTATTTAAAAGTATTTTCCAATAAATTTTTTTCTATTAACCATTTTATTTGGTTAGATAATGTAATGAATTGAAGAATATTTTCCATGAATCTTTTTTCCATAATTCTATATCTACATCCATTCAAAAGTATATATATGGAATAAGGAAAAATCAAGTTAAACCATTTCATAGGTATTAGGAAAGGTTTAAAAGAATATTTATTTGTCCCCCCCCCTATAAAATTAATGGACGAATCATGAATCAATATATTTATGATTGATTCTGTATTACTAATAGATTCATGATTGATAATTATATGGTAGGGGATTTAGTTGACAAAACACCATCTTCTTTTATCAATTTAATTGAAAACATGTCCCAAAATACTCAATAATTTGAAACTAAATGCCTTCTTCATATTAAATATACCTAATAATTCACCATTTCTAGTCCTAAAAACAACATGATCATGAGTCAAGATTATGATCTTGTGAACATGGTGAGATCATTGATGTACTCTAACAAACCACCAAAACCACCTAAACCTGAAGAAACATTTTAAATGCAACTCCATTATAGAATTTATTCCTCCAATGATCATCTTAGCGACCAATTCCCATAAATAAAAAAGTCATTTAAGAACTAAAATTTTATTTTTTCTAGAAATAAATTTCAATCAATCCAAAAAAATACCATTTTAAACAAACCAAAATTTTAACTAGGGTTTGAAGAAGCACTCTAATTAAGTATTTAGGAAGCCTGGCCAACCCAAAAGCTTATTAAAAGGATAACAATGTAATTCTAAACCAATATATTAATGTGAGAATTAAAATGATCATTTAAGAAGAATAATTCAGCCCAAACATCAACCCAACAGTTAAAGATTAACCTTGAGGAAGAAATGGGTAAAAAATTAGAGGTAAAGTGACAATAATAAGAATTCTCTAAATGATAGCATGACCAGATGAATGCCTTGATTACTAAAATTGTTCAACTTACCCCTGATATTAGTTGCATTAAAAATAAAATAAAATGTGTATTAACATCCCAACAACAAGTGAATATTATATATAAATATATATATAATTTGAGTTCAATTGAACTTAAGAGTGGAACAAGATTGAATAACACTCAAACTCAAAAACATGGGACTACTAGTTACATTGTTAATATTATAACACTTATCTCATTCATCTTCTAAAAAATAAATGGATAGAATAACATTCAAATTTTTGAATCACTGGAGAAAGAAAAATAACTTTTTAGTAGAATATATACATTTATAAATGACTAAAAGAAAAATGGACTTGCTAAAAGAAGGTGGCTGTTTCCTCATAATGGACTAAAGAAAACATTATTCCCTCATTTTCTTATTTGGAAGCTTAGCAGGATTCATAACTGATATAGTTAATATTTCAATTGTTCCTCATTTCTATTTCAATGATATAATCCCAGACAATTTTATAATTTTAACTTAATAACTTTTTTTAGGAATGTAGGGATGTTTTGAACTTGAAATTGAAATTATAAAAATTATGGAATTTTTTCTATTCTCCATAGAAAATGTATTCCAGATGTATCATAACCAATACTATTACAAATCATGTGATTTTTTAAGGATTTATATATTAGTGGAATATATATTTAAAATTAGTCCAATATAATATTTGACCTTCTAGATGCCAAAAAAATAATTCACTGTGAAAAAATCATTGGCTTATAGGATGGGAAACACCTCATTCAATGGGACATAACATGGCCTATTATACCCAAAATGAGACAATTAAACCTATATATGAAATATTATTCAATTTTATTAAGTAATTATACGACTAAAAGAAAAATTATATCATTATGGTGTCTTGTTATTGAGTCAAAGATAAGTAACATGAAGGGACCACTAGAGTATAAAAAGATATCTTCCGCAATAAATTCATATCATTTCAAAATTAATCAAAGCATATGAAATGTGGTGCTTAGATTAAGGATACAATTTTAAATAACACTGTAGAAGTTTAAAGAGTTAAATAAAGTAAGTAATTTGGAAAAAATGAGAAACCTTTGGGGAAACATATTCTGTACCGTAGAATTTACAATCCTCCCCTTTTTATTTCCATCTTTTGATCAATACAATGGAGGATATGTTGAGAGAGAAAGGGAAAATTTCATATAGTGATATTTATGATTTTTTTTATCCATGTAGGAATGGATAATATTGGGGCTACCCAAGTGATGTGATGGTAAACACCAAGTTGTTGTGGATAATGGAAATTGACTGACACTATCTTCTGAGTTCTGATCCTGTTGTGTAATATCATTTCAATTACACATAAACAAATATTTTTGAAGGAAAGTGGTTGATTTATTTCTTGAATTAAATTATAAATAGTTTTTTAGAGTTTTCCAATATATTACATAAAAAAATAGATTTCACTATTTATATTTATTCAGTGAGGTATTTTCATTACGAATAATGGATTAAATTATGTTTGATTGCTTAGAGCACTTAAAGTAATTTAATAAATTATCTAGGAGGGGAAAAATCAGATTGAGGCATTGATTTGATATCGATGAAAACATGAGTATTTTTTCATAGTGTTTTTTTTCAGAATAGAGAATTTAAATTGGAAAATATTTTCAAACATAGATGAGGGGAGTTTCTAAGAGGTTTGATCTTGTCCACAACTATTTTATTGATTCTAATTTCAAATCAATTTTATTTCCCAGTATTTTTTCCTAATCATTCATTTTATCTACTTTATTTTTTTATTGATATATTTTATTATAACTTTTAATCAATTCCCCATGTTGGCCTTCTTGGAAAAACAGTCAAAACAAAAGTTATAGTTTTGCAACTCAAATTGAGACCTCCTTGAGAAATAAACCATGGAATGATGTATATAATCTCTCTAAGGAATACATTTCTTGATTTTTTTTATATGAAAAAACCCACACATCATCTAGAACCATTTATGGGGAGGTTTATTTAATTAATTTGGTAAAAATTGTTTTTTTATGACATTAAATTATGACATGAACTTATTACCATTGGAATCTGAAATTTATTGAACATTTCACTCACGGGATAGAGAGACTAAAAAACCACATGTCCTATGTAGTGAATCATCTATTAAAATATATGAAGGAACATGGTTGAAACTGCAATTCCAATGTCTTATAAATGAACCATCTAAATATTTTCTTTATCATATAATATAAATAAATCAAATTCTATAGAATTTACCAATGAACAAGATTGGTTTGAAATTAAATCCGATTTTATTCACCAATATCCAAAATTTAATTCCATTCCATGTGAAGATACAAAAAAACCTTCAATAATTTAGTTAACATTATGTCATCATGAAACCTCAAGGTGTTCATTCAAATCAAATGAAATTGAGAAAATTTCCTTTTTATTTAAACAGAAGTTTTCAATGAATGGTTTTTCTATTTAAAATTATCTTTGTCTAGAGATTGGAATGAATTGGGGAATATTTTCCATGTTTTCATGATTCTAGTACTACACCCATTCAAATGGTTATATGGGGAATTATGAAAAAATAAGGTGAAATATTTCATGAGTATTAGGATTGATTCAGAAAAATATATTTTTTGTTTTCCCCATAAAATTTTTTTTGGATGAATCTTGAATTAAAATTTTTATGGAGGACTGTGTCTAACTTATAGAAGTGGGATTGATGCTACTGTGTGATGCGATTTTGTTGAAAAAACACAAGTCGATTCTATGAAATTTATTTAAAACATGGTCCAAAATAATAAATAATTTGATAAAAGATTCCTTCTCAATGCTAAATATACCTATGAATTCACCATTTCTAGTCCTAAAAACAACATGACTGTGAGTCAAGATTATGATCTAATGAACATGGACAGGTTGATAATGTTTTCCGACAACCCACAAACACCACCCAAACTAGAAGAAACATTTAAAATGCAAGTCCATTGTGGAATTTGTTCTTTTAATGATCATTTCAGTGACCAATTGATATAAATTGAAGGGACTTTGGAGAACTAAAATGCTATTTTTTAAAGAAAACCATTTCAATAAAGCCAACAAATACAATTTTAAAATAACTAAAATTTCAACTATGGTATGAAGAACCACTCTAATGAAATATTTTGGTAGCCTGAACAACCTAGAAGATTTTTCCAAGGATAATAATGTAATTCTCAACCAATACATTCAAATGAGAAATAAAATTACCATTATGGAAGAGACATTCTACCCAACCATCCTACCCAAATGATAGAGAGTAACCTTGAGGAAGAAATGAAGAAACAACAATAGCAGATTAGACAATAACAAGAATTCTCAAAATAATAAAAGGACATAATGAATCCCTTTTGACATAAATTTTTCAACTAGCCTATGATATTAGTTTCATGAAAAATAAAATGAGTGATGCAATAAACAAACAAAAACAAGTGAATAAGAGAGATTAGGAGAATAAAAATTTGATTTTAATTTATCTTCAGAGTGGAATAATATTTAATAACCCTAAAACTAAGAAACAGATTCATACTACTAACATTGTTAAAGATAATCCCACCACTGGGGGAATGATGTAAATTATGAATTTTATTTGAATAGAAATGAACAGTTAAGAGAATAATTTCATTGAAATAAAAAAGAAGTATTGGAAGAGTATTTTTTCCATTTTGTTTCTCAATGAATCACTACGAATTCCATAATAACTTTGAAACCACCACTTCTGTATCGTAGGAGTGAAACATCAATAGAGTCCATTGATTAAAAGTGTTGGATATTGAGGTTTTGGATTTTTTTATGATTCTTCATGTAAACATAACTTTTCATTATAATGAGAAACAAATTTCAAGGTATTCATTGTTTTTATTGAAATGTTCACTCATAAGAAGAAATTAATAGGAGGTAAAAAAGTCAACTTAGGTGTGGATTTTTCATTCATGTTTTAGAATGATCTATCTGTAAAATGTAAATACATAAGAACAATTTCCCTTCACTACACCACTGGTACATGTGAATCAAATGCGGTCATGCTTGGTTTAAAATCATTAATCAATGTTATGCCACAATGTTTTTACTCATATCTTCTTGTTGGAGAATTGAAACCGTCTAGAATTATCATTAAACATTCCAACCAGGGTAAAACCAAGCATGATGGAGTTATAAAGGATATTCTCAATCAAGTGAGAGGTATGATTGTTTCAATGGATTTATATGTATTGGATATAAAATATTGTTATTTTATTACCTATAAACCTCACATTCTACGGAGAACATTTTGAAAACATATAAGGTAATCATCAATGTTCACAAAGGATCCATTTAACTAGAATTTGAAGTAAACGTTTACATTTCACCATTTTATAGTCTATGAAACACACGGTTGAGGATCATTCATCCCCCATGTAAACATTATTTATTTGTTTTCTATTGATATATTCCCTATTATTTCTAAGATGATAAAATTATTGCGATTTTACCTTTTAGAATTTTGAATATTTCTGAGTCTAATCATCAAGGGAAGGAAGAGTAAGGTTGTGATAAATCATGGAATATTGATATATATTTAAAAGATTATGCTGATCTCATGATTTATGTGGATGAATTTATAGAAACCCATGAACATTCTAGTTGTCTTCTAGAAGGAGAATCCAATTATCCAAATGAAACAAATCTTGAGAACATGGAATGTTATAATCATGATGGATTTTCTTTTAAAATCTAGAAGATTACTAAAAAATCACACATGAGATTTGTGTTCTTTTTTCAAAAGAAATACCCCCAATCCACCATAGATAGTGTTAAAATAACATCATGATAATCTAAATTATTATTTCTCATATTCGAGTGAACAATTCCATGTCATCATTTCAAAAGATATCTCAAGTGACTAGAAGAACTAACTCTTAGGAATCCTAAAAACCACTAGAAATCCATTTTATGGATATATCTGATTAAAATGTAATTTTTCCAAAAAAAAATTATGAATATAATTTAATTAGAGTAATATGAAAAACCAGTGAGATAATTTCAATGGATATATAACCCAAAACATTTGGGGTTTTCATGAAATAAGTCACCACCCATTTGGGTGATGGAATTATTTTTCTCTTCTCTATTAGTCAATGGGTGAGTCCAGTTGATATTGTTCAAAAAAAAGGTCTCTTTACAATCTCAAGTACTGATGTTTGCATGATTTTCCCTATTAGGCTTCTATCTAAATATAAAATGCGCAATGATTATATGAAGTTAAACATTGTCACAAGGAAAGACAACTTCCCATTATCATACATTGATTAAGTCCCTGAAATACTAGCTAGTAAAACCTGCTATTGTTTTATTTATGGATTCAAGGGTTATTTATAAATTCAAATTTTGTTTTATTATAATGAGAAATCCACTTTCAAATTACCCTTTGGTACCTTTTCCTATAGGAGGATTCTTATCGGTTTGTGTAACACTCCTAGATCATTACAAAGGTGTCTGATGAACATTTTCTATTATATTATGGAAACATTCATCGAGGGTTTTAAAGATTACTTCTCTATTTATGGCTCATCATTTGAATGTTGTTTGAAAAGTTTGGTCCATGTTCATTAAACATTCATGTATAAGAATTTTGTCATTGTTTATGAAAATGTTCATTTCATCGTGGTTAACGTGATTTTTCTTCATTGTGTTGCTACTATAGATGGAATTAATGTCAGTAAATCAAAAGGTTGAGGATATGTCATCATTCCCATACCCAAAAAAAGTTGAGAGATGTGAGATCCATCCATGGTCATGCATATTTTTAAACGAGATTCATATCGGATTTTACTAAGGATTAACATAAATTTTCCATGTTTCTCTAAAAAAGATACCCTAAATATCTTCAATGAGGATTGTAAATAGTCATTTCATGATCTAAAAAAATTGATAAACCCTCCCAATTTTTAACCACCAAAATGTTAATTGACCCTTGAAATCATTACTGATGCATTTGAATTTTATCTTTGGAAAGTATTGAGTAAATGATTGGAAAATAAATCTCATGCGATTGTCTATACCACTATAAATTTATATGATGCCCAATCAAACTACACAACTGCTGAGAAGAAAATGTTGGTTGTTTTCTTTTATTTGCAAAAATTTAGATGTTATCTGTTGGGATCTATGTTGATTTCTTTCCTAGACCATTTTTAAATCATATATTTTATGAACAAACATGATGTAAAAAAATACATTTGTGATTTATCTTCATATTATTGGAGTTTGATGATAAAATAAAGGATTAAAAATGAATTGAGAAAATTTTTCTGATAATATTAGTAGGATACCATATTTGTTAACTGGAAAACATTAGATTTGTCCAAAAATTAAATAATCCTTTATAGATTAATATTTTTAGGATATTCAAACTGAAATACCATGATTTTATGATATTGTGAATTATTTTTCTTCTAGTGAACTACCAAACTATATTTATAAGAAATAAATTTATAATCCTGTTATTAATTCAAATAATTAAATTTGGGACAAAATATACTTTTAGAATGTTTGTAGTGATCAAATTATTAGGAGAGTCATTACAAATTCATAATTTCAACCAATTATACATATTTGTCACTCTTCGAGCAATAGATGACACTTTGGAATATATATAACTATGGTAAATGTACATGATTTTGGTTTTTTTGGACCACCATTTTTAGATATTATTTTTGATCTTATATAACCTATAAAAATATTCAATTTCAAGGGATCATTTCTAAAGGAATGAGATTCCACAATAAAAGGTTTTGTTTTTGGATGTTTATTATGTATAGGATATATATTTCCTGGGTCATTTGCGTAATTATTTTGGTCATATTAACATATTTAAAATTTTTTATTATATATATATGTGGATTGATGTTATTCCCACTATAGCTAATGATTCCAAAATTCTACCCATGTTTGTGAAATAAAATATTTTTTCAACATTCTTATTTGCAAATTTTTTTCATTATGGATCAATGTACCCACATTTTTAATAGGTCGCTAAAATATTTTATGGATGAAATATGGGGTTCATCATAGGGTATCCACACACTATAATACTCAATAAATTAGAATTCATGATATTTATAACATAAAAATCAAAAAATTATGTAAACAAAAATTGAAACCAATTATAAAGGGTTTGAGTATGATTATAGTTGACTCACTGTAGGAATATTGTAGTGCATTAAATCCACCAATTTAAATTTATTTATTTATTTTAGTTTATGGGATGTTTTTTCACATTCCAATTAAGGTAGAATACATATATTTTGGGGTTGTAAAAACATCTAACATGCATTTGTTTTCTGCTAGAAAAGAAAAAAAAATTCTTTTTTTCATGAGCCTAAGGAGAAAAAAATAATACATATGAAATCTCTAGGTTTTCAAATTAAAGAAACAAAGTATTTCATGATGGGATGACTCTAAACAAAATTATTACGAAGGATAAAAGTGTAATTGTTTGATTCCAGATTGTTGTTGTTCCTAGGTAAATGTTGTTTCAAATGGAATATCCATTTCATTGATACACATTTTTTCCTTTTGTTGCCATCCATATAAAATAAATGAAAAAAGGGACAACATTCACTATCAATGCGAATATGTTAAATATATTTAAATATAAATTTCAAGATCCCCTAGAGGAGGAGATACATATTCAAGAAGATGAATATAATTAATGTTAGGATGTGTCAATCCTTATAACTCATTTTTTATTATGTAATTAATTTCATGAATTTCATTATGAAATTTTATTAATATTATTGAATTAAAAAAATAAGTGCATGAGGAGGAACATTTTTGGTATATTAGGATATTTGAAGATTTCCTTTAAATTTTTTATTTTCATTTTATATTTCAATTATTAGTGTGTTAATTTTAATTTCTTATTTATCAAAATATTTGTTTTTTAATTAAATTTTTCATAAAAAAGAAACTAGATAGCTTAAAAGATGATTATTTAAATTTTATCAATTTTTTATGATTAATATTTATTTGGATTTTATGAATTTTTTGTGCATGAAATTGATAATTTCAAATTTCTAGAATTTTAACTTTACCGAATAACAAATGTATTTTAGGTAAATATATTTATTTATAGATCCAAATCATGTGACTATTTTTTTAGGATTTATATGTTCTTAAGATACATATTTTTTAGCTGTATTAATAGTTTATTTGACATTCTAGGGGGACAAATTAAATCATTCATTGTGAAAAAAATTTCTGATAGATGTGATGGGACTATCCTCATTCAATGGGATAAAATTAAGACTAAAAGACTCCAAATTAGATGATTATACCTGGAGATGAAAAAGTACTCATTATATCACATTCATGCTAATCAGAAAAGGAAAATTCTATAATTAAGGCATCCTTTGAACGAGTTAGAGAGAAATAAGAGGAATAACCCTTTTGAAAAGAATAATTTATCTTCAATAATAAATTCAAATCATTTTCAACACATTCCCAACTCAAATGAATATTATTGGGATGATAGTGGATATAATTCATAAGAATAATTTATAAGATTCTAAGGGATTATTCAGTTAGTATGGTAGATATAAAAAAATTAGAGAAATAGTTTATAGATAGTAGAATTTCCAGCCCTCATCCAATTTCTATTTTCATCTTCTTATCATTCCATGAGAGGATAGATTGAGAGAAAAATGGAATGTTTGACATAAAAATAATTATGAATATGATGTGAATGCTAGTTGGAAAGGATAAGATGGTGGATGATCAAATTATGTAATGTTACGAACCATGTAGGTGTGGATAGTGAAAACTGATGGACACTCTCTTCCAAGTTGCGATGTTCTTTTTTAATCTATTTTAAATTTATCATAAACTTATATTTTTAATAAATTTGATAGTTTTATTTCATGAAAACAACTTCAAATATTTTATTTTTTTCCAATATATTATATAGAATAATTTATTAATCTACTTACATTACTTTAGTGAGTTATTGGCATTGTGTATAGTTAGTTTAATTATTTTTGATTTCATAGAGGTTATCATGTAATTGAATCACTTTTATTAGAGGGAAATAATGATATTGAGGTATTGATATGATATCCATGAAAACTAGGGTGTTTATATATAAATATTTTTGTTTTCATTGAGATATTAAATTTGGAAATATTTTTAAATAAGGAATAGGGGATTTTCCAAGAGGATTGAGATTGTCCGCAACTATATTTATGATTTTGATTTCATCCAAATTTTCCCTATCATATTTTATGTCCCAATAATGAATTTTATTTCTATATTTTTTATATTTATATTATGTATTACAACTTTTAATCAAATCCCCATGATTTTCATCTACCGAAAACAAAAAAATGAAAATTTATTGTTTTTCAGCTAAAATTTTACCATCATCATAAGACAATCCAAAACTCTTATTTTGAATTCCTCTAAGGGAAAAATTTCAAGATTGAGGTTTTCATGAGAAAATCACTAAAATAATTATCATTATATGTTTGTGTAAGAATATAAATATGATTTATGATTCTTTATAACATTAAATTATTCTAATCTAGAGGACAATCATTTTATTGTTTGTTGCATCAATAATTCTCTTGATTCCCTTCCATTCAATCCATTCACTCAAAACAAAAAACTTAGTGTGAGAAATAATATTCATCATTGAAACCAGAAAATAATGATAAATAGTTTATAACATTTATATGGCATTGTATCCTATTTTTAATTGACGACACCATAAGTCTAACCAATGAAATCAGTTGTAAAACTAAATTAAAAAACATCATAATTGTTCATAAAAAATGTGAGTTAAACTAATCACATATCAATTGTGTTTTAACACATTTATGAGTCAAGCGTCATTTTCATTCACCATGTGATGATTTATTATAGCTCCATATTCCATTAGTGGGGTTATTTGTCATAGATAAATCTATTTTAGAGAAACATCCACTTGTAGCATCCTGAAAGTGATATAATTCAATGCAAAACCAATAAACTTTATTTACAATAACATGTAACATTATTTTATCATTAGGATTAAACTAAGGTTCCTAAAAAAATATTACATTCATGATATTTATATGATTAAATAAACCTTTCCACCAATAATAACTATAATAACTCAATGTATTCAGATAAAAATATTACATATTTTTACATGAATATTCAACAGAGTTCACAAATGCACACCTAAGGATAGAAAAGGATTAGTGTATTTGGGAACTAAAAACGACATATTCTTATTTCACGAATGATATGTAATCTCCCTCATAAAAATATTCCCACATATTACACTTCATAAATGTACCCTAATAAAATCCTTTCTTCATAACCTAGGGAAAGGAAACATACAGAAGGGTGATCTCAGATTCTTAATATCGTTAAACATGAGAGATATCAACATAACAAGTACATAAAAGAATTAGAATGAGAGAATAATATTTAAAACCATAAATTTTATATTATAGATCATTAACAAGGGTCATTGAATAAATTATGGAAGTTCATATGACATAAATCATAAAGTTGCCAAAGTATATGATCTAGGAGAGATTAAAATTTGTATAAAAATTATCTTTTTGTATACATATATTCATTTGAAAATAAAAAAGGGATAAATAGTAAATTTTTCATTAATTATGTTATGAAAATGAATTAGGTTCTTGAAAAACCTTATAAACATGAAATTTAGCTCCACATATAAACATGTGAACATAAAATCAGATGCATATATAAAATACTTATCTCATTAGTTCACAATTATTACCAAACACAGTGAAGGGAGATGTGGTTCCTACTCGACCTTGGTTATAACATCACCACCTTATTTGGTTTTAACGTAACCACCATCCTTGGTTATAATGTAACTACTATATTTGGTGGTAACATAACCACCATCACATAATGGAATTCATATATATGTGTTTCATAAGACCATAAAAGATTAATCATATTATAAATGATGAAAAGAAATGGTATTCATAATCATTTATGATAACATAACTTATGGAAATGATATACGTCTCCAACAAATACATCATAGCATGACATAATGAAAATAAATGGTTTTTATCAATATTTAATCATTTAATCAAAGAATCCCCCATATAAAAGAAATGGGAATTCAGAAAATAATTTCACCCAAATTATTAACCATATATAGAAAATAATAAGGATTATTTCATTGAATTATCTTCCCAATAATTCTTGGGTAAATCAAAGGATTCAATATTTAATAGAAAATGATATTGAATGATCACATATAAAATTTCATAATAAAAATCACCTTTCCATTTTGAATATAAAATTTTCATCCAATAATTTGAAAAAAGAATGAAATAATTTTTTCTTAAAATGTCATTGGAATATAATTATTGGGGAAAATATTGTTCATTCATACTGGTTATAACAATGGGTTGTTTAACATTTTTGATAAAAGTAAAATGTAATAAATTCAAAAAACTTAAAGTTGGTTCCTATAAAACATTTTTAATAAATAAAAAAATAGTAAATATGATTATAATCAATACTTATAAAATAATAATGACTATCTCTAAATCAATTAATGAAAACATGGGAAAGAAAAATAATTTTCAACCAAAGAGAGAGATAAAGTCAATGTTTTATAAGTACAATATTTTTTACTCTAGAATAAATAGTGGGAGGAAAATAAAACAAAAACATATATTTTCATGAAATAATTAGTGTAAAAATTTTTTCGAATTTATAGAGAGAAATATCATATGATTTCAAAAAATAGAATCATATTCAAAAACAATGCGGATAAAAAATATAATTGTATCATAACACTCATACCACTTAAGTAACTTTTGAAAATTAAGACACATTGAATAATAACATCAAATTAAACATTAAATACAATAAAAATAATTATATTCATGATATAATTTTTCAGAATAATGTTATATACACCACATAAAATAAACAAGTGGGGAATATTGGATATGTCTCCCAGAAATAAAAGACAGATTATAAATCCATTAACTTAAGTCTTAAATTCCATCATGCACATTAAAAAGGTATAAATTAATAATATTTTTTATTGAAGATCTTTTCTAGAACCATTTTGATATATATCATACAATATATTATATACAAACATCCATTTACCAGCAATTTATCACCAATTCCTTGTTAAAATCATGTTTTAGGTAATAATTGCTTATTTTTTTAATGTCCTAGTTTGTTAATTTCGGTCATTTTAAATTGATTATGATTATATTATCTAAAATATTTAAACCTTTATATAAATATCACATATATTACTATATTTTTAGAGTAATCAATAAATTTTATTTATGGAAAATGAATTACGTCGTTTATGGAGATGGTTGCCTGTAGGTACACATGAACAATGTTTCCATTTTCTCAATTGATATAATGAAATAAAAATAAATATTAATTAAACTTTCAAGATTAATTATAATTTATTATATTTAATTTATATTAATAAAATACATCCTGATTATCATGCATGTAAAAATAAATTAAAACCTTTCATATTTCCTTATGGATGTGATAGTCATATGTACGCACAAGTGATATTATCATTTTCTTAAAGATTGGTAGGTAAAAATTTAGATGTGATTTTATAAGTAAAAACAGATACTAATTTCATAAATATAATATATAAATACTAAGAACAAAAATTATATTTAGTACTGATAGGTGGTGATGGAAAATAAATTACATCTTCTCATGAGGTTGTAGTCTATCGTACACACGATCGACTGTTTTTATTTTTCATTTGATCAGAGAAGAGATTGATAAAGGTTTTTTATATTACCATAATAACATATCAGTATATATTAGATAATATTATTATTATATCAACATATTTTATTAGTATTTTTAATTATTTCAGAGAATTAAATAAAATAGAAATTCAAGTTTAGAATTGTGTGTTGTCTCCGAAGAACCAAATGAGGTTTATAACAAACGCATTCATAGAATGTTTTACCAATAAAAATAAGGAATATAATAACAGAGGAGATAATTAAAGAAATAATTTGATATTTAAAGGACAAAAATTGTTTTTTAGTGTAAATTAAAGAGGATATGGGGTTCTCTTTTATAAGTAGAAGACATGACACATTTTGAGTTTTTGAAAAGAAAAATGTGTACCTATGTTTTACACCTAAAAAAGGATCTAAAATAGATCATTATAAAAATTAATATGTGATATGGTCTAAAATTGTACATGTTTTGAGTAATTGTTACCCTTTTTGTTTTAAACCCCCAAAGTAAAATTGTTTTAACCATAAACCCGAAAATTCATTTTTAAATTTTCGACTATTCATTATAACCACAAATTATATTCAGCTTATTATATAAT
The DNA here is from genome assembly GCA_963277665.1 of Viscum album. NCBI lineage: Eukaryota > Viridiplantae > Streptophyta > Magnoliopsida > Santalales > Viscaceae > Viscum > Viscum album. The sequence continues at coordinate 932,413,009 of OY728129.1, read as the reverse complement.
ATATATTATTATGATTAGGAATATTGGATCAATTTTTTACCAAATTTAATTCACATAATTGGAAGAATTTATTTTTCAAATTAATAGTGTAGATCGAATAAAAATGGGTTGACAAAAGAAATATCAAAATAATTTATATCAAAATTTAAAATCATAATGATTTCCGTGAGATAAATCGGATTAATAAATATATATAATAATAATAATCTTACTTTAAAAGCTATAATAAAATAACATTTAACTTCAAAATTTTGTATGCCAAAAGCATGTTTTTAATACAAATTTGTAATTTTTACAATGATTCAAAAAAAATATTTTCAATAAATTCTAAAAAATTCACTCAACAATAATTATGACATGTAGATATAGAAATTTTACTTTATTTTTATAAATAAATTTTTATAAATTGTAAATAATTACTTTTACTATTTGTTATACAACTTTATTTTATTTGAGAAAATTAAATTTTCAATAAATATTAATGATTTACTAAAAATTAAATAATTTCTTAATCAATGTGTTTTCTTAATATTAAAATGTTATAATTAATTTTAAAATGATTTTATTCCTGTTCATACCATAATGTTTAATTGATATTTAATAATGGCTATGTCTATCTAATAGTATATTACGGTTCTTTGATACTTAATGTTGTGTGTAAGGCATGTTATCAACGAAATTTAATATATTTGAAAAATATATTTTAAAAATCATAGGGTTTTTACAAGATTATCCTAGTTGAATAATTTGAGTTAATTCATGATAGTTGCATTCGACAAATAATTCTTCTGGATCAATGAGGTTCCAAATAGTTTTTATTAGATTTGGATATAATGAGTTCCTCATTAAAAACATTATATCTATATATATATGTTAATTGGATAATATCTACACTATTTCATTTTACACATTGTATAGTCCCCCTAGTATTTCTTATTATGATATTCGATTTGTCTTATGATAAATGTGAGTTGATTATTTGTGAAATATATTACATGTTATTTTTTAGCTTTGTTAACAAATTTTAGAGACCATATTAGTTCTTGTTGTGGAATTCTTTTCAATGTTATATTTACCTTTCCATAGTTATGGGTTCTACATGGATTGGTTGAAATTTTATTATGGTATTTTGGGGTGCCTATTTGTTTTTTTTCCATTGGGTAATTTTTAACAAATTTTTTGAGTGATTTTTTATTCTTGTTTAAGAATTATAATTTAACTTAGTGATCAGGGTAGAAATTTTTACATTGGTGATATTATTCTCATTAGAGATTTTATATTTTACCATTATTTTATATGAAATATAAATGGTGGGGTGAGCTGGTGTCTATCATTTATAACATAAATATTTTGGTGTATTAATTGTGAATTGGGTTCATTAATGTAGTTACCATGCTATGTTTAGAATTAATTATTATTATTTTGAGTAATTGTGTATTTGTCTAGTAAAATTTCATTACATTCCTACATTGAGTTATACCTAACCTCCCACCAAGTGTGTATGATTGGTAGTGGTTGTGTTATAGGATAGTTTTTTATATAAAACAATACTCTTTAAGTAAATAATGTTTTCATTCATCTTACATGGTTTGTTTTATGGGAATATTGTTGAACCCTTGATTATATAAATTTGTTTTCTACTCATTTCATTATACTTTTTATAATGAAATTATATAGGTATAATGTTGTATGGTGGGTTATACATGAATGGTGGAGAAAAATATTATTATAGTGGTATCATAGTTGCTTTATGGGTATGTAAATAGTATCTATAAAACATGTGGGAAACTAATATTTTTATTTCTTGAATTCACCTTAAACCCAATATTTTCATAACTTAATTTGACAAAATTTTCTTCCATATAAAAAATTTTTAGTTTAGAAATGAATCCTAAGATATCATTATTTTTTATTCCATATATCCGAACATAACTTATTTATATTATAGGTATATTAGGATGTTGAGTTCTTTTTTTACCAATTTTCACATACTTATTACATCTAACACTGGTCTTTTATACTCCCATGAATCATATTTTCCATAGTTGTTTAACTAAGGGTTTAGATTAGATTATTCACATAATTTATATTTCTAGATATTATATATACTAAATTTCAGCACGAATTAGATTTTTCCATCAAAGGAATGTTGTTTCCCATTATTTAGGAAGATGAGTTTTTCAAATAATATTTATATGATATGTCATGAAATGATTTGGTTTTACAAGAACAATTTTCATAATTAATACCTATATTCTATACACTTAATGGGTTTTTAAGAAAAATCATGATATTTCTTCTCTTAAAAATATCATTATTATGGATTATTAGGTATTAATTTCAAAATAAATTATTAAACATTGAAATATGTTTGTAAACAATTATTATAGGATTCATTAAAATGATTTTAATAATAATGATGTGTTTGGCACTATTATGGTTTTTTAAGTATAAAATAATTTTTTGAAGTAGAATTTTCAACTATAGAAGTGTTTTGATTTAAAATTAATTTTCCTGATATACACTCTTATTATCATGTAATGGGTTGATTTCCAAATTATATATAATCTGTTGTTTCTTGGTGTGTCTTTAAACGATGAAAAAACAATTTTATTCCATTTTGGTTTTAATGTCACATATGGAATTTTAAAAATTTTATTGCATTATTTTTTTGATAAAATATATTTGAAACCCTTGGGATGTATTATGTATTAAATAGACATTTTCATTCTTGGGATAAATTGAAATGTTTTATTATTTCTTGGAAGAAATAGAATTGGGTTTCTTGTGAAGATGATGTTGTATGTGATATGAGTACTCTTTGTTATGAATTATTATTGTTAAATTTTTTGATAATGTAATGTTGTTGTTTCTCACATCCATTGTGATTAAGTCATGGGAACCCTATGAAGTTAATTAAAGGATCATTATTTCATGGTTTGAAAATGAAAAAATAAATTTATTATTCATTTATTTAATGATTTATTTTACGTTTCATATTTATTAGATGTAGGGTTTAGTATAATGAATTGACAGAATGATAAACGGTTTGGTTATGATTTTTATATTTTCATAGAATCATGTAGTTACATTAAAATGGGATTTTGAATCATGGGGGGGACTTTTTTTACTGATTAAGTTCAACAAAACATCATCCTTCAATTAATTTTATAAACCATAATTTATCATTTATGATATATATATCCTACATATTCAACCACACTACTTCCCCCTTATACTATATAGGTACTATAAAGTAAATTGAAAAAAAACTATATGGTTTTTTATTAGTATTATCACCTAATCCTTGCAATTTATACTCCTATCAATTCAGAAAACCTTCAACTAAAAATAATATTCAACACAGAAAAAATGTTGTGGGAATCTACTATTATAACCCACAAGATTAAATATTAACTAAAGTGAAGGGTCTTTATACATGATACGAAAGTCAATCTATCTAAAAAAAGGTAATTCATTCTCCTAAAAATAGTTAAGGGGATTTTTATATAGGAATAAATAGCCTTTGATTTATATGAACAATAATCATAATGGATGTTGATGTGAAGGCATTATATCTTATAGTTTTCTGATCATGTATTCCACACATATCCTCTTTCCCATATAATGTTCATATAGATCTATCACCACCTTGAAATTTGACATCTACAAAAACTAAAAGTTAGTGTGGAATATTGGATTGTATGTCCTTATTATGTTATTCTACTTCTGGAGAACTCACTCAATGTGAGAACATTATGTAATGGTCGATTAAACTTAAATCCTTCTATTCTTAGTATTGAATTTCATGGTCAAATTATTCCTCTCTATTATATTTATAAACTCTATCAACATTTTCACATTTAAAAATCGCCTGTTTTTCAAACATTATATAGAAAATAATCCTCTTATAGATGCGAGGAATGATCATGATTTAATTTGAAATTATATTCATCTTAACTCTTAAAATGAATTCTTTTACAATCTTCCAATGATATTAGGATTTTAATTTTTCATAGTTCTCACAAAACATGGTGAAAATTATGTCCAAATATTCCTTAGATATCATCTTGATTCCATAGGTTTTATTCCATAAATATTTATTCTCTAATACCTAGCATAGAAATATCATAATTTATGAAATTAAAAAAATAAAAATTTATTCTGTAATATTCTATAAAATGTTCATCTAGTAGAATAAAATTACTCATTATAGTTACTCAATTACCCTAAATAAATCTTATACATCATTAGCACTTAGAAAATTCTTCCCACATGATTCATCTGGTTCTAGAGGTCTACATCTGATAAACCTTTATTTAGTTAGGAATGGGGTTTCATCATCTACAACCCATCAACACAAAATTTTCTTCCATGTTATGATGTTCTAAAATAAATGGGATTCCATAGATCAACTAATTAGATCAATCAACTTTACATTAATTTATTATAATACATTATATGTTTAATAACCGAATATTATAAATATGAATAATTATATTATCTTTTAGTTATTTATCTTTTAGTCCCTCTGATAGACCGTATTTAATATATTTTTCACCCATAGATAAAGTTGCTTCTTAGGAACCATCTTATTGTTTTAGTACATTATTATTTCTTCTACCAATTCTCTATATTCTGATAACATCATTACAACATAATAACTTAGAAGTATCCCCAAATACATGTGAGCATATTTTTTGAAACTCAATATAGAACTGATCATTGTTATACTACTTCCAATGTGATGTTAATTTGATGAGAATTTATTAGAGAATTATCTAAATTAGTTTTTTCAAAACAACTAGTTGTTTGATTTTCTTAATGCATTATTCTGAATAATTCAAACATTACGCTACACCTAATGTAGTGTTTATCTCTAGTAAACATATAAAACAACTTTTGGAATCTTCTTTTGAAATATACTCTTGGACAGCCAAAGGGTTTTGTAGTTTGGATTTATCAATATACTCTATAATATAGTATTCGAGAGATAATTCCAAATTTTATTTGAAGTGCCTATTTTTGTGGTGATACACTTCATACATTTTCAATCATTATGAAAGTAACACAATTTGTAATGTGTAAGTCACCTTATATTCCACAAAAAATGAAATAAATGGACATTAAAAATTAGTATTTGTTATTCATTCTTTTAATCATAAAATTTTTTATGAAATTCATTATTTTTATTTTGACGGTTTTTTTAATAGAAGGTTTTTACTTCTTAAAATTTTTCCACATTTTTGGAAATCACAAAAACATTCCTAAACCCATGTTATTTAATATTTTATGTCCTATATTTTTTAAAAAAAATATAGAGAACAAATTTTTCTACTGAACATGCAATTAATTGTTAAATAACTTAATATAAACATCATATATTTAATTTCGAATACATCGGAATGACTAGAGTCTAGAAAATTTGACTATTTAGTGTCTTATGCATCAAATAGACCAACGTTATGTCCATTAGAGTTACCAAATTCATATCAATGAGACTAAATTAGTTCTGTTAATTATACTAACCATATTTTAGTTAATAAAATAGAAACTATTATAGTTTTTCATACTAACAAATGCCTAATATCATATTATTGTAATTATTTCAATCAGACAAAAAAAATTCAGCATCATAATGTTGTTACCAAAAAAAATCCGATGAAGATATAATTTTATGATTTTTTATGTAATGAACATATGGTTTCATTAAAACCACCACAAAGAATCATGGAAATATGAATGTAACACCTAGAGATTTGAAAATAGAAAATTAAGTTTTGTAGCGTGTACGATACACAACACTAAACCAAAAATTGATGATAATTTAAATATAAAATTGTAAAATAGCTGTTAAATATTTGAGTATTAGTAAGATTGAATATATTATATAAAATATAATTATATTTATTAAAAAAATTACACATTACACGTAAATAATTAATCAATTTTTTGTAATTCCTTTTTAATCATCAAAATGTGTTATCTTCAAAAATGATTTTTATATTTTTCTCGATAATATAATATAATCATTATATAGAACATTTAGAAAATTCATTTGGTAAAATTAATAGTTTTTTCAATATCAACTTATCATTATTAACATAGGGTTTATTTTTCATTTTTTCAAAAAAAATTATTTTTCATTCAATAGTGAAAACTACTAATGTTTTTGTAAAGCCACAATTTCATTTGATAAATTAATTGAAAAGTAACATTATTATATTAATTTTATTTAAAAATAGAAAAATTGTTCTTATGTTATATTTATTATAATTAATGACTTGTAAATAATCTTTATTCTATATTTAAGAATAATTCTATTTTTATAAATAAAACATATTTTCAAAAAAACTTTTTCAAAAGGCCTAATTATATCTATTATAATTAATCAAAATAAAACATCATGTGGAATTATATAAAATAAAATATATATTATATATCTTAAACTATAAATTAAAATTCATATAATTAATATTACTAGTCATGGAATTAAGGTAAAATAATTGTTTCCTTGAAAAATGAATTTTTTAAAATAGATTTTCATCATTGTTGTGGTTTTATATTAAATTATTCCACCTATGTTAAATTATTTTGGTAATAAGTCTTCGATGTTTTTAAGAATAATGATTAAATTTTTTTCATAAAGTAAACTTATTTTTGGTCAATATAAAGAGTAACAATAATAAATATTTGTTACCATTGTAAACAAAAAAAAATGTTATTTAAGAGTAAATATAATTTAACAGTGACTAGAAAAAAGTGTCTCTAATAGTATGAATATATATATTTTAATTTCAATATAACACTGATTATATTTTTTTGTTACATTTTTAATGCTTATATAGTGATTTTGAAAAAAATTATATTTTTATAATGTTAAAACACTCATTAATTTTGGGATAATATATAGTTTTAATTGATAATTTTTTTATTAATTGAAGAAAATTTGAAATAAATATTATTTTAATTAAATAATTTTATTAATAAGTCATTATTAAATATTTATGAAAATATAATTTATATGATGTGAAATGTAAGATTTATAAAGATTAGAAGATATTTATTTTTCAAACCCCATCCCTTCTCAATAAAAGTATATTTTATATTCAAAGTAAAAAATTAAAATATTTATAAAATTATTTATATAAATTAAATATTATTTTTTGATTTATCCTTTCTAAATTATCCAATGATGAATTTTTCATAGATTACTGAGACCGTAGATTTTTTTGTAAAAAATTTAATAATGTATAAATATATTTTGTGTATTACGATATCATAATGAAAAAAATGATATAATATATTCTTTGAATGATATACATTATGAAATACATGTTTCCACATTAATATTATTTTTTCATCTTTATTAGCTTTATAAAGCCTCCACGAATCCTATAGAAACTATTGATTATTCAATGGGTTTTAAATAATTTGTTTAAGAACATGACTTACTTACATGTATATAAGTATAATATTTTAAGGATTTAGGCCCAAGTGCGTATAAAATAATTAAAACTATCTTATTTTGTTAAATAAATGGGAATAAACCATAGGATGGTTGTTTTTAATTATTTTATTGTACATAGTTCAATATATGTGTTTGGGAAATAAGAATGAACTCCCCAATATGTTTTATATTTAAACACACTTATGACTCCATCAAACTTCACAATAGAAACTGGAAGCACATCATTAATATTACATCCCATCTATAGAGTTATTCAAAGGTTTCCCAATCATGGAAGAATCTCCTCCCATGCTTTTGGAACTACCCACTCAAGGTAAGGGATCTTCCTCTCTTCTTTTTAGTCAAGCACCTAATTTATGTTTTTCATCTTAATTTCAAATTTTTCATGTTATTTTAAGTTTTTCTATGATCCTTTTGCTTACCTTTTTCATATCCATATTTTATAGACCTTTTTATTTCTCATTAATCCCTCTTAGAAACCTTTATATACACTTGTTATGATGCCGATATTTCCCTATGATTTTCCATACCCAAAGTGAGTGACCTATTACATTTATTTTAAAATAATAACCTTCATAATAAATCACCACTTTAATTGAAACTTGTTATTTTTTCATGAATATATAAATATCCCTCTACTACAAAATTAATTTTAAAATAATGGTATATTATTTATTCACTCTTATTATAGAATTTACAAAAGCTGTTATTATGCGGAAATCCCCTCGTTATCCTCTTTATTAATGAATCTTCATTATATTCTGTATTTTATTTCCAATTTTGAATGTTGTGATATTTTATTTAATATCCCTAATTTATCCCTTTAGATTTATAAGTGATGAATGACCCATTTTACTCTCATTAATTCCTCTGATGAACATATATGTGCCCCCATTATGTTTCTCAAATTTCACTATTATTTTCTATTCCAATCAATTTTGTAGTGAATTCCAATACACATTTACTATCAAGTGTGTTCACTATTATGAAATTATATTTTTTAATTGTGTATTTACTTGTATTAAATCAACAGTCTATTATCTTGGTATTTAATGTGATGAAATGGTTTATTATTTTTTTAAATCTATGGGGCACAATTATCGATGTACATGATTTAATTATGATTGGTGCCCCTAGATAATATTTGTTGAGGCCATTATAGGATACATGGTGGGTGCACCCATACATCACTCCAATGAATTGGGTAATGTTTTTGTCTAATGGTATTCCTTATTTAGCATTCGGGAGGTAATACTGAGAACATTATGTTATGACATCTTGGTGGTTACCTTTGACCTATTTTTATAATTTGATGTATAATTTTTTTGACACATTAACATATTTTCATTATATTATCATTCTATATCGTGCTCATTGTTCATGATTATGATTCTCACCATTTTATGTCCCATTCATATTCTTATTTTCTAACATGTAATACATTATTTATTTTATGATTTTAATATTTATTTACTGGGATTTATAGCTCACCCCTTTCTTATATATTTCCCTATGATATCCATTATTGTTTTAAGTGTGATGGAATATAATGATCATGTTAATCATATTTTAAATAATGTTTAGGAAACCCCTATTTTATGTTGTTGTGAAATGTACGAAATTATAAAATACACTAGACTCCTCGATCATATGGGTTGTATTATGTGTAATATTTATTAATAAATAATGAATTAGTGAGTAATAGAAAATGGGTTGTAATAATGACCATTTAACGGATTTTTATTAATAAGACTACACTCAAGGAGTTTGGAGTAGATGCATTCATAACTCAACACGTCTGATATTCACTCTGTCTTAATATCTATTTATTATGTATTGTAAATCATTAGCGTGTTTTAGTTCTATTGAATTCCGGTGAGGGTTATAAATTCATTAGAATAATTTACCTTCATATTCACTAATCCCAATATGGGATTATATCTATGGATTATAGGTATGGGAAGAAATGTGATACATATTAAGCTAATTGAGGTCTTCTAGGGGATTGGAATAAAGAGTTTCCATAGATCATCTGATTGAGGGATTTCTTGTTTATAAAAGAGAAAGAAATTTTGATATTCATATCAAGGGATTTCCTGGTGTGGAATGAAAAAAGTAACATTTTGTTAAAAAAATATAGATACAAGAAGGTAGGATTTCAGATATCTATAAAATATAATGCAGATTAATATAATATCTTTTATAAATCTTGTTTTTATTTCTAACTTTACTATAAGATTTCATATTACTTCTTTTAACATGTTTTTTATTATGATGTGATATTTATATTATAAATTTTTTTAAAAATATTTATAATATCTATTTAAACATATAATTATTTATTCTATTTAGTAACTCTGATTTCTCTAAAGACTTATGATCTGGATAAAATAACTCTTACCACCATCCAATTATTGAGTTTGGGAATTTTAGAAAATGTGGTATGGGTTTTATATGAGATTAATTTTTAAAACTATAATTCACCAAATAAAACTCTTTATAAATTGTATACTCTTAAGATCGAAAAATTATACCTTTTAGATTACATTCATCAGTAGACATTCTCAATCAATTTTGTAAATTATTAGCGTCTTCAATCTCGACATCAACTAGAACGTACATTTTAAACTCCTAGTGATGTTGAGATCCCTCTTTATCCTTCAAAACTAGTCATAAAAAATTAATTCAAATTATATTATATTCTTCCATTAATTTGATAAACCTAGATATAATAAGTTCTATATATTCCTCCATTATCAATTATCAGCACTTTGCTCACCATTTTATCATTACATTCAGAAATCTTCTTGAATTAGATCTTGGTGAACCTTTTCTATTAGTTTTTCCATTAGTAATACGTTCTTATGGTGGAATTAATTCTATAAAAAACATATTAATTATTAATGGATTTATATTTATCCATCTACATGTTTTCATACTTATGATAGATTCTTCTTATGGAGTATATTCTTGTCAAGTTTATTCTTTAAGACCTACCACAAAAAATTTCTTCTCATTCAACATTCGTACATTCTTTTCTAAAAACTATTCACACCAAATAAAATAAGTAATAGTCATCATGTTATGTGTACTCAAATCAATTCATTTTTCTCCCATTCCAATTTAAAATATCACATATAGTGATATTTCTCCAACTAATTAGAAACATATTTAATTTTTCTATTATTTAATTTTTCCAATAACATTATGTATGTTTGCTTATTCATTTTTATCTTATATCATTATGTTTTTTAATCATTAAAAAATTCTTAGAAAAATTTAAAAAATGATAAAATAACTTTTCATAAAAATATGATCCTCAAATCAACCATCTAAATGTATACCAGATGTATTATCAATGAAAAAACCAAGAGTGATTAACATGTACCCGGAATATAACTATATTATTTAAATAAGTAAAAAAATTCTATAAAATATTATTTTAGTTGAATGTTTATTTGATTTTTATTAAACATAAATTCCTAAATCCATCATAATAGACCTATTAAAAATGTTAAAGCATAAAATTGATTTCACCAATTTTTCAAGATATTATTTTGTTATCATCAAAAAATCAATTTTTTCATTTTTTATTTAAAAATTTATTTTTATATTTGGATGGGATATTATAGAAAGAGTACCACGTGAATGATGGAAACATTAATTCATAGGAATTGTACTCAGTATATTTGACTTCATAACTTGTAGAATAAGATTCTGGGTACTGAGCAATAGTGATCCCCCTGTATTAAATCACCATCATTACCATTTTATATCTATGATATTTTTGACATATAATAGAATCAGCTGAATTTTTTTATTGCATCAAATATATAAATAATGTTGAGAAATGTTTTACATCTTGTAAGATCCATTTACTCCAAATGTTGTTTTAATCATTCTTTATCACTTGGTTCTCCATCTATGGACCTTCCTATAATCCATTAGATTCTTATATTTACCTTATCTTCTCACCTATGGATTAAATTATTTCCTATCATTTTCTAACAAGAAGTATGAAGTAACATATTTTTATTCATTAATATTAATTTCTTCCTCTAATGTTTCTTGCAATACAATCATACTAGCCTTCATAAAATATTTTTCATTTTTATACTATGAATAATTTCCGTCTTTGGAATAATTTATTTCTTCTAATTCATGTTTAATTTTATTTCCCAACATATACTATATAAGTAACACATTAATTCATTTTTAGGATTATGTTCAGCCATTATAAACATACTATATATATTCATATATCATAGTAAGGAACTCATCAATGGAATCTTCTAGTGAACTTAATATTTTTCATCAGTGATGTCTTCCACCATTCCAATATAAATTATTCATTCATGGATTAATTAATTGTGATTAATTATATTTATTCTATTTTATTTTTCATTCATTTATATTTAATATTTTAATTAAGATTCATTTTATTCCAAAAAAAATTTGATAATCTTCTCTCGGGCATAATATCTTCAGAAACATACTTCTTAGATGAAAACAACACTGTATATTCAAATTCATTTCACCATATAGGAGAATTAAATTATATCATATTTTTTCATTTATAATTTTTTTGAATCATTCCATTAGGGTTATCTATGATTTTCTAGGTGGAAACAAAGAATCAATCAATATATCTAGTCTTTTACAAAAATCAATAAAGATCTTCATGATATCCAACCATCTTTAATGTCAATATATTTTTATTTTTATATGACAGTTATGTGTATTTAATATCATTTCCCATTACATCGAGTCTACTTAGCTTTAATGTTCCCCTTATTTGATTTGTAGATATTGATATATTTTGACACAAGTAAATAAACATATTTTTTAACATTCCAAAGTACCTTATTGAACCCCACGTGTTTCATAGTTTCTCATATTTCTTCACCAATCATTATCTGTAAATATAAACTATATTATGAAAATATTATCTTGTGCATTCAGACTCATAAAATCATGGGGTTGAATTTTTGATCAACGTAAAAAAATATGGAACATCTGATGATCAACCATTCTTCATACCATTAAATTGAGTCTATGTGGATGTAAAATGAATTTTTTTTTTATAAGTTGATATATTATTATCCCTATACAAATTTGAAAATTTTATAGCTTCTATGTTTCACGGATTCACTACCTCTTAAAGGAGCATACAATTGTACATGTTACAATGATATTCAAGACACCTTAATTTATCATCAAATTCAATTATTAATTTTTTATCTCTTCATAGTGAATCATTAATATATATTTTAAGGATATATGATGTCTATTTAATCAATTTTACCAAATCTATAGTTCAGTATTCTTAATACCAAATATTTCATGGTCAATATCAATTTATTAATGTAAATTTTTCACACAAAAAAACAATCATTAAAACCAATTTATAAAAAGAAAACCCATTCATAATGATTTTTCCATAAGATATTGTTTTATAAATTTAATATTTTTCCACATTTCCATTAGGGAGTTTAGTAATGTTTTTAAACACTCATTACTTTTTTTATAATGAATTCTCTTCCCCATCTTGTTCTATTTCCAAAAATGATTTTTCTACCTATAATACCTTGATAAATTAAAGTATATATGTGAAAAGAAATACCCAATGGAAATTTTCATCTCTTACTGGATTTTTATGAGAAAATATTCAACATACTAAACAATAATGAATTCACCATGGATGTAATTCAAAAAGATAAATTTTATCATTTTAAATGAATTATTATCAGACATATTAACTCCCAGTAGTGGTGGATCCTCCATCTATTTATTTATATTGTCTTACTTTTATCACATCAAAACTTTTTTCCTTATGGTTTATCAAGGATTTAGATAAAAACCTACAACTTAACATAATAAGGGATATCATCCTTCAGAACAGGATTAATATCCATATCATATATGAATTCACACATCATGTAAGATAGATAAACACTAATATCATTAGAATTTTAAATCCAAACATTGGTAACTATCCATGTAATTTTAATTGATATTCTGAAAGGATCATCCATTTATATTGAGTGGGGATAATCATGGTAGACTAACTTTTATTTATTATGTTTACCTTAAATTATTATTTTTATTCTGTTGATAAAAACTCTAGTATTAGTTCAGATGTATTGATATTATCTGTGATCCCTCACTAATTTAAATTATAATATTAATATATTGTAAAGTAAATATCGCACAAATATTTTTATAAGGTTTTGAATATGTGTGCAAACCATCACTGTGTCAGGTCAATGATTATCATGTTATATATTCTTCTACTAATAATCACTTTCATTCATTATAAATTAGAGTGGTATGTTACTAACATAACCCACATTCTTCTATATATTTATCACATTAAGGGTCCACATAATACATCTAAAAATTGAGTTACATATTAAGAAACTCTACATATATTGTGATAAGATTGTTATCATGTTTATATAGGTACCATCATTCATTGAGTAATCCCCCTTATCATTATCATGGATTATTAAATTATTACCTTATATATTTCATTATACTCATCATCAATAACATTAATATACTAATATTGGTTTACTTTTTATCTATATCCATCACTACCATAAACTACAACATCTGAAACTTCCCCATATTGGTGTTCGATGTTTTCATGGTACTTATCCTTCTAGTATTCTGTATCTAGTGAACTCACTCTACATTATAAATCCATGTTCTTACCTCCTCAACATCGACCCTTCTAATATTATAATGAAGTTTATTGGTTGATTGTTTCTACTATTTAATATTTAGTACCAATCCCTCTCTTTTTTTATTTTCATCTCAATAGCTTTTATCCATTTATATAGAAAACATTCCGGTTATTGACATTTGAAACATATGGGTTTGAATTTGGTATTACATTAATCTATCTCTTGAATTAAATAACTTTAATTTTTTTCCAATATATCTATATTTGACATCATTATATCTCTCCCAATACATGGAATCAACTATGTACAAATCATACCTATATCTTGGAATGAATCAAAAACATTCCATCTGCGAAAATTTATTTTTGAATGTTTATCTAGGATTTGGAATAATGAATAAATTTACAATAATTTAACAACATTTCAACATCATCCATTAAATATTTTTATGGTGGGATCAAAATTATCATTATTTTATTTCCTTTTCATAAAATAAATAATCTATATACTTTATTATAATTGACATTCTTCTAGATTGATTCATGGATTTAGAAGTTATCAATCTAAAGTACATTTATTTATTTTGAATTGTTTCTTTATCTTCATCTTCATGTCAACATTACATTATATTCTAGTATGAAATCTTATAAACTTCATTATTGATTGGATTCCTCATCTACTTTATTTAGATCATTCACATGTATTTCAATTGATTCTATTACTTTTGATATATAATATGCAATATTTATCTATATAATTGTTTTTATTGACTACTGGCGACTTGAACATTAGTCTCACTCAGAGTACTTCTTTTATCCTAAAACCATCTTTATCTTTGTAATTTTCTAAAGAATATATTCATTCTTCATGAAAGTTATTATATCCTCTACTGGTGTTATTTCTACCAATAAATTTAATACTCCATGATTACTTATATGTGTCATCATCTTCTTACTAGATGATTTTATAAACTCAAATTATCTTGGATAAATTTTATTTATCATTAATAGTGATGTTATTTTGATGGATGACTAGTATAACATCATCTAACTTATGTAAACAAAATCATTCAATAGTTTATGTTTTATATATAAATATTCTAGATACTTTAACCATTTACGTACACCAATATATTTTTTTTATAAATTTTATACTCAGAAATATTATTTTTAAATCTCATTATACTCATTTAAATGCATCATAGATTTAGGTTTCCTAGAATATATATATAATTGTGTTTTGGATATCATTCAACATATTAAGTTCCATGAATATTCTAGTTGTAGTTTACGTAATTCATTTTAGTTTTTATAGAAGAAACTATGTTTTTATAATGATGATAAAAATGCATACAACAAGAACTGTCCATATTTAATTTATTAATTCTTCAGTTATCTTTATCATTATAATTATCCATGTTTATCCATATTCATTATTTTCTTTCAATGTTCTTTCCATTGGGATTACATAATTTTGTTGATCTCAATATTGATTATAAATTAATAATTTGGTATTCAATCTTCCAATTCATTGAAACTAACTCAAATCCAACTGATGTTGACTATTCTACTTCATTCTTTCTCACTAGTCATAAAAATAATGAAGATTTTCTCTACCACTATATGATGGTAAATGGTTAAATTATTGTGTAATAATATTCATATATTTTATCTTTACTACTCTATATAACACAACCCAAATACAATATTATTCAATATAATTGATTATATCCAATAAAAATCATCTAATACATTAATTCATGTTTATTTGGGTTCAATTTTGTATATATTTGTTTCATATTCATGGAAGTATAATGTATGTATGCACCACTAAAAATTATAAAAAGTTTTTTATAAATATTTTATTATTATTTCAGAATGTAATTATTTTCATTGATATATATTTTTGAGTTTCAGTGGTTTTCTCTGTCTTGTGGTCATCTGGAACACACTTGGGGCCTTTTGAAGAATTTGTATAGTTTTTTTGAATGGTTTATATAGGATGGTGTGTAATAGAATTTTATCATAGATCGGTAGTTTTATGGGGATACCTTTAGTATTAAGATATGATATACGAAACACATTAGGAAAGTCATGAGTTGTTTTATGGTCACCCCCATTTGTGATGCAAATTGAGTCTCTATGGGTAGTTGAGATCTAAATAATGTATTCAAATTATTGATTAAATTATTTTTAAGAATTATCAAAGAAAATGAATGAATTTTTGTCCCCTTTTAAATATATAACATAAAATGGGGATATATTTTATTTTTAGGGTGGAAGTATAAATGAACATCAGTTCCAAGTTAAGGTCACACAGCCTGGTGAACTCTTAAGAGCTCGTGGGCATAATTCAAGAGAAATTATAAATCTATTCATGTAATTGGGTCATGGTCAAATAAATTTTGTCTCCTTGCAGTTACAAATTAAATATCCCACCTATAAATATTGTTTAACATTTTTTGATTCATAATTTCTCCTAAATATATTTTGATTTTATAAAAATGAATCAAATTGGATTTTAATGTGTGGATTTTATTTGTATTTTTTTTAATCTTGGATTTGTGAGAAAATAATTTTATAAAAAAAATTATATTGAAAAATATTAGTTGTGTTTTATTGAAAACATGCTTTTATTTAATGTACAATTTTCAAATGTTCTAGGTTTTTTGAAAAAAAATGATGATGTTTTTTTATTAATGTATAATTTATTTAATTTTTTTTAAATCCGTAGTTGGAAATTTAGATTTTTAATTTACAATATTATTGTCAAATCGATTTAAATTTTTTTATAAATGATTTTAAATACATTAATATTATTAGTACATTCATAGAATGAGCTTCCAGGCTCATTAAACCATGTTTGTATCTTTTAAAGGAAGGTTAGATTTTTTATAATCTTTTGCCTTGCTGAATTTTATTCTTTATTATCCATTACATTATATGGGGAATGTTTGATTTGTTTTATGATTGAATATTGGATCGAATTCATGAGCCTATTTATATAAAATACTTCTCATATAAAAGTCTTTATGAAAAGTTGGATTTCCATTTCTATGGATGATCTACAAGGTGATTCATATTATTGTTCATGTGTGACCCCTCTAGTCCATGAATCTACATAGACTTCGGAAAAAGTGGTTGAGAAATGATTTTATCTTGATTAGGATATTTTCTATGAATTATCCATTCAATTTTTAAATTTTAACTTTATGATAAACTCTAACTTGATGAAATATAGTTGTTGGAGTTGAATAATGGAATCATTAATTCTCTATAAACTCTAAAAGTGTCATGGGTAAATGAATTTATGGAATTATGTGAAGTAAAAAATTTAATTGTGGTGTTATTACATCATCTTATCTCAATTATATGATTATATATCTTAGTTATTCTTTAAGACCATGTTATTTTAGTTTATTTTTTTGAATATATAAAGGAAGAGAAAGTGTTTATGTTTATTCGCATTCATCACAACAAGATAATAGTAATGACTTTTGTAACACATTTAATAGAGATATTATTATTCAATCATGATCTAGTGACCAATAACTCATTAAAAGATTAATTATTAAAAAGAGTCCTTCATCTGAACAATTTATTATTTAAACTTTCATTTTTCAAATAATTTTATATGGAAGAGTTTTAGAGGTGCATTTAAACAGATGATAATAAGATAAATCCATAAGAGAGAAATATTTGAAGGCATGTTAAGATTGAACTATTTTAAATTTCTTGTTATGTTTTCAAGGATAACTTATCTTTTATGTGATTCCATTGTAGAACACTCGTGCATTTTATGACCACATTTTTTGAAACTCTATGTACTTGTCTTTGATGTGGTCATTTAGAATATGTTCGTAGTTCTATAGTTTGGTTTATAAGACTAGAAATTATTTATAATAATTCAATTATTCAATACAATCTATTTATAGATACATGTAAAATGATTTTAGAGAAGATGAATCTTTTGATTTAATCATTCCCTAGTGTATTCCATGTATTTCATCCTATAATTATTATGATATATTGAATACATTTCATTCATGAAAGCCTCATTGATATGTTTTTATCTATGAGGTTTAAATTTCAAGTTATCCACAAGATCATATTTGGCATTGCTGGATTTTTCATAGAAAACCTTGAGTGAATTCTTAGGTAACTAGGGTGAGTACTTTACCTCTTTAGATAATGCACCGGTCAGTTCCCACAGTGATAATTATAACCAAGTTCAGTTTCTATATGGTTCAGTATGAATTAGTGTTAATCAATAAAATTAATTTATTACATTCCATTAATATTTTTTGCTTGACATAAGGATTCATATAGTTTCAAATTGAGACCATACTTGGACTGGTATATCTTTTTGTTTGAAGTTTTATGTTATTTTAATCGATTTTTTATCCTTATATTATGTTATTTTCTGGATCATTTTTACTCGTGCTTTACTTGAATAATTTTGAATGTATTATTGGGAAATTTTTTTTTAATTTTGATCATAATTATTTCCCTTAGTGAGTTAAAGATAAATTTTTAGTTTGGTGACATGTTTTATTATATTATTTGTCATTTTTTACATACATAATATGAATTCAAAGTGATCTAGAGACCTGTGTTAATTTATGATGATCTTTATGGTTTATGATTCTATATTTTTTCTTTAAGTTAATCTTTAGTTAATTTAGTTATTGTGAGGATTTGTACAACTTATTTCAAGATTTTGAGAATTTTTCTGATGCTCTTTTCTCACTAGACCTCTTTTAGCTTTTCAGGAACACTCACCTATTGTGTCTGAATAGAATGGGTGGTGGTGTGAGGTTTTAGTTCATATAAACATGTATATTTTAAATTGATATATTGTTCCTTTCTATGAGAGATCATTTGTATCTTCTAATATTGTTTAGTTTATTGCAGATATGTTTAACCATTGATTTTGTTGAGGTGTTTTGTTTCAATTTTCATTATAATTTTTCCATTGAAATTTTGAGTGTAGAAAGGCATAGTGTGGATAATCTGAAAAAATCAAGTTACTTCTTTATTAAATATTATATTATTAAAAATATTTTTTTTAATTGATGTTTTTTATTTTTACTTTAAAATTATATAAAATATGTTTATTGTATTTTTACCATGTGGAAATTATATACTTTAAATAAACTATGTGGATGGATAAAATGGTAATCTTGGTGGGTGGTCTTTATATATATGGTTTTTTAGTTCACATTAGAGTCCATGATTTGTGAATGGTTAAGAGAAATCATGCATATTAACTTTTTATTTTGAATGAAATTATACTTATGGATTTCTTTGTAGTTTATGGTACACACATGACTATGAATGCTCTAGTAGTAATTATGAAATGTATTTTTACATATGGGTTGTTTTATCCAATGAGCTCCATATAGTTTAGATAGAGATATGAGATTGATGTGTGAGAGGTAGAACTTGGATACATTTGAGGTTTCATGGTTGGCATATGTTTTTCAAGCTATGGGTCTAAATCATGTAGGCAACCCATGCTTTTATGTTAGGAATTTACATTTAAAACCAAGACTGAATTATTCTCATCTACATTGAATTTATACTCAATTAACAAAGTCATTTGTAAATGATATTTGTAGGGATATTTCATTTTTCAGATCCCTTGCATTCAATCCCCTGTTCATTACATAACATGTAGATTGAGAAGGTAAATCCATCTATTTTCCCATTATTTAACCTCCTTCTTCTATTTTCTATTTTTGATTTCTTTTCCCATGAAACATGATATAAATAAAAGTAAATCCTAGGGATTTTTTGTAATAATTATGGAGTTTTTGTTGTCTATATATTTTATAGGTTGATATCTTTTATAGATAAGGTTTATCCATCAAGGGTGTGTGGTTTTGGGGATTTAGATACATGTTTTATTAAATTCCATCGATTTTATAAGTTAATAAATGATTGAATATTCTAAAATCATTTCTTTTCATGATATAAATATATTTTATACCAATTATAGGTCTTCAAAAACGATTTATTAATTAAACACTTTCCAAAAAAATGTTACTTTGTATTTTTAGTTTATGATTTTTAAATGGATTATTTATGCATGAATAATGATTACACTAATGTGTTAGAAGCTTATTTTAAATAAATTTTATAAATATTATGTGTTTGGTACCATTATTATTTTTAGATAGGAAAATCATGGTTTAAATATGCCTTTTCAATATAAATTGGGTTTTAATTTTCATTTCATTTCTAAGGAATGAATTTTTTATTTTTTGTAATGTATTTATTTCTAATTTTTTTATTTGAGATTTTTTCATGGCTCATTATTCAAATGGGGAAAAAAATTTCTATAAATTTTACTAAAAAGATAGTTTGACCCTTTTAAAGGTATTATTTTAAATATTTGATACATTGATTTTGATCCCCCTAGGTCATACAATGTATTGTATGTACTTCATAATTTTTTGATAAATTATATTATTATATAATTTTGGGATGTATTTAATAGTTGTTGTTTTTTTGGTGTATGAGTTTAGGGGAATTTTATTTTTTACTATTTAATATTGATAAATGTGTTGATAATATAATTCTTTGTTTTCTCTCAATAAATTTTATTATGTACATTGAATACTATAATGTTATTTGGGGAACATGGTTTATAATAATGTATATTAGATTAGTAGACTAGCTAAGGTCTCCTATTTTATATTACAAATTTGTTCAATTAGGGATCCCGAAGAGAGTAATTTCGGTATTTTCATAATATTCGAATTCAATGTAGTCCCAAAGTTGATTAATATTGAATAAAAGGTAGATTATCTAATGCTTTGACCTTTTATGTTTCTAATTATTCTTATTACTTTTTTGATTTTTTTTTCTATGGGATTCGAGTTTCATATTTAATATATATTCTATGTAATCATTGTGAATTTCTGGAACATTTTTTTTGGATTTTAATGTCTTATTATTAATGTTTTATTTTCTAGTGAGAACTTGATGCAATTACTTCACTGAATTATTATATAGATTACACTTTGACATGAATTAAAATAAATTTTTTGGATTTTTCTAAATTAATGATAAATATTTTTATAGGCATAAAATCCCACACATACAATTTAAACATGGTATCCTTTTTAAAATGGTGGAATCAACTGGTGGTTTATAAATAGGTGATTTAAAAGTGTTCATTTCAAGTGATGTTTGATTTAATTTCATAAGTGAAAAATAATGGATTTTATACTATATAGACCTTACCATTTCTAATATAGGTTTTCTATTTTGGATTATAGAAAATTTATTAAAATAACATACTATTTATCATGATAATTTCAATAGGAGAACAGTGTATTGTAATTAATACTCAAACTTGAAATGAAGATTTATTTATAAAATAAATTTCATAGAATATTTAGTGAGATAATATTATAGTATTTTAGTTCACAAAAAACATAGAAACATTTTTTTGTTGAGCTATTATGTATTCATATGGTCTCTAATGTATTAATTTCATTTGGATATTTTTCATATTAGTCCACCAAAGGATATGTCGGGATGTGTTGAGTGACCATGGGTCACATTGAGGTAATTTTTCTATAATATATGTTTATTATTAAAATTTGAGATATTACTGTGTCATTTAGTTCATCCTATAGATCTATCCATTCAATGTCTAATATTTTTGTTCATGTAATGTATTTCATGTTTTATGTCGTGTAATATTCTAAAATAATAATTTTATTACTTATTACAATTATGATTCAAATATGAGAATATTTACTATTATTGATTATTTATTTTATAGTTTATTTATTTTATTAATTTAATATTTGGTTTATTCATTATTTTTATCAATTTATAAATATTTGTAACCCCAAAAGATTTTTAATAGGGTAACTTTAATTCGATAGCATGTACGACATTTAACACCATTTGTAGAGGGGAATATAATATTCCAAGACAAAAAATATGTATTTAATATATTAAATAATTTTAATATATGATATACCATCAAAATGAACATGATACTGAGTTATATTGAATTACCCTCAATAAACAAATTATTTAATAACTTTCATCACACACAAGAATGTGATTTACTTATTACTATTAATATTTTTATTCAATATAATATGACATAACCTAGCTGTGAAATATTTGGTTATAACAGTGTTAACTAAATTATAAAAATATATGGTTTACAAAAATATTAAATTAATTCATTGGTAATAAATTTATTTTATCTAAAAATAAAAAACAATAAAATATAATGGAAATGTTTTTATAAAAAACATGTATGCTCCCAAAGGATTTTTTTTCATAATAAATTAAATTAATTACTATTAGTGAATAATATTAAAGCAATTTATATTATATATATTAAGTATACTATTTTTTCATTCATCCAATATATTTTATAGGAAAAAGATAAAAAACACATTTCTATTCATAAAACCCTGTATTTTTCTAAAGGTAAGTTTCTGCCTTTTAATAGAGAACTAGTTATAAAACCAAATTTTTTCCACTTTTGTAAATTTTATATGAAAAAATAAATTTCATTTTTGAATTCATAATGTAAATTTTATCTTAGGGTGAATATTTGGTATTTCTTATGATAATTTCATATCATTTATCAGAAATACTAGATTTTAATTGAAAATAGATTTTTTATCAAATTTATTTATTAGGGAAATTACATTCTGTATTGGTTTTAAAGTTAATTTTATTTCAAGTTTACATAAATAAATTAATTTTATGTGATTTTAATCAATTTCACATTGATATTTGACATAAAAACATTTCAAACATTTGAACATATTTACTTTAAAACAATGCTTTCTCATACCATTTATGAGATACAATGTAAATAAATTTTTATCACTTCTGTTATTTTAATTTATGAAAATATATTCCATATTGGTAATGAAAATAATTAAAAATTTCCATTATGTTCAATTTTGTTTTTTCCCCAAATTTTTTTTGAATGAAATAAAAATTAGTTGAATCGATTGAGGTAAAATTAAGAATACTAAAGGACTAAAACATAAACATAGGGGCCAAAATTACATTGAAACGTGTTAAAAACATATTGGATGGACATATTTATATATCATTATACCTTGTATCAAAT
The DNA here is from genome assembly GCA_963277665.1 of Viscum album. NCBI lineage: Eukaryota > Viridiplantae > Streptophyta > Magnoliopsida > Santalales > Viscaceae > Viscum > Viscum album. The sequence goes on along the minus strand of OY728129.1, from coordinate 932,389,726 downwards.
ATTTATCGTTTTTTGAGGTAGATTGTGTTATGGATACTGGTAAATAGTGTTTACATTTTTATATTTAAAAAACTGATTGTCCTCCACCACTATAAAATGGAAATCACCCCCCACAAATATTCAAACCTATCAAGTCATTTAGATCATTTTAACATAGTTAAAATAATATTCTAAATTATATCCTACAATACTATAATAATAATTTTGTTCAGTAATAAAAACAATGATGATTTTTTCTATATACCGATAGGAATTACTTGTATAATAGGTAATGTTCTTCAATGATCACTTTTGATTCATTTATTTATCCATAACCTCATTAATTTTTATATCATTGCTATATAATAAAATTAGTAGCCTAAATATATGGAATTTTTATTCTATTTTTTTGAAATACACTCTCACACACTTTCGTAAAATGGGATATATAATCATCATTAATGTGTATATAGGACTATTGCCTCACAAATTGATGGCATTTTTTATTACATTACCTCTTTAAGGGATGTAAATAATGATTAATTTATAGTTTATATATAATAAATATATATATATATGATATTTATAAGTTATTTAGGTTTATTTAATTATTATATTGAATTTAATTTCACGCTTTCATTTTTTTGGGAATTTGATATCATCGTTTGTTGATTTGTGGACTATCGCCTCCTCAAAGTGATGTGATTCAGTAACACATTTCATGATTTATATTAGGGATGGTTTTAATATATATATGTTATAAATATAACATAAATACGATACATTAATGATAATATAAATAAATAAATATCAATATCAATTAATTTATAAATACAATAAAAAAATTTATGTCGTGTTCAAGCATAAGAACAACCTATCGTCTCAATGAACGATGCATTTCATTTCCTATATAATATTTTTGTGCATAATTGTAAACAAAAATATAGTGAATATATATGATATTTAAATCATTTTTTCATCTTTTATATGGAAAAAAATCATGATCAACATTATAATAAAAATAATAGTAATTAAAAACATACACAGAACAAAAAAATTAACACCTGAAATGATGGAAAAAATAAAATATTGTTAAAAAAGGTAATAATATAATATAATAATATAATATGTGATATTATAAATATTATTGGGTTTCTGGTACAATTTAATAAATTTAATAAAACCCTTATATATATGGTTAAATGATTTTTACCCAAAATTAAATGCAAAGTAATGTAATTCCTCATAATTTCTATTTATTAAAGGTTTTATGATATTGAAATCTTCCACTCTCACCTCTCCTATCCAATGAGTGGATCCCATTCCACCTTACCTTTTGGGACTCAAGGTCTTCTGTACCTCTCGAGGTTGGAGATGGGGTGGTGCTTCCTTCATTATTTGTGATTGTGGTTTGGTGGTTTTTTGGTCTATAGTCTCTTCCATAATTGGATTTTCTTCTTCATCCTTGACCACCCTAAATTTCTCGGACCCATTTTTCAATCACCCCCCATAGATCATAGTGGGAGGGATGGAGTAACATGGTTTTTGTTCCTTTTGTTTATGTTTTTATGTAAGGATGTTTGATTGGTGAAGACGATGGTGGTGGTGGATTAAAGTCAGCGTTGAAGAATTGAATTTGTGTTATGGATTAAACGATGTGGTGGTGGATTTGGATGGTGGGTCATAGGTTTCAGTTCAATGGGGAGTTGTGTTGATAGCTTTGGGAAATGATAGTGATGTGTCAGGGATGTTTTCGATGAAGGGTTTCAACAGAAGGGAAACATCTAGTTTCTTATTCCTCACTCAGATCCTCAATGGATATCTGGTTTCATAGAGGGTACCCTCAGGTGCTTGTCTTGTGTTTTGTTGGACGGTTCTGGTGGTTTTACTAGTGGTTCTGTAGCTCGGTCTGATGGTAATGGTCGTATCAGTGTGTGCGTGATATAGGCCTTGTATGAAGTCAGACGTTTGAGGTTCCTTTCTCCAGCACTCATCCATGATTCGAAGTATCTACGGTAGATGATAGAATTATCTTTCCACCTATATGGTTACTTTTGATGAGCTTAACATAAATAAGGTGTAGGTGAGGAAGGTTGTGGGGTCAGCTAAAACAAGATTGTCTCTTCAGTGACATGTTTTTATGTGATGTTGGAGACGTGTTATGAAACATGGATCAATATTGATGTTTGATTCGAGGTGGAAACGTGGCTTGATCAAATTTTAAATTTTGAAAATTTGAATTGTATCTAGAATGTTCAGGTAACACTCTATGGATCATCAAATTTTAAATCTGGATATTTTTCTTGTACGGTTACCTGTTATCCTTAAACCTTCTTTTTAGAAAAATAAAAAAACAGCTTTAGAGTAGGAATAAACATTCATTATTACATCCAATGGGGTTATACTTGAATGTTACCAGGGAGAAAGGGATTTCGTCTCGATTTCATGTCATTGAGGCATATTTAAAAGTTATACACCTATTTTTTTAATATGGTTTATATATTACCCCTTTGAAATCCACTATCTTGAGTACTTAATTATTTATGATATTTTGTGTTTAAATGTTAATTATTTCATCAATGGGGATTTGAACATAATGATACCAAGTGGGGAATAAATTTTATTATTCAATACCTTTTTATTGGGTTATATTGCTTCTTCATTATTGTTAATATTATACAATTATGTGTATAATTACCTTGAATATCTATTTATATATTTCAACTTATTATGTGTCGATTATATTTAAAAATAATAATTTTATTATTTCACACTTAAATGTTATGGTACGTTTAAGGGTTTATTTTACAATCTCATTCTAATAGAGATTTATTATTATGGAAATTTCATTAATAGAATTTATATGATAAATTTTCCATAAACATGTCACACCCTAAGAATTTGAAACAGTACTTATATTTAATTTAAATATTTATTCTAAAAGATTTTTTAAGACTTTTATGAAACAAAATTATTTTTTTATAATTAAAATAATATTTTAATTCAAAATTATAAAAAACTTTTTGAAAAAATATTATTTTCATTAAATAAATGTATTCTATAAAAATAAATTATTTATTTAAAAGTATTCATTAATATTTAATGTTTTTAATAAATTTTTTTCATGAACAATGTATATTATTTTTAGATATTTTTTTTACACGTGTAGAAATATATGTTTTGAATAGTCAAATCTGATTGAAATTAAAATGATAATTTTTTACACATGTATAATGAAAGTGTGTGTGTATATATACACACCTAATATAATAAATATGATAATAATTAAAAAAAAAAATTTCATCCATATATTGAAATAAATATAACTTTTTTAATATTTTAATAATAATAATAATAATAATAATAATAATAATGATAATAAATGGTAATTCAAAAATAATATTATTATATTTAAGATAATATTTTTTTTTATAAAATATTAAAATTATATTTATATATATAGTTACATTAATATAAAAAATGAATATATATATATATATATATTAAAGTAATATAGTTTCATATTATTAAAAAAATTAAAACATAGAGAACACATATATATATATATTAGCGCCACATTTTTATAATGTAACATCACTTTTTTTAAATTGAATGATGTAATAATATTTTAATTATTCTGGAAAAAATGATGATAATATAATAACCTATTAATATTATAAATTATAACATAATAGTAATGATGGGTTTTGAAAAAGATAGATAAAAGTCAATGATGAATAGATAAAACGTTGGAGAGATAAAGTGTATGAAAAAAACAAATATTGTTAATGACAAATAAATGAAAAAATAAATGATAATACAAAATGAAATTTCCAAAAAAAATATTTCTTTGAGACAAAAAACAAACCAGAGAGAATGTGATAGTAGTTTAAAAATGATATTTAATAATAAAACCACAAAAAAATTAAGAAAAATGGTTTATGAAATTATAAATTCTATAATTATAAATATATATTTAATATGTGTTTTTTAATTATAAAAAACACACACATTATATATATATATATATTGAAAAACTGAAATATATAAATATATATATTTAAAAAAAATTCTAAAACCAATTAATTAAAAAGAAATAAAATTCATGTAATGTAAAAAATAAGGGTGAAATGAGTCAAACATAATAAAATGACATAAAATTTGCTAATAATTTATAAAGAGGAACAGAAATTAATGGTCACTTATGGAAAAATTGGTGACCCGTGATTTATTACAGAATAAAGAAATAACCTATAAAAATTAAAAATGATAAATATAATATATTAATATAGTGTAATGAATGAATAGTGGTTATGAGTATTTCTTTAGTTTTGAATTAAAAAAACAAATAATAAAAATAACCTACACATAAGGAATGTGAATTTTTTTTTATAAATAGATACTAGAGAGAACCCCTCCTTCATGTGGATAGAACACAAAGTCATACCACTTCGATGGGTTCATGTTCTTATACAAGAATTATATTACCCTTTCCCTTTAAATTTCTACTATTAATTAATTGATTTTATTATTTTTCGTTTGTTTTGGGAACACACACACACACAAATATATATATATATATATATATATAGTCATATATATACGTGTCTGTGTTTAAAACCATAGATTTTTAATACAATTTATATATATGATAAGTCTTCTTGTTTTAAATGATCTTTTCCACTCAAAGATTATGGTTACATGGTTTTCTTATATTTAAACTACATACATACATGACTGTTTGTATATATATAAATATATATACATATATATGTACACATACATATGCATACATGTGTATTGTTCATTCTCGTTTACTTAGAAGATAAAAATGGTATTTATCAACTACCATACTAGTCATTAAAGATTTGTGTATGAATAATTTTCTATATTCACCTTATTTACATAATTGCATGTGATAATTTTTATTGTCTTATGTGTAGTTATGGGAAAAGTTATTATTTAATGTGTGAACATGCATCTGCACCTCTTAGCATGTCGTGCATGAATTGGTATGGCCATCATCTAGATCATGTTGGGCATTTCAATAATTTTGTAATCTTGGACGCACATAAACTCATGTTTCATGAAATTATGATTTTCAATTAAAAGTGTGTTTTTCCAAGTAAGGGATTCTTCCTAAAATGATTTTAAACCTTCTGAGGAAATTGTGATGAAAAGAGGAAGATTGATTACTTTTTAATAAAATAATATTATGTAAGAGTTTTTAAAATGATTTTTGGTAAGAAATAAGAAAGTCCGGTCCATGGGAAAATATTTTCAAAATTTTAATGGGTGAGTTTCGTGATGTTATGTGGAGTGAACCGAAAAGTATTAGTGAAGACTAGTGGCTGTATGTAGGGGACTTATTAATGTTCTACCAAGTATTATTAATTACCCACATAAAGAAACTAATTTTAAATAAGAATTCCCAAAATCATTAAAACATAATTATTTTGTGAAATACCATTTTCTTATTTATATTGAAAAATTTGTGAAAATATTTTTTAAATATTTATATTTATTTCAAAGGATGATATAGGGAATTTATCAGTTGTTTTGAAACCCCTTACTAGGCATTTTATTCTCACCCTAAGAATTATAAACACTTTTCAGGTTTAGCATACTTACTGCGTTGAAACATTGTTATAGAAGCAACACGTTGAAGAATAATTGTTTTTAATTTGTATATTTTTGTTGAATTGTAAGTCAAATATCTAATTTTCTAGAACCGAAAATGGTAGAAGGTCTTATACTGAATTTAATGTTGTTTATTTAATAGTGTTTCTTGTAAAAAAGGTATACAATATTTGTAATGAGGGGATAATATAATGCCCCCAAGAATTTACATATATATTTATTATAGAATGCATGGACCACTGAGTCTTTACAAACACCAATTTGTTATAACCTAGGCATGTAAACAATTCTGTGATGTGAATTTTGAAACTCTTACATACAGGGTTGCAATGCGTAAATTATTTCGAGTCAGATAAGAAAAACATAATTTTTGGGGAATATTAACCTACCCTTATGAATATTAACATACCCTTACGAATAGTGATATACCCTAATGAATAGTTACCTTAACTACGATAGTATATAAATAAAATTCAAGTGGAGTATGATATACCTATGTTTTGGAATAAGTAAATCAATGTTTTAAAAAAAAATTAGAATATAATAGTATTTTATTTATATATTAATGTAATCATATTTAGAAAATAATTTTTGAAAAATAGACTTCATTTTTGGATTCTACATGTTCAGAATTGGTTTCTGTTAATTTTTGGGATTTTTTGAAATACATGAATTTTTTATAAATAGTGAAATACCCTAATTTTAAAATATGATAAATACAACAATTAAAGAGTTATGTTTGATTTTATGCTAATGTAAACCCAATTAATTTGGATTCATATGATATAATTACTATTCTTGTTCATATAAGACTCAGAATTCCTTGTCATGTGGAGAAATAATAAATTAATGAATATAATATTGAGAAATCACCCCTCCTCTCCACTATAAAAAACCCCCCATCACTCCCTCTTCTCTTCACTCCTCCCAAGCATGGTGACTTCTCCATATTCTATCCAAATAACCTTCCAACCTCCTCTCCAATGTCCACAAAGCCTGCGTCTCATTAGAAGTCCAAAAACACCCCCTTAAAGAGGCTCTCAAGGATCTTTGATTCAAGAAGTAAATTCATCTTTTCAATTCTTTGACTTTCCATTCATGTTCATTTGGATTCTTTCTCTATTATAACATATCCTTATCCATAAGTTGTGATGACTCCAGTACCATACATGTACTGGAATATTTCAGTGTTAGTGGAATAAGTTATCACTATCAATTCCTTTTAATTTCTTTTATACTAGTAGCTAAAACACCATTCGAGATGTATCAATTTACCACATTCAATGGTGATGGGCTTTCGATAACTATTACGATTATCAATTTTTTTTCACGAAACCATTATTGTTATTTTTTAACTGGATTATTATATATTTAATATACCCTATGTAAGTTTATGTAATACCTTCGTATAAATAGTATTAATTTATAATGAAAAATGAGTTTGTTGTAATCAAAACCCACAAATTAACTAAAACAGTTATCATTAAAGTTATATATAATAATTTATCCTCATTCCAGGTATCCAATTTATATAAATGAACACTAAAACCTATATATGTTCATAAATAAGATGAGTAATCAAATCTGGAGAATTACATCCATTTCACATGAACTCCATTACTTAATAACAAGTGAACCAATTATGAAAATAATGAAAATGAACACTATGAAAAAAAATTAATATAATAAATTATCAGGAAGGGAATATATGAACTAAACATAATTATGATAAACTAAATAAATGTACAATAGGTTCTGAAATAATTTATTAATATGTCCAATTTCATATTTTAGGACCTTAATTTCAAGAGCGGAACACATTCAGACTTCAGGTAAGGGGTTTCTTTATCTTACTTCCATTTTTGTAAGATTTCCCATATTCAATATTAATAATTGTGTATGTTGTATGTATAATTATCATTTATGTATCATATCATGAATATAATTATTTTCATTTTATTCAATGTATCATGTTAACATTATTAATTTAGGGCTATACGAATCCATTGATTACAAAGTGGTAATGTTTTTTTCACCTGAACCTCCTTCTTCATTTAGGTTACTTTTATTGTCTAATTACCTCAATGTAACTCTTGTGTATTGTTATGTACTCCCCGTAAATTCTTTTTAGTGTTATATATATGTTCACCAACCATAATTATTCATTATTTGATGGAAAATTACATGTTTTAAAAGGAACTTTCATTATTGTTTCCGAAATACAAACCTGATTCAAGATATATTTTCAAATTCTTACTCGTTTTCATGTGTAATAAAAAATATGTTTTAATACACCATTAGATTTATAAAAAAACTCATTTTATCATGAAAATTATCTTGGATAATCTCTGGATTTAAGAGAACAAATGTGCATTTCCACTTTAAAATTCTCTTTAATATTTTCCTTAAAATGCCCTTAAACATTTATGTATAATGAAACTTATGAAATATTTTTACAATCTTTCACTCCAGAGGGACATAATTTATGCTTAAAATATAATTTCAATGTCTTGGTATTTTATTTTAGGGGATATTAATGTTATAAAATATGATTTCATGGAAAATATGAATCATTTTCAAAAAGAAATCTTCTTTCAAAAGTAAAAAGGATTTTTCTCATCTCTCATTAAATTTTGTGAGATATTTTCCTTGTTAATCAATTATTTATTTCTTGTGGTGTATGTACTTACCTTTTTTATATCATATCAAGAGTATCCGTTTTTTCATGATATTCTAAGGGCTTATGATTTGAATGTTTCAAGAGGGTATGGGACACTTTGGAATGTTTAAGGATTATTTCCTCAAAAATTTGGCATTGGTCTTATTTATAAATATAGTCATCTATGTCAATATCCATTGTTTAATTTTGTACTTAATTGAGGTTTATCTATTACGATATCATCTACAATATATTATTGATGTTTTTTTGATTATCTTGATTTTGGATGTTCTATTTTGTTATCAGTCACCGTATAATTCCAGATAGTTAGTGTTTATGTTCAATGACTGGGGAATGTTATTTATATTTCATATGTTAGTTTCAATATGAATTTATATGTTGATTATGTTTACCCCTTTCAAATGAGGAATTCATTTTACAAAGTAAGTGTTAGGTGGGGCCCGCTATAGCACCTCGGTGCATCGGTAGGTATCATTAGACAAACTACAGTCTTGGTATAAGGCCTTGACAAAATGATTATTTTTTGTCTTGCCATGAGGCCTTAATGGTATGGTTATGTTGTCCCGCATTATTCATTCCCTTATTATGAAAATATAATTTATAGTTTATGTGGTTATTTGATAGTTTAATAACCATGATTATGTTTATTAATGTCATTACTTACTCAGGTCTTATTCCCGTCATAATGTGTTAAACTTTCTATTTAAGGAACATGTTTTTATATATTCAACATGCCTAATGTTTATGTTATGATATCTTCCACTATATTTCATACCCTTACTGTGTGTTTGAGTTCACCACTTTCATTTGTTTTTCCTTCCCAAGGTTAAGAAGAAGAGATAATTTATTGTGTTTTCAAGGATGCAATTTATTAGATTTTTTAATGTATAATATTTTTTTTCATTTCAAAATGTAAAACTAGTTCCATGTATGTATGTAGTTTCTTCAAGACTACAAAATTGATCGGTCCATCGGGATGCTTATTCCTTGTTTATATACCAATGTAATCAAATAAGGCACTGTGTCTAGGCAACTAGTGTTGGGTCCTTATAGTTGGTATCAAAGGAAGTTTATTAGAAACCATGGGAACTATATTTATAAAACATAGGTTTGGGAACAAATCCCTAAGATGGTCCTTGAGGATAAATAAAAAAGAACATCCTAGAATTTTGGTATGTAATATATTATGTGGATCATTCAAGAAAATAAATCTATGTCTAGACAAAAACAAGTAGAAGTGGCTCTAGCACAGATGTACCTTTGAGTAAAAACTTGTGTAAGGAGTTTTGGGCATAACATGTGGTATCTTGGTACACGACAATGATCCTTTTTTCACTCTTGGTTTGACACTCCTATTTGATATGCTAAGGATAATTCACATTTTATTTACCCACCATTATGGGGGATTTATGTCCCCAATGTAACCAAAGTATATGGTTCTAGGATTTATAATGCATAAATTTATGCGATGTGATATGCCATGTATAGAGTTATAGAGAGTTCAAAATTTTATAAGCTTATATATAATATGGAATTGATTAGATATGGCACCTACCAAATGGAATGTGAACTTCACCAATACACGTGATGTGAAGAGTAAGAAGGATCATATCTCTAATAGCCTTACGCCATCTTTTCACAGGAGGATTGTCTCCAATGTATCCTCATCATATGATAAAATAATATCATGTGTTAACAAGGTATGTAAAGAATTCTCTAAGTCCTATGGATTTTAAGGGAATCAAACTTATAATAGTATGGTTGAGAGATACGGGGATAAAGGGAAGAATGGAAAGAAGTATTTTCCCACATGTGATAACTGTTGAAGAAATCACCCTAGTAAATACTTGAATAGAATGGGTGTTTTCTAAAAATGTTGAGAAAAAAGACAACAATTTCATGATTTAAAGGGTAAAAAAATGGTTTCTAATGTGAAATGCTTCAATTTCATGGACATGGGACAATATGTGAATCAATTTCTGAATTGTCAATGGAATATACACCAAATGCTGATTTTAGATAATGAGAATGTTATGATGCTAATGCTGATGAAGTAGAATGATTAATATTCCTTAGATCAGAATCATGCCATTTGTATATTTTTTCAGAAATGTACTGGTTGAATGAATTATGAGATATATAAGGATTGTACTACAATACTCATTCATTAACGATTTGAGGTCAAATGATAAATAGTACAAAAGAAAAATGATTCAGTGGAACGTTAAACTTTTTATAAAAAACATAATTAAGGGAAATAAAACCCTTAATATATATATAATGTTGTGATAATGGTGAAGAAATTATTTATTAGGATAAGTATTGACTTCCTTGGAACTGATTACTGACTTGTTAGTAAGTGGTCTATGTCGTCATCAATGAAGTTTAATACTCTTTTTGATTTAAGGAATATATCCAATAACATGTATCTTACATAAAAATTATGGAAGAATGCATGTTTCCGATATGGTTTTTATAGTAATTCTAGTTATTGCAATGTTTCAAGAGGATGCATGATGAAGTTATTCAAATGTTTGGAATATGAATTTTAGAGCTACTTCTTGTTGATTAAGGATTAATGAAAAGTTCATCTTGGAAATTTAGAAGACTTCATTATAAGGTGTTGAATCATTATATTTTGGATTTTTAACCATTTATGAAATGTTTTATGTTGATCAATGTATGATATTTTAGAGGACAATGTATTGCTTCACCAAAGGGCGTAAACCATGATATGGAATGAGGTATAGATTGTAAAGCTACATAAAAGGATGTGTTTATAAGTAGAAATGTATATTTATACTCTTATAGAGTGGAATAATTCCTCGACTCAAGGATAATAGTCTTAAATAATAAAATTTTATATTATAATTATCATTGATAATATCGATGAATTTTTTTTTCATTTGTAGTTTTGTAGTAATGAACATTCATCTGAACATATCCTTCATCATGTTCCCTCAGAAATTCATAGTTAGATTTTTCTTCCATGTACAACTTTTTTTCATCCAACTAATGTAACCTCATTCAAAAGCATGATTTTTGAGGTGACCACATCATCTCCATTAACAGTTTAAGGAGGATAATTTAATAACCATATTTTTGATGTGGGTTTCCATAAGGGAATTCCTATGTATCAACCATTATCTTTCGAAGTTCAATTTCAACATTTGATTATGAATTTTTTGTAAGGAGGGGATAATGTAACATGCCAAGAATATACAAATAGATTTATTATAGAATGCATGGATCAGTGAGCCTCTACAAAAACCAATTTTTTTATAACCTAGCCAAGTTAACACTTCATTGATGTGGATTTCAAAAATCTTACACACACGGTTGCGATGAGTAAATTATTTGGAATCCAATAAAGAAAAAATAATTCTTGGTGAATAGTAAAATACCCTTATGAATTGTAACATACCCTTATGAATAGTGATATACCCTAATGAATAGTAACCTTACCTGTGATAGTATATAAATAATATTCATGTCGGAGTACGATATACGAATGCTTGGAATAAATTAATAAATTTTTTTAAACTATTTTCAGAATAATTTATGATTTTAATTAAATATTAAATTAATAATATATTGAAAAATATTTTTGGAAAATGGACTTAATTTTTGGATTCTACATGTTGATAAATGGTTGGGTGAGTTTTTGGGATATTTTTTAAATGCATGGATTTTTTATGAATAGTGAAATACTATAATTTACAAAATAAGCTAAATACACTAAATATAGAATTGTGTATGATATACTTCCGATATAAGCCCAATTTATTGAGATTCATATGATAAAAGTATTATTAATGTTCATGGAATACTCACTATTCCTTATCTTTTGGAGAAATAATAAATTAATGATTATAAAATTGAGAAATCCCCTCTTCCCTCAACTATAAAAACCACCTGTCACTCCCTCTTCTCTTCACTCTTCTAAAGCCTTGTAACTTACAAAAATTCTATCCAAATATCCTCCCAACCTCCTCTCTCACATCCAAAAATCCATTGTGTCAAAAAAACTCCAAAAAAATCTCCCTTAAATATCCTCTTAATGAAGTTTGGTTCAAGAGGTAAATTCCTCTTTTCAATTCATTGTCTTTCCTTTCATGTTCATTTGTTTTCTTTTCCTATTATTACCTATCTTTATAAAAATGTTTTTATGACTCTAGTACCTTAAATATACTGGAATTTTTTCATGAATGTGGAATAAGTAATCATCATCTCTTCATTTTACCTTATTTGATACTAGTAGCAAGAACATCTTCTGAAATGTGTCAATTTACCACGTTCAAGAATGATGAGATTTCAGTTGCTATTATCATTCTCAATTCTGGTCATGAAACCGTTCTTTTTATTGTTGAAATGAATTATTATATATTTATTATACCCTATGTATGGTTCTGTAATCCTTTTGTAAAAATGGTATTATGTTATAAAAAATATGAGTTCATTGTAATCAAAACCCACAAATTAGCTGAAATAGTTATCATTAATGTTCTATATAATAATTAATCCTCAGGCCATGTAACCAAATTATATAAATTACCACTAAAACCTATAGATTATCATAAATAATATTATAATTCAATTATATAGATTCACATCCATTCCATATGAACTTCACTACTTAATAACAAGTGAACAGATTATAAAGATAAAGAAAACGAACACTACAGAAAACAAAATTCAATATAACAATTTATCAAAAAGGGCATAAATGAACTAAAAAGAATTATGATAAAATAAATTCATGTATAATAGGTTCTGAAATAATTTATTAATATGTCTAATTTTATATTCCAGGACATTAATTTCAAGAGAGGAACACATTCGGACTTATGGTAAGGGGTTTCTTTATCTCACTTCAATTTTTTTTGACATTTCTCGTATTCACTACTAATACCTATGTATGGTGTATGTATAATTCCAATTGATGTAAAATATCTTGAATATATTTATTTTCATGGTATTCAATGTATGATTTAAATATTATTAATTTTGGGTGATATGAATCGATTTATAATAATGTGGTAAGGGTTTTTTGACCCGAACCTCCATTTTCATTCGGTTTACTTATATTGTCTAATTACCTCAATTAAACTCTTTTGTATTATTATTTACTCTTCATAAATTCTATTTAAGTGTTATAGATATTTTCACTAAACACAATCATTCATTATTTTATGGATATCTATATTGTTTAAAAATAACATTCAAAATTGTTTCTCAAATACAAACCCAATCCAAGGGATATTTTTTAATTCTTACCCTTTTAAAGTGTACTCAGAAATCTGTTTTAGGCCACCATTAGTTTTATAAAAACACACATTTTATCATGAAAAATTATCTTGGATCATTTCTGTATTTAAGATATCAAATGTGCATTTCCACATTAAAATTCTCTTTAATACTTTCCTGATAATGCTCTAAAATGTTAATTTATAAAAAATCTTAAGAACTATTTTCACATGATTTCACTTAAATGGGACATCATTTATGCCAAAAATATAATTTAAATGTCCTAGTATGTTATTTTATGAGATATTAATGTTTAAAATATTATTTCCTGGAAAATATAAATTATTTTCCAAAAAGAATCTTCTTTCAAATGTAAAAAGGATATTTCTCATATCTTATTAACATTTATGAGATATAAGCATTATTCACTGTAACACCCGAGACTTTTATGTTATATAAATCATCAAAGGAATCTTTTTCTACACAACACTTGCTTGGCTTGCTTTACATGCAATCGCGACCTTCCTCGATAGCTTGCGTCGTACGCAATACCGAGTTTCACTAAACAACAATATGCTATTAAAACTAGCCGTTATGAATAGTAATAACCACTTTTTGAAATTTTATAAATTTTATTTTTCAAAATGGACTTCATTTTTGGACTTAGAATATCGAAATTAGCCTAGGGTGAAATTTTGGTATTTTTCTGAAAACTTTCAATTTTTGATGAATAGTGAAACCACTAAGTGGTAGGTTAAAAACTGAATTTTGCATAAAACTTAATTTTACCGCTTCTGTGAATGGAATTTCGAAAATCCGACAGACACGGTTGATATCAGTATGTAAAATGTGGTTCAATGAGATGAAAATAATTTTTTGGTGAATAGTAACTATTTACTTTTTTTACCGCGGTTAATAGTAAATAGGGTAACTAAGGGTAAATATGATATTAATATTACCCTAACACATGTCCTAATTGTATTGGACAAGTGTAATTCGACCAAAAACAAACTTAGGAATAAAATATGACCATTTAGGCCCAATTGGATTAGATTAGGACATTTATTATTAATTTATTTAAAGAAGGGTTAAAATAGTTAAAATCAAAGTTTAATAAGTAAATCATTTTTACTATAGGGTTATACATAAGATAAATTAGATTTTAAATATTCATTAGAAAGCTAAAAAGATTTCCTACATGACGGTATTTTATTTGTAATTTTTAGACATCAAATAATTTAATTTATTTATGACACAAAGATGATGCAGTAATTATCTTATTAATGAAATATTGACAAAATTGATAATATAAATACCAAAATAAATGTAATTTGAGACTTTTTATGAATTCCACTAATTTTCTAGGTTACTATGATATATTATTGTTGATTTAATCAACTTGGTTCAAACATATAATTCTGTTATGACTTTCACAAAAATCATATATCAAATAGTGTCAAAATTGACAAAAAATAGTTTTTAAATAAAATAAAATATTATTAATTGTTATTTTATTCCTAAAAATATAAGGTTCGGCCAAATGACTTATATAAGGATATATATATTAATAATAAACAATTTGGGGTTCGTTTGGCATGTTATAGTAAGTGTATTAACCATATAGTGAAAGAAAACAAAAAGACACGGTAAAAGTTAAATTAATTAACTTAGAGTTAAATCTAATTGATAAGGTTAAAATAATACCCTAAACTTGTCTAAATCCTATTGGTTGATAGTATTTCGACCCATCCCCACTTTAGCTTCGAAATAAGACCCTTTGTAACCATTATAAACCGATTTTGACTTTAATATAAAATAATATTTTGAGATATTCCTAAGGTGCCCCTCTCCTCCCTTATAAAAGGGCACCTCCTCCCCCTCCTCCTCACACCAATTGAGCACTCAAGCTCGGCCAACCCCTGCCATTTTCTCCTCCCCACTTCCCTAGAATAATCCTAGAGGTCCTGGTCTTCTTCAAAGACCAATATTAGTTCCCTAAGTGGAGGATTTAAAGAGGCGTTCCAAAGAAGAGGTAATATCCTTTACCGATCTTTTCAATTTCTTTCGTCTTCAACTTCTTCTAATTTAGTTGTTTCATGAAAAAGTAATAACATCAGTATTACTTACATACTGATATGTTATTATAAATATGAAACAACCCTAATTCACCTTCTATCCATCCTACGGAAAAATGAAATCACCGCGCGTGCGTACGTACGGAATACCGTCTCCACGCCGTGGTGTAATCTATTTTCCACCATCACCTTACAAGGATGGGTATAATGGTGTAATGAGTAACTATATATGATTATTATGAAGTAATATTGATACTGAAATAATATATATATATACTCCAATACAATTCCACGATCATAGGAACGATATCATCACTCGTGCGTACGTACGGAATACCGTCTCCACGATGTGATGCGACTCGTTCTACATGATCTTCATTTCATAATGATTATATAAATGAATTGAATGAATGAATATGGTATATACTACACTAATACCATTCTGGAAATGAATTATCTATAACCTAAAGATAATAATAAGAATTTATTCGACAAAACACGCATAAGAACAAAAAGTTATAAAGACCCGAGTAACAAGTAACAATGAAATATTACTAACAAGAAGCTAATAATATGACCATATAAGATCTCATATCAATATGTATGATTCTGGAATAAGTCAATAACATTATTTAAACCATTATACAGGAGCTTCGGACACGTACAAAGCAAATCGGACCTAAGGTAAGGGAAATATCACAATCTCATTTTTATCCGAGATTGTTTATTCGTAAGTATTTACTGGGGTGTATTTTATCATCCACATCCATGTTCCCTCAATATGTAATATTGTTTCCATCCACTTGAAATAGTTTAAATCCAATTTTACCCTTAGGTGAGTTTTTGGTAAAGAATATGAAAGGAATCTTTTGTCGTTTTTCCGTACGAGGTACTTTTTGACTTTTCCGACAAAAGTACGAGAGGAATGTTTTTTTTAACTTATACGGAATGAATGGATTTTTAAAACATTGTTTCCAAGAAGCTTCCATTAAAAGTTTTCAAGTTTATTTTTAATCAACTTCTTTTATTTTAAAGTTGTATGACATGTTATGAAAGGAAAAATGTTTTTGAAGAAGAAAGGATATTTTCCTCAAGAATTCAATTCAAGTGTTTTATCCAAATTATTTTCCATCTAAGATAATAAAGGGTTCTGTTTCTATCCATATTTTTACATTGGTTTGACTATGTTGTGATGGAATTATGTTTATGAATTCCTTTATCATATATGAATTGATTTATGATGTCATGATGTTTCAAGAATCCCATTTTTGTTATATGTGTTATGCGATGATGTATGTTTTATGATTATGTGGCACACATAAGAAAGGATTCATTATAAGATGGGTGGGACCTATATCTCCCTCCAATGCATTGGGTAAAGATTTTATATCTCATGAGATAGACATGGCTGGAACGGAAGGTTATTTCGGTTCAGTGATACAGGACTGAAACGAGGAGTGAACTCGGTTCAGAAAGGGACTTTGTCCACTAAGATAGTCTTGGCAATGAGTCATGACTAACAAGAAATGATTTCCATGATTATGTGTTCATGCCACAAAGTTTCAAGTTTTATGTTATGATTATGGGGATCTCATTTTCACTTCTATGATTTATTCCATGTTAAGATATTATGATCTCTTTTGCAGGTTTTGATAAAGATATGATATGATTTTTATTTCCTTTATTTGCCCTTGCTGAGCATTTGAGCTCACCCTTTTATGTTTTCTTTTCCCCAGGTCAGGAAGATGGATATTAAGTAGAATATGCTAAAAGGGACCCTAGATATGATGAAATAAATGGGAGACACTGTAGAAGATTTATGAACCAGTTGTTTATGTTTCCCAGTTTCTAAAGACACTATACCTATACGGTCCTTTGTGGTTTTGTCATATGTTGTAATAAGTGTGCTTAAATTTTGAAGTAGTAACAATGTATGTAAAGTATGGGTCGTTATAGTTGGTATCAGAGGCAAAGGAGGTAGGAATGTATCCGATCCTTGGGAACTCTCACATGTGAGCGTTGGACGAAGCATGGCTCTCCGCCCAAGGGCTTCATGAGGAAATGGCTGCCACTGGGGATGGTGGTGTGTCCCGCCCAGGGGGTGTAGCCGCCCATGGAGTGCCCTGATAGGTATCAATTGTAGTCCACTAAAAGTAATTCTAGACTGCTATAGTTGGTATCAGAGGAAAGGTATAGTCAACCTTTGGAAACTAGGATGTGAAAGCCTTAGTAAGAACCCTAAGGATAAGTCTAAGCATAGAACACAATCTTAGTGTTTTAGAAATGGCCTTGAATAACCTAGGATAAGACCTTAAGCATGAAAATTTTATTCTTGAATTATGTGGTTTCCTATTATAATTAGTGTTGCTCACACTATTCTTCCTGGTTTTATTCAATGGCTGGAACCCGAAGGAACCGTGTTAATGCAGAATGCGATGGGCAATGCAATGATTGTCCCCCTGAGAAACCAAACGATATGGGAGCTGGAATGCAAAATCTTGTAGCCATGCTCACACAACATTCTCAAGCTATGAATCATGCAGGATTTCCAAACGAACAAAGGAGGGAGCAACATTCTGTTGAATCCTTCATGAGGCAGCGTCCACCATCTTTCAGTGGGTCTACTGATCCATTAGTTGCTGAACAATGGATTAGTACTACTGAAAAGATATTTTCAGTTCTTCAATGTTCTGAGCATGATAAAGTCATCCTAGCAGTGTATCGTTTGGAAGGAGATGCGGATCAATGGTGGAATCTTGTTAAGAATACGAGGCAAAGGGATGAAATTGAGTCTATGGAATGGGACGAGTTCAAGAACTTATTTTTCAATAAGTACTTCCCTCGTATTCTCCGAACAAAGATGGAGAAAGAGTTCCTTGAACTGAAGCCAAGGGATGATGAATCTGTTAGTACCTATGAAGAAAATTTTACAAGACGTTCAAGGTACGCTTCTGGTATTATTATCCAACCTGAGAGTAAGATCGATCGATTCTTTAGTGGCTTAAAACCAAGTCTTCGAAGGGCGTTAGCCATAAGGGACTTCAATAGCTACGAGGAAATCGTTCGATGTGCTCTCAAAGTCGAGATGGAGATTGGAGTAACCCATCAGTCACATGGGTTTGATAAGAAGAGGAAGATGGAATTCAAAGAAAAATCTAAAGAGCACACGGAAAAGAAGATGAACTTTCCCTTATGCTCAAAGTGTGGAAAGAAACATGGAGGGAGTTTTCTTAAAGGGACAAGTAAATGTTTTAAATGTGGAAAGGAAGGTAATCGGGCATTTGAATGCCGTGATAATGGGAAGAAGATTTCTAATGATGCAAACAAAGGAAGGGATACACAGAATGAACCTGCTACACTTCAATGTTTCAAGTGCAAGGAGATGGGGCATTATGCCAATCAATGCCCAAATCCAAGGGTTGATGATGATGGTCGACGTCAACAAACTCTTAAGGCTAAAGACAAAGGAAAGTCACATGCAATTTCTATCAGCGAGGTGGAGTACGATAACGATGTGGTGAAAGGTACACTTACCATCCACTCTAAAGTAGCAAATGTTTTATTTGATTCTGGATCCACCCACTCTTTTATTTCTGAAAAATTTTCTAAGGGTATCACCGTATTACCTCAACAATTAGATGTTGAGTTAGCTGTGACAACACCTAATGGCACATCAATCGCATCAGAAGTTTATAATTCTTCTCCGATCGAAGTTTGTGGGAAAGTGCTTCCTGCAAATCTTGTGATCCTTCCTTTAGTGGAATTTGATGTGATTCTTGGCATGGATTGGCTTTCTCTACATGGAGCTCATATCAATTGCAAAAGAAGGGATGTCACATTTCATATTCCAGATCAATCTACGATCGTATACCAATGAAAGGATGAACATAACCTTCCAGTGGAAATTTCTTCCATCTTATGGGTATTGATTCCACTAAATGAAGGTTATTTATCTCAAATGGTTGGTGAGAAACTCACAATTAAGAATATGCCCATTGTACGGGAGTTTGATGATGTCTTTCTGGAGGAATTGCCGGGTCTTCCACCAAATCGTGAAGTTGAGTTTTCAATAGAACTCGTACCGGGTGCTTTTCCTATTTCAAAGACACCTTATAGAATGGCCCCAATTGAGTTGCAGGAATTGAAGAAGCAACTCCAAGAGAATCTTGATAATGGATTCATACGCCCTAGTGCGTCACCTTGGGGAGCACCTGTTCTATTTGTTAAGAAGAAAGATGGATCAATGAGACTCTGCATTGATTATCGAGAACTTAACAAGATCACTATCAAGAACAAATATCCTCTCCCATGCATTGATGAAATATTTGACCAACTACGCGGAGCTCAATACTTTTCCAAGATTGATCTTCGTTCAGGGTATCATCAATTAAGGGTCAAAAGGGAGGATATACCAAAGACGGCTTTCCGTACAAGGTATGGACACTATGAATTTATAGTGATGCCATTTGGTCTTACTAATACCCCTGCTATCTTCATGGATCTAATGAATAGAGTCTTTAGAGACTATCTTGATCAATTTGTGGTAGTCTTTATAGATGATATTCTTGTCTATTCAAAGAGAAAGGAAGAGCATGAAGATCACTTGAGAATTATATTGAAGACCCTGAGAAAGGAGAAGCTTTATGCCAAATTTACCAAGTGTGAATTTTGGCTTCAAAAAGTTGCATTTTGGGGTCATATAATCTCAAAAGAGGGGATATCTGTGGATCCAGCAAAAACAGAGGTTATCGAAAGATAGTCAAGACCAACAACAGTAACTGAGATCCGAAGTTTTCTTGGTTTGGCTGGATATTATCGACGTTTTGTAAAAGATTTTTCACGATTATCTAATCCAATCACCAAGTTGACTCGGAAGGGAGTTAAGTTTGTCTGGACAGAGGAATGTGAAGAGAATTTCAAGGAGTTGAAAAGAAGGTTATCCAGTGCACCTGTGCTCTCACTGCCTTGTAGTGGAGAAAGGTTTATGATCTACAGTGATGCATCCAAGAAGGGATTGGGGTGTGTTCTTATGCAAAATGATATGGTGATAGCTTATGCCTCACGACAGTTGAAAATCCATGAGCAAAATTACCCAACACATGATTTGGAGTTGGCTGCGGTAATCTTTGCATTAAAGATTTGGAGGCATTACCTTTATGGTGAAAGGTGTGATATTTATACTGATCATAAAAGTTTAAAGTATATTTTCACACAAAAGGAGTTGAATATGCGTCAAAGAATATAGTTGGAGCTGATTAAGGATTATGACTGCTCAATCCATTACCACCCTGGGAAAGCAAACAAGGTGGCAGATGCATTAAGTCGACAAGACCATGCTAGTTTATCCATGATGAGGATCACAAAAGATCCAATATTTATGGATTTACAAAGGATGGATCTTGGAATTATAATGGAAGGGGAAAAATCTTATCTTTCTCAAATGAATGTTCAACCATCTATACATGTGAAGATTAAAGAGGCACAGAAAGAAGATGTCGAGTTACAAAAGAAGGTGAGAAATGTTCCTGAATTCAACCTTGATTGTGATGGGATAATAAAGTTCAGGAATCGGGTTTGTGTTCCTCCCATCCCCGAATTAAAGAAAGAGCTGCTGGATGAGGCTCATAGTTCTTCATTCTCTATTCATCCTGGAAGCACGAAGATGTATAGGGACCTGAAAGAGTACTTCTGGTGGGATGGCATGAAAAGAGATGTTGCTGAATATGTCTCTCGATGCATGGTTTGTCAACAAGTTAAAGCTGAGAGATAGAAGTCTAAGGGGATGTTACAACATTACCCATACCCGAATGGAAATGGGAAAACATCACTATGGACTTTGTCACTGGACTTCCTAAAACATCCAAAGGCAATAATGCTATTTGGGTCATAGTTGATCGTCTTACAAAGTCTGCACACTTCATTGCTATTAGATAGGATTTCTCTCTAGATCATCTTGCCATGATATATGTAAAGGAAGTGGTAAGATTGCATGGAGTACCACTTTCTATTATATCTGATCGGGATCCGAGATTTACCTCGAAGTTCTGGCGAAGTCTTCAGCATACTCTGGATATAGAGTTGAGTTTCAGCACTGCTTATCATCCCCAGACAGACGGTCAGTCTGAGAGAACAATTCAAACCCTAGAAGATATGTTGAGAGCTTGCTCTATGGATTTCAAAGGAGGTTGGGATCAACACCTACCTTTGGGGGAATTTTCTTATAATAATAGCTTTCACTCCAGTATTCAGATGGCTCCTTATGAAGCTCTCTATGGAAAGAAATGCAGGACTCCAACTTGCTGGGATGAAGTTGGGGAAAGAAAGCTATTAGGACCTGATCTCGTTGATGAAATGGCAGAAAAGGTCAGATCTATTCAACAACATATAAGAGCAGCTCAGAGTCGACAGAAAAGCTATGCCGACAACCGAAGAAAAGACCTAGAGTTTGAAGTGGGTGATAAAGTGTTCTTACGAATATCTCCCTGGAAGAGGGTTATGAGATTTGGAAAGAAGGGGAAGTTGAGCCCTAGATATATCGGTCCTTTCGAAATACTGGATCATGTTGGGAAGGTAGCTTACCGATTGGCGCTTCCACCGAATCTCTCTCAAGTTCACGATGTGTTCCATGTATCTCTCCTGAGAAAGTACATACCAGATCCTTCACATGTACTCATCTCAGAAGTTGTACCGCTGGAGCAAGATCTTTCTTATGAAGAACAGCCGATAGAGATACTGGATCGTAGCGAAAAAGTCCTACGAAACAAGACCACTCGCTTGGTGAAAGTTTTATGGAGAAACCACCAACTTGAAGAAGCTACATGGGAGCTTGAGGATATGATGAGGGAGAAGTATCCTCATTTGTTTGTTGCAAAGTGACGAATTTCGAGGGCGAAATTCTTTTTAAGGGGGGTAGAATGTAACACCCGAGACTTTTATGTTATATAAATCATCAAAGGAATCTTTTTCTACACAACACTTGCTTGGCTTGCTTTACACGAAATCGCGACCTTCCTCGATAGCTTGCGTCGTACGCAATACCGAGTTTCACTAAACAACAACATGCTATTAAAACTAGCCATTATGAATAGTAATAACCACTTTTTGAAATTTTATAAATTTTATTTTTCAAAATGGACTTCATTTTTGGACTTAGAATATCGAAATTAGCCTAGGGTAAAATTTTGGTATTTTTCTGAAAACTTTCAATTTTTGATGAATAGTGAAACCACTAAGTGGTAGGTTAAAAACTGAATTTTGCATAAAACATAATTTTACCGCTTCTGTGAATGGAATTTCGAAAATCCGACAGACACGGTTGATATCAGTAAGTAAAATGTGGTTCAATGAGATGAAAATAAATTTTTGGTGAATAGTAACTTTTTACTTTTTTTACCGCGGTTAATAGTAAATAGGGTAACTAAGGGTAAATATCATATTAATATTACCCGAACACATGTCCTAATTGTATTGGACAAGTTTAATTCGACCAAAAACAAACTTAGGAATAAAATATGACCATTTAGGCCCACTTGGATTAGATTAGGACATTTATTATTAATTTATTTAAAGAAGGGTTAAAATAGTTAAAATCAAAGTTTAATAAGTAAATCATTTTTAATATAGGGTTATACATAAGATAAATTCGATTTTAAATATTCATTAGAAAGCTAAAAGGATTTCCTACATGATGGTATTTTATTTGTAATTTTTAGACATCAAATAATTTAATTTATTTATGACACAAAGATGATGCAGTAATTATCTTATTAATGAAATATTGACAAAATTGATAATATAAATACCACAATAAATGTAATTTGAGACTTTTTATGAATTCCACTAATTTTCTAGGTTACTATGATATATTATTGTTGATTTAATCAACTTGGTTTAAACATATAATTCTGTTATGACTTTCACAAAAATCATATATCAAATAGTGTCAAAATTGACACAAAATAGTTTTTAAATAAAATATTATATTATTAATTGTTATTTTATTCCTAAAAATCTATGTATCATCCAAATGACTTAGATAAGGATATATATATTAATAATAAACAATTTGGGGTTCGTTTGGCATGTTATAGTAAGTGTATTAACCATATAGTGAAAGAAAACAAAAAGACACGGTAAAAGTTAAATTAATTAACTTAGAGTTAAATCTAATTGATAAGGTTAAAATAATACCCTAAACTTGTCTAAATCCTATTGGTTGATAGGATTTCGACCCATCCCCACTTTAGCTTCGAAATAAGACCCTTTTTAACCATTATAAACCGATTTTGACTTTAATATAAAATAATATTTTGAGATATTCCTAAGGTGCCCCTCTCCTCCCTTATAAAAGGGCACCTCCTCCCCCTCCTCCTCACACCAATTGAGCACTCAAGCTCGGCCAACCCCTGCCATTTTCTCCTCCCCACTTCCCTAGAATAATCCTAGAGGTCCTGGTCTTCTTCAAAGACCAATATTAGTTCCCTAAGTGGAGGATTTAAAGAGGCGTTCCAAAGAAGAGGTAATATCCATTACCGATCTTTTCAATTTCTTTCGTCTTCAACTTCTTATTCTTTAGTTGTTTCATGAAAAAGTAATAACATCAGTATTACTTACATACTGATATGTTATTATAAATATGAAACAACCCTAATTCACATTCTATCCATCTTACGGAAAAATGAAATCACCGCGCGTGCGTACGTACGGAATACCGTCTTCACGCCGTGGTGTAATATATTTTCCACCATCACCTTACAAGGATGGGTATAATGGTGTAATGAGTAACAATATATGATTATTATGAAGTAATATTGATACTGAAATAATATATATATACTCCAATACAATTCCACGATCATAGGAACGATATCATCACTCGTGCGTACGTACGGAATACCGTCTCCACGATGTGATGCGACTCGTTCTACATGGTCTTCATTTCATAATGATTATATAAATGAATTGAATGAATGAATATGGTATATACTACACTAATACCATTCTGGAAATGAATTATCTATAACCTAAAGATAATAATAAGAATTTATTCGACAAAACACGCATAAGAACAAAAAGTTATAAAGACCCGAGTAACATGTAACAATGAAATATTACTAACAAGAAGCTAACAATATGACCATATATGATCTCATATCAATATGTATGATTCTGGAATAGGTCAATAACATTATTTAAACCATTATACAGGAGCTTCGGACACGTACAAAGCAAATCGGACCTAAGGTAAGGGAAATATCACAATCTCATTTTTATCCGAGATTGTTTATTCATAAGTATTTACTGGGGTGTATTTTATCATCCACATCCATGTTCCCTCAATATGTAATATTGTTTCCATCCAATTGAAATAGTTTAAATCCAATTTTACCCTTAGGTGAGTTTTTGGTAAAGAATATGAAAGGAATCTTTTGTCGTTTTTCCGTACGAGGTACTTTTTGACTTTTCCGACAAAAGTACGAGAGGAATGTTTTTTTTAACTTATACGGAATGAATGGATTTTTAAAACATTGTTTCCAAGAAGCTTCCTTTACAAGTTTTCAAGTTTATTTTTAATCAACTTCTTTTATTTTAAAGTTGTATGACATGTTATGAAAGGAAAAATGTTTTTGAAGAAGAAAGGATATTTTCCTCAAGAATTCAATTCAAGTGTTTTATCAAAATTATTTTCCATCTAAGATAATAAAGGGTTCTGTTTCTATCCATATTTTTACATTGGTTTGACTATGTTGTGATGTAATTATGTTTATGAATTCCTTTATCATATATGAATTGATTTATGATGTCATGATGTTTCAAGAATCCCATTTTTGTTATATGTGTTATGCGATGATGTATGTTTTATGATTATGTGGCACACATAAGAAAGGATTCATTATAAGATGGGTGGGACCTATATCTCCCTCCAATGCATTGGGTAAAGATTTTATATCTCATGAGATAGACATGGCTGGAACGGAAGGTTATTTCGGTTCAGTGATACAGGACTGAAACGAGGAGTGAACTCGGTTCAGAAAGGGACTTTGTCCACTAAGATAGTCTTGGCAATGAGTCATGACTAACAAGAAATGATTTCCATGATTATGTGTTCATGCCACAAAGTTTCAAGTTTTATGTTATGATTATGGGGATCTCATTTTCACTTCTATGATTTATTCCATGTTAAGATATTATGATCTCTTTTGCAGGTTTTGATAAAGATATGATATGATTTTTATTTCCTTTATTTGCCCTTGCTGAGCATTTGAGCTCACCCTTTTATGTTTTCTTTTCCCCAGGTCAGGAAGATGGATATTAAGTAGAATATGCTAAAAGGGACCCTAGATATGATGAAATAAATGGGAGACACTGTAGAAGATTTATGAACCAGTTGTTTATGTTTCCCAGTTTCTAAAGACACTATACCTATACGGTCCTTTGTGGTTTTGTCATATGTTGTAATAAGTGTGCTTAAATTTTGAAGTAGTAACAATGTATGTAAAGTATGGGTCATTATATTCACCACTTATTTATTTCTTGTGGTGTATGTACTAGCCTTTGGTATATCATATCAAGAGTATCCTTTTTCTAATTATATTATAAGGGATTATGATTTGAATTTTTCAAGGTGGTATTGGACAAGTTGGAATGTTTATGGATTATTTCTTCAAGAATTTTTCAATAGTCTGATTTATAAATATATTTGTCTATGTCAATATCCTTTGTTTAATGTTGTACTTAATTGAATTTTATCTATAATTATGTCATCTAATATATTTTTTGGAAGGTTTTCTAGTTATTTTGACTATAGAACTTCTATATTTATATCATTCACCATATTATTTTGAATGGTTAGTGTTTATGATCCATGATTGGGGAATGTTATTTACATTTTATATGTCTGTTTCAATATGAATTTATATATTGGTAACGTTCACCGCATTCATATGAGGAATGCATTGGACATAGAATGTTTTAGGTGGGGCCTACTATATCCCATCGGTGCATCGGTAGGTCTCATGAGACAAACTATGGTCTTTGCATAAGGCCTTGAAAAAGTTATTATTTATGGTCTTGGAATGAGGCCTTGATGGTATGGTTATGTTTTCCCACCTTATGCATTTCACTCATTATGAAAATATAATTTATGGATCTTGTGGTTATTCAACTAGTTGAATACCCATGACTATGTTTATTTATGGAATTACGTATTCACCTCTTATTCCATACATAATGTGCTCAAGTTTTTGTTAAATGCGCATGTTTTATGTATTCAACATGCCTAATGTTTATGTTAAAATATCTTATACTGTATTTCTTACCCTTACTGAGCTTTTGATCTCTCCCCTGTCATTTGTTTTTCCTTCCTCAGGTTAAGAAGAAGAGATCATTTATTGATTTTTCAAGGATGAAATTTATTAGATTTTGTTATGTGTCATATTTTGTTTTATTTCAAAATGTTAAATGGGTTCCATGTATGTATCTAGTTTATTCAGGAATACTAAATTAATCAGTCCTTTGGGATACTTATTCATTGTGTGTATACCAATGTAATCAAATAAGGAACCAACATTATGAAACTGTGGTCAGGTCCTGACAAAACCCTTTCAATTTTTTCTACTCTAATTATTAAATAATATTTCCAATTAATAGTATATTTTTTCATTCAGCTGTACTCATAATGGTTTAGAATATATTTCTAATAAAACTCGTCATAATTTCTCTCTTTAGTCAAATAACCTATTTTCATCTTTTTTTTTTCTATGATGGTTTCCAAAAAAAATTTTATTTTCAAAAATTATATATATATAAACGTATTACCATTTTTTTCTTTTACATAACATTTCAACTGGGTCTTCAGGTCATTTTCCCAAAAAGGTAATTTTCTATTTTTTTAACCTTGAAAAATGAATGTTCTATTTACCTTATATGACATATATGAAATTACCTTCCACTTTTTCTTTTAAGAATACTTTTAAATATTAAAAGTATAATTTTTAATGAAATTTATTTTTTATTTTATACGCAGTGAAAATTATTTCCCATATTAAAAGAATATTTTCCTCAAAAAAAATTAAATATATTTTTATGGTATTTCAATTCCTCAGTGAAAATATCCATTTTTCTTAATCAACTAGGGATTTTTTGTAGTGATACTAACATTATTAACTCTCTATATGGTTTAAATTTTTTTACCAAGGAATGCAATGAATTTCACTTCCTTGGTTTTTTTAGTCCCCTTAAAATATATAATTCCCTATGATCATTAGACATTGAATTTCCCCAAATAATCCATATCATTTATCATCGATATTGTTTTTAAATACTTTTTTATTTTTTATATATGGTGATTTAGTTTTAAATTGTATTTTATTTACTGGATAAGTATTAATAAATATGTATCATTTAATCAATATAGAAATTTTACAAGCCATTGTGTTTTTATTTAAATAGATTAATCGTTATATGATGAATGATATAGACATGAAATACAATGGTTGGGGACCGGTATATGTAGACGCAATGATACATCTGTACTCTCATGAGATGAACCAATTGGCGAGCCTAGGATAATGGGATTTGACCAACTATTTTTTAAACTATCTTGAGGATATATCTTGATAGTAATGGTATCATGTTCATGGAATGATGTTTGATAATTAATATTTTCTTTCATGTAGATTTTATTTATCATTATTAATCAACTGATTTTCAAAAAAAAAATCTCTGAGGATTTATTTCATTCTTAGTTTAATTTTTAAATTGTATAGTGTTCATTCATTTACCTTTCCATATGGTTTACACACTCCCTATCAGTTTATCGATTACAAGAAATGTGATTTAAAATTTTCACCTTTCCATATTTATTATTCTCATTGATTAATTATTATTTTTGATGTAATTAACCCTTAATGATTATTTGATCTCACCCTTATTTTGTTTCCATTCCACATGAATCCAATTAGTGTACTAATTAAGATATACAAGGATATTCTAAGTCGGAATAATGTTCTCTTTTGAAAAAAATTAATGTTATAATTACGGGATTCATATATAATACAACAATCATACATTTATCAAAATTAACAGGACTTCTAAACTCTTCATTCCTTCTGAATTATATTCCTTGTAATTATGCCAATGTAATAGAAGTAGGTATTGTATATAGGATTCAGGGGTTAGGGCTCTATATTAAGAATAAAATATATTTTAGTTGAAACCATGATGAATAGATTTTATAAGACGTAGA
This sequence comes from Viscum album, assembly GCA_963277665.1. Classification (NCBI taxonomy): domain Eukaryota; kingdom Viridiplantae; phylum Streptophyta; class Magnoliopsida; order Santalales; family Viscaceae; genus Viscum; species Viscum album. The sequence continues at coordinate 932,360,859 of OY728129.1, read as the reverse complement.
TTATACATAATAAACATAATATAAAAATTAATGATAGGTATAGAAAACATTCTAATATTTTGGTAAGATATATATTTTGTAGTCTTTTATAGTAATACAAACCTATTTGTATAATATCATGGTTTTATGAGTTTAACATTGAAGATAATTTCAATCTTTTAAAAAAATACTTTATGTTTTATGAAATGAGAGTCTACCTATTTGAAGAAAATTTTGGAAAAACCAATGGGACGAATAAATTTTAGTCTAAAAACTACCTTGAGGAATAATTTGTTTACCTTATATATATATATGATCAATGGTATTGATAAAATTTTGGGTGCATATGATCAGTAGTGACATATTAATAGTAGTCAAACATATTAGGTAAGTATATTTAATTAAATTATTTTTCAATAATATAATTATTCAATATTAGGAAACAAATCTTTAAAAAAAATATAACCTTAATACATTATGTTTTTTTGAACCAATGGCCTTTTAAATTATCATAGATTTATAAAAAATTTTAACTTTCAATTGAAAATTCACTTATTTTATATCATTGAACTCAATAACTCTTTATGATTATTTTTTCTTTTCCTCCATGTCTATAATTTTACTTCCCACTAGTGTTCTCATACATTGAAACCTAGAATAATGTTATTATAAATTACCATTGTTATTCTTTTTCTATCTTATTAATATAATAATTTATTATATTTTTAATTAGATATGTTTTTTATGAAATTAATTTCTAAGTATGAATCATTTGAATAAAAATAATGGGTTCTAATTATTAGGATGTAGTTTATTTATGGTGAGTATAACGTGGTATGCTAAAAAATTAAAATTATTAACATTTATTTGAAAGTGTGTATGACATGAAACACCAAGTATAAAATGGAAACGAATATCTCAAAGCATTATAATATATTATTCATATTAAATAAATTCAATCTAGGATATAACATGAAATTAATGAGATACTAAGTTATCATGTTTTACTCATAAAAAATACTTTCATTGATATCTTACGTTAAATGCAAGATCGAGTTTTAATGAATACTATTAATATTATTCTATAGTATAATAAGATATAACCTAGCTATTAAATTAAAAGTCATGAATAAGATAAAAAAATAATTAAAATTTTTGGTTTATAAAAATATAAAATTAATTTTTCATATTTTTACTAGAACTATCATTTTTCAATGAATAGTGAAAAATACTAAGTTTTAATATAAAATTGTTTTGTGTATAATTTATATATATGGATAAATTATAAATTATATTTTTTTTAATTTTAATTAGTTCATATATACGTCTTTAAATACAATTGTTTCATTGGAATCTATTTCACATTGATATTTCATATAAATGTGTTTTAATTTTTTTTTTTGAGTTTTTTTACTTTAAAACCCCACTTTCTCTTCTCATTTGTGGGATTAATTTGAAATTAATTTATAAAATTAGGTGAGATTAATTTAGAATAATGGATTCAATATTTATAAAAATAATAATAATTTATAATTTTTTTATTTTATTATTAGTTTTTTACATCAAATATCAGTAAATTCAAGTAAAATTAATTATAGTGATTAACATAAAATTAATCTTACCAACAAATGAAACATTAATATTAATGGAAAAAATGACCTATAAACATATCCAGAATATTTTATGACCATATTTTGACTATATAATCCATTCTATGGAATCTATATTATTATTGAAAGCACACGATTTAATGGAGAACTCTCAATAGTGTATCCTTTTTTGTATTTACCAAAATGCCACTCCTCTTTCTCTATTAGAAGTCACTCCAACATCACACATATTCACAATTATAAATATATTTTTCTCATAAAAACCCTCACTAATAATAAAAATATCCGTCCTATATTACTATAAGATTTTATTAGTGCATAAATAAAACCAATAAACACTTTTGGAATAAACTAAATTGATTTACCCGAATAAGATTTACTATTCTTCAATGATCTACTTGGTTTCATTTATTTAACCACCAATTAAATTAAATTTTAAACATGATTATATAATAAACATAGTACAATAAATATATATATTTTTTGTGATATGTCTAATACAAACACTCACACACACTCCTATGTAATGGGATACACAATTATCATTTGTGTGTACGACAGACTTCAGTCTCTCAAATAGATGTTGTTTGTTCTTCCTTGACCTCATTTACACGTAAGAAATGAAGATGTATTTATTGTTTATATATTATATTTATAATATATTTATGATTATTTATTTTTATATAAAAAAACAATAAGATTTTAATTTTGTGGGAATACGATAACATCATTTGGGGATATGATGAGTACAACCTCTTCCAAGAGATGTGATTTGTTCACAACATACATGTAATGTATTAAGGGTGGTTTTAATAAAAATAAGTGATACATGTAACATAAATATTATAATATAAATAAAATATACCCACAAAAACACACACACAAACTCACACATAAACACACATATATATAACTTACTTTTGAAACATGATAAAAAAATTTAAGAAGCATTTTTTGCGTACATACGACCAACTGTCTCCATGAATTGTTATTTTCATTTGCAATAATAAAATTTTATGGATAATTATACATGTATGTATAATGAATATATATTAAATTTAAATCATGGTTTACATCCTGTATATGATGAAACCTTCACCGACATAAGAAATAAAAAAATAAAAAGGTAAAACATACTCGAAAAAAGATGATAATTTACCGAAAAAATGAAGAAAATAATGAAAGGTTATTATAAAAATGTAATAAGATATTATAAGAACACAATATTTGATATTATAAATATTATTAGTTTTCCATTATAATTTTATAAAATTATTAAAACCATTATACAATATTTTCAAGGATTTCACCCAAAGAGAAATGCAAGGTAAGGGAATTTATCTCAATTTCCATTCTTTGAGGCATACATTATCACTGTGAACATTATTTAATATATGTGGTATACATAATGAATCATTGACATGTAATATCCTGAATAGATAATTTTTCATGGTATTATATGTATCCCCATCAATTATTTCAATAGATGTTGTTTTACATGAATATTACCATGTTGTAAGGGATTTTACCTCACATTCATTTCATTTGAAATTATTATAATGTTATAAACATAGTTTATTTCATATTATGTATATTCATCCTAATTGAAATGTATTATAATGTATACTTCATTATTCATGGTATTTTGAGTTTCAATTTTATTTATTTCATCTAATGGGTTTTTTATCATGATGTTACCAAGTGGAAATGAAATTTCATATATAAATTCCTTTTTATTGGGGATTTTTACTTCCTAATTATTGTTTATATTTTATTATAAGATTTATAATTACTTTTAATATCTATTTATTTATCTAAACGTCATATATATTGATTTAAATTTGATAAAAAGAATCAATTTTATTAATTCTCTCTTTAACATTGAGATGATTTTATGTTTTTTATTTCACAAATACATCTTAATAAATATTACTTATTATTGAAATTAAATTAAAGGAATTCATTTGATATTTATTTATTAAACCCTTAAAATTTATTCTCCTCCATTTATTAATGACCTTTTTAGTATAATTGTACCATTTTAAAACTCTTTGGTACATAAAATGTTTCAAAAAATGTTTTAAGGGAAACCCAACTTCATTTCTCTATATAGTGGGAAAAAGGTTTTAATTCATGAAAATATGTTCTATAAAAAATTTTTCAAAAAAATTAACATTACCAAAGTGATTTATTTAAAAAATTAATCATTCTTTATTTTGTAAATGTTAAAAAATGTATCTTCATGTCACTTTCTAAAAAAGGCTCATTTCTAACCATTTTATGTTAAAAAATGAATGTTATTTTTACCATGTATGTAATTACCTATATTTATTTCAATTAAGGTTAATTTGTAACTAAAAAATTATATTTTTTAAAGAAAAAGGTTTTTATTAAAATTTATTTTTTAAAAATTGATATTCAAAATGTACTTTAAAACGAAAAGTATATTTTATTCAAGATATTTATAAACATATATTTTAGTGTATATATTAATCAATGATAGGAACCCTTTTTCCTTAATCCACTTGGGATATATTTTATTAAAACAATCCTTATTATTCCTATGAATATTTTATTATTTCATTTACCAAGTAAGGTATTGAAATTCATTACCTGGATTTTTTTATCCCACGTAAAATATGCTATTCCCTATGATAATTAGACATTAAATTTCCCCTTATTATCTAAATCATTTATAATGGATACATTTATAATAAAATCCATATCCCATATTTACATATGGTGTTTAAATAAAAATTATTTGTTTTACTGGGGGAAATATTGGTAAATCTATATCCTTTAATCAATAAGGATATTTTATAGGGCACATTATTTTTTAATTAAATTGATATTTGATATGTGAGGAATGCTTCAGACATGAAAGACATTGTTTGGGGACTATTTAATTCATTGCCCACAAATAATTGGTAGTCTATTGGATGAATTAGTTGGCTGGACTAAGCTAATGGGGTTTTACATAGTATTTGTTAATCATTCTTCAGGATGTATCATTAAGGTAAAGGTATCATGTACATGGGAAACATGACATATGATAATTGATAAGTGACTTAATTTTATTTATTTATCATTATTGTCTATGATATTTTTACTAGGATTAAATATATGGATTCATTTCATTCTCATTTTTTGATTAAATGGAATATTGATTATTTAGTTTCCTTACAATATTAATTACACACTCCCTATTAGTTTATTGATTACATGGATTGTGTGTTCATTTATTTTCCATTACATATTGATTATTCCCATTAATAAATCATTACTTATGCATTATTTAACCTTTATAGTGAATTTTATCTCACCCTTATTTTGATTCCATTACCCATGAATCAATGAATTGTACTAAGAAATACAATCAACATTAATTTAAGATTGAATAATGTTATTATAAAAACATTATGTTATAATTAGTATATTAATTTTTAATAGAAGACTCATATATGTATCTTCTTTACTAAGACTAATAATTTCTTTAGTTCTTTGGGATTTGATTCCTTGTAATCATGCCGATATAATGGTAGTAGACCCCTTCCCTAGAGGGTGCTATAATATTCATCCATGTTCAATGTATTGATGTACAATACCAAATACTACAAAAAAATTTGTATATATTTTTATTATTATTTTATATTGAAACCATTCATTTGGATTATATTTTTTTGTCATGATGCGTATTTTTAGACCTTTATTGTCAGGAATACACATTGATGTAATGTTATAGTGGTCTATTTGAAATTTCATATTGATCAGGGTTAGTTCATTATGTCAACTAAGTACCTCTTAGAACTATCTAACAACCCATACCTTTTCCATTATCAACAACTACCCATTACCATACCATTTATAAACATATACTAACAATAGGTTCAAACTATAAGTGGTAGAAAATCCAACCTACCCAAAAATCATACAAAAGTACTTAATTTACTTATCAACTCCCAAAAATTTACAAAATCACCAAATGTTATATCCTAAAACATTAAATTTCATAATTAAAAACCATTACATTAAATTACCCTTTAAGGGAAGAAAAATATTTATAAATTCACACTCATTATTCAATTAATACCCTAAATATTACATTTAGTTAGGTCTATTAGGACATGGACATTACAATGAATGGAATTATAGAGTGAATGAAGATAAAAATAAAATTTACCATGTCTAATTTGAATAAAATAGTAAAAATAATGACGAGTCGATAAATTATTTTAAACTAGATTTAATTATATACTCATCCCAAGTGAATGTTAAAGAGAAACTCTATAAGATTCGCTACATTTTTTGAAGATTATTTGTGTCCTGGTAGATAGGTTTCATGGAAATGTTTCACATTTTGAGTATATATAGATGAATTATTTTCCACATTCTGAATTTCACAGTGAGTTAGTTTCATATTAAATATAAAAAAATTATACATCCATGAGAATACGTAATGGTTATAAGGAAACAAATTTTAAATCATGGAAGAGTTGAATTTAAAATAAATATGTTAAGAAATAATGTGATGAATCTATTTCTGATTGAGATGTTTATATGATGATTAATAAGATATTGTTTCTCATATCACAGAATATATTGAAATAGAAAGGTATATATCATCATAAGTTTTAATTGATGTTATTTATCAAGGGATATTTTTTACACGTTGTTTTAAATTTTATGATGTTGAATGATAAAGTGATTAATGATAAATATGGTTCACCAAATAATTTATCTATAAATAGGACTCAAGAAAAATTATATAGAAAATATCCATATATGTGAAAATAAAATCACTTTTATGAAAAAATAGTATAGATATTGTTTTGATGATTTGGTATGATAGGTATGATGAGTATGATTATAGTGGAGGTGAATTTGATTCATTATTTAGTAATCAAGATGAGAAGTTACTAATTAATAATGTTTTTATATAAATGATCCCAAATTATGGGGATGAAATTTTGATAGACAATGAATAAAATATAAATCATTATTTAATGAAATTTATAACCAAATTCTATATTTCTATGATGGATAATAATAAGCAGGGTAAAGTCCAACAATTTTCAAATGGGTGTGATAAAGCCTATGAAGATAGAGAGTTGAAGTTGGTGAATGAAATTTAAATAACAAATAGAACACTTACAGGGGATAACATACTTAATAATGAACTAAAAGAAAACATTAATTAAAATTATTATTAATTTGTTGTTTTATGTAAAACTTGTTTGTAGATAAAGATGTGTTTGGATGTCAGAAATTATATGCAACGAGTTGGTGAAATAATAATGAATAAAGAAAAGATTATGAAAACATTTAATATTTTTGATAATAAAAAAATCAATATATAACACACTCTATGAATTTATGAATGTTATATGGTATAGAGTTAAAGAAGAAAAATGTATTGTATGGGTAATAATGAATATGAATGTTTCCTCACATGGAGAACCGTATAAATATTAAAATCATATATTTGAATCATGAATATTAATTTAATTAGAAATTGAATGGTAGAAATATCAATATTGATGTTCTTTTAGAAGTGGAATACATATGATAAAGAATTTTTTTTCCAAAATAACAAAAAATAGATTGATTGATATAAGAAGAAAGATAAGTGTCATGGTCTAGACAATTAATTGTTCATTAAATAATTTTCCAATATTTTGGATATTTTTAGTGTCTTAGGTAAAAATAAATAATGTAAAGTTATTTTCTGTCTATTTAATATGTTTTATCAAATCATAAAACTTTGGAAGGATTATGTTTAAGAGTGTTAATCCATAGAAGAATGAAAATTCATCGAAGAAGCCTATATATTATATGTTGAAAATAAGAAGTAGTTTCATAATTTGAAAGAAGTTTATGAGAGATGTTATCTCCCTTGAATGGTTTATGTAAATTTTCAAACCATTATTCAAGATGAAATGAGTATATATAACACTCATATATTTTAGAATAATAAACCAAATGTAACGAAAAAAATATCTCATGTTGAAAGTTTCATTGAAAGAATCTCAAAAGAATTTCACAGTGTTATTTTACAGTTGATGTTCATCATATATTATAGGTGATAATTTAATAATTAAATATTTTAATAACTATGCATAATTTTATATCCCAATAGAAAACTTTTAAACACTAAAAATAAAATAAGATTGGTTAGTGGACATTTTTTTAGAATCTCAAGGCCATGTGGACTCTTTTTGTTGATTTTTTGAATCACAACATAAAAAATTTATCTCATTTATATAATATGATAAATGAAGATATATTTTGTAAAGACCCATAAAATTACATGTATTTTTTTATTTTTTATTTTTATTAGTCTTCAAAAATATACTGTGTGATATTCTGAGGCCCGGTGTGCTTAGAATAAATTTATGAACTTTTTTCCAAATATGTTCAGTAAACACATGAGCGAGATTTTCTATCTTTTGAACCAGTGCTCGAGTTATATATATTAGGGCACTGTAGAATCTGCAGTGCTAGGATTTTCTGAAGGGAAGCTTATCTTTAACTGCTGTAGGATGGAAGAAAAAGTTAAATTTTGGACTTTTTAAAAAAAGTAAAATAACATGTAATTTTTATTTGATTTCATTTTTTTTTCTACCACTTGTTGACTGGCGGTGGCAGGGAACACGGAGGTGGTCAACCCTTTAATTATGGGGTGTTAATTGAATGGTTACACTTGGGTTTTATAAACACCCCTCACATAATTAATGAGACACATTAATTATACAATTAGTGAGGCACATTAATTACGTCAATTAATGAGGCACATTAATTACATCAATTAATGAACCTCATTAATTCCTCAAGGCGTTGCTCACCTTTCCCCTTCAAGTATAAATAGATCTTGGGGTGGGTTTTGGTACGGCTTCTTCATGGGAGGAAACTATGGAAAATTCATTTGGCAACATCCACCGATGGAGGATGGATGTATAGGTAGCAATGATCCGGGATCGACGAACGCCAACAACTCCATCCAATTTAGACGCTCCTCCTACTGTAACCGTGACACCTCTAACAGATCTTGAGGTAGCGGGTTTATGTGGCTTGATGTTCTTTCTCTTATTGTTCTTCAAAAATATAATGAACGTGGACCAACTGACTAACAAGCAGATCAGCGTCTCCTTAAATCATGAGGGTGGTTGTTGTATGATCTTAAATCCGGGGATTATTCATCCTTCTGTTTATTATTTGTTTTTCTCATGTTTGAAACGATGATGTGGAGGGTGCAGACCGAAACCAACAAGGTTAGGACCCCCGATAAACATTTACATGGCATGTTATTCATGGAAAAATAACAAACATGGCGGCAAGGGGTTTTTGAAGTCCGCAAAACGAAGAAGACATCCTGAGAGGATCGTAGGCACGTCCAAGAGGAAGAATAGACCACCGGGGTGCACCAGGTGGCCCGCGGAAGAAACGATGGCATGGCACCGGCAAGGCAGTTTTAGAGACCATTGCTGGTGGACGAGGGCGGTGGCCGGAAACCACCAGTCATTGTTGAAGAATGATGCCACTCTGCCTCGTGGTGGTCGGATGGTCGACCGGCAGCGGCCGACCGTAGAGGCAGAGGCGATGCACTGTCACGTAGAGTGTTGAAGGACCGCGACTTGAATCCACATTGGTGGTGGAGACCAAGACCCACCTCTAACTGGTCTTGCAGGTGACAAGTCTTCTCCACCCGGTGCTGCCCTTAGGTGAAACTGAATGGCTCTATGAGCCATTCGGGAGGCAGACCGCACATGCCTCGCGGGGCGCACCAGCAGGTCTATCCATAGCCCAGCAGACCAAGCCCCCGTGGCCCAGTCCAAACAAGTCGGCCCCGGCTGGTTCATCTTGGACTATTTCGACCCAAACTGGGTCGGGTCATCCCAGGCCATGTCGGACTGATCCCGGACACCTCTCGAGCCCAGAAACACTTAAAGGGCCATAACTTGTGAACCAGACGTCTGTTTGATGAACCGTCTATGGTGTTGGGATCCTTTGAGAGATATTATCATTCTAAGATACTCCATGAATGTTTTTTAGATATATGTAGTATGGTCGGGTTGGATTGACTATGAATCCAACCAGGCCCCTGGAACTAAAATTCCAATAACTAACAGACCGTACGTCTGACTGATGAACCATATATGGCATAAGAACCCTTGTAACAAGGCGGTCCTTTGGAGATACTCTAAGTGAGTTTTTATGGTGTTTTTCGTTTGACCTGGTTTGGATCAGACTTGAGTACAACATGGACCTTTTTACAAAAGTGCCCATATCACATAGATCAAGAGTCCTTTCGACGCATCATCTATCATGTTGGGACCCCTATAATGGTGTAGTCTGTAATGCCCTGACCCCAGTTACCCAAGGCTGATGGATTATTTTAATAAATTTGTATGATTACAAAGAATCATGTCCCAAAGGACCGATTAGTTTAGCAGTCATAGAAAATATATTATATACATTAACATTACATTACAAATTTGATGCATAAAACACAGCATAGATAGTTCATTGCGAATTCCATTTTTCCCATTATCTTAACCATAAATATTAATCATAATACACTTCTTGGAATCCTGGGAAAAGAAAACATAATAAAGGGGTGAGCTCAGATGCTCAATAAGGGTAAATAATTAACGGAAGCTATAAACTTTTAAGGAAAGGTGTGTAATAAAAAAAAGGTCCTTTTAAACATAAGCATGAACTTAATATGGTAAAAATAAATGAAAAATTACCATATAAAGATGCACATGGATATTCAACAAGTTGAATAATCACAGGTAATAACTAATTCACTATATGGGAATACCTAATACCAAACATCATTACCTCATAGTCTAGGCCTAGTGCCAAGACTAAAAATAAATTTTTTGACAAGGCCTTGTTCCAAGACACTATTTTGTCTCATTAGACCTACCGATGCATCAAGGAGCAATAGCGGATTCCACCCATCACTTACTATGTCCACTGCATTCCTTATATGAAAAAGTTGAAACATAACATAAACATTCCTATAAAAACTATCATACGAAATGTCAATACATTAACCACAAACCATGAATGGTATAAAAATAAAACATTCCCAGTCAAACATATCATAACTCATTCAATACAATATAAAAGAATTTATGATAATAAATCAACCTAAATCAAAAATAATATCCAGAAAATGATGCTGACGTAGCTGAAAATGATGAGTAAAACATTTTGAGACAAATATATTTTTGTAAAATCATTTAAAAGTAACACATTTATAAAGGAAGTAATTTAAATGATATTTTTGAATCAAAGTATCCCATACCAGTTTGAAACTTTTGAAAATAATTATCACTTCAATACATTCATGTCCATATAAATAAATCATTAAAATCATTTGGAAAACATGGACATTAATTAAAAATATTTAGAAAGATAAATCTTTAAGACATTTAAAATTCTGATCTTGGTAAAGAGTACCTTTAAAAAATCCATAAAATATTCATTTTGAAATCATTTTTATGAAACATTGACATGGATTATAATAATTTCCCATTAAATACTTACACATAAACAATCTCGGATAATATTGTTATTGTGAAAAACCCCCTTATCAATTTGGTAACTTACGATACATAAACCACATGAAAGAAGTATAATAAAATGAATATTTAAATATAGATAAATTAAACTATATTACACAATGAATACAATTATGGTAATTACATATACCACACAAAAGGTAATAGTGGCAATATGTCATGAAACTCACGGGAATAAGGAGTGAGATGAAAACCCCATACCTTGAACTTTCAATTAGTCGAGGGTACTTTTATCCTAATGTATGAAGACTATAGTATGTTATTAAATTATAACATAACCATATTAATATTTATTATATCATTCATTATTCATTTGTGACCTTATACTCCCCATTTAATAATAATTTTCATGTTATATTAATATTTCGGGTAATAATCGCTCTTTATCGAACGTGTTTTAACTTGTTAATCTTGATTGTATCACTTAGATCGTGATCTAAATACATACAAAATATAAAAAATTATTTATATATCATATATATTTAGAATATAAATATGTATAATAGTAGTATTTATGAAATGAAAAACACCGTTTATTGAGACGGTAGTCCGTATGTACGTATAAACGCAGTTTCTGTTTTCATATAATATTGAATGGAAGTAAGTGAATTAGATATATGTAAGTACATAAATACTTATATAAATATATATATCTCTAGTAGAATTATTATGTCATATATTATATAATTATTAGTAATATGTATTTTTATAATCATCGATTAATGGTGAACTAGGAAATGAATCTTATCGCGTCGTGGAGACGATATTCCGTACGTACGCACAAGCGAAAATATCATTCTTTTGATATTAAAATAATATATAATTGGATGGTATAACATATATAAAAAATCCTTATCATGTTATATTTATTATTTACATCAAATACACATCATTATTATACCCCTACAAATCATAATGTATTGACTTACAATTACACCACGACGTGGATACGGTAAGTCGTACGTACGCACATATGGTGACAAGTCATTCAAAGGGTGGATAAAATAATGCATTTTGCTGTACCACAATTATAATAACATCATATTATATATATTATACTAGAGTTATTGTTTTAGAATGGAAATAAAAATGAAAAAGGAAGTGGAAGAAGAAAGGAACTTGAAAGAGGGTGGTGAAATCATTAACTCTTCTTTGGGTTCTTCCTTTTGATTTGATCAAAATGGATTCTTATGTTGGCATGATGATCAAACTAAGACCTCTAGGATTAAGGTAGGATAGTTTAAAGGGTATTTGTGTAGGGTTTCTAAGAGTAAAATGGCTTAAAATGCGTGAATTAGAGTGAAGGGGGAGTGTCCTTTTATAAGAGGGGTGAGGGGCACCGTATAAAAAACTTAAAATATTATTTTATAATAAATTCATATTCACTTTGTAATTGCCCCAAATTGAATTATTTTGAGGATAATTTGGGTATGCATTGAAATACACTCAACCAGTAGGTTTTAGACAGGTTTCTGTCACTTTATTAACCTTATCTTTTAGTTTTAACTCTTAGTTAATTAGTTTGGCATTTACAATGTTTCACTGAATTTTTATATTATATGGTTAATAATCTTACTATAAACATCCAATCGACCCCCAAGTGGTCCATTAATGATACAAATAAAATGATATATGTATTTTGGCTGAAACATAGATATTTAGGAATATAATATCAATTAATAATATATATTTTTAAAAAACTCTTTTATGACAATTTTGACACTATTGAGTATTTTATTTTTGATAAATTCATAAAGGCATTATTAATTCGAACCAAATTCATATAACAAATCCTAATTCGTCATATTAACCTAGAAAATATTATAATTCATAAAAAGACTCAAATTAAAATTATTTGGGTATTTATAATATCAATTATCTTAATCTTTCATTAATACGGTAATTACTTCATCATCATTGTGTCACAAATAAATTAAATTATTTAATGTCGAAAAATTATAAATAACATACCATTATATATTAAATCTTTTTATCTTTATATAGAATATTCATAATATAATTTATATTATGTATAACCTAATATTAAAAATGTTTTAGTTATTAAACTTTGATTTTAACTCTTTTAACTCTTCTTTGAATTAAATAATAATAAATGTCCTAATCTAATCCAAGTGTACCCAAATGATAATATTTTATTCCTAAGGTTGTTTTTGGTCGAGATAAATTTTTCCAACAGAATTAGGACATGTGTTAGGGTAATATTAATATCATTTTTACCCTTAATTACCGTATTTACTTTTATCCGTGGTAAATAAAAGTAAAAAAGTTACTATTCACCAAAAAAATATTTTTATCTCATTCAACCACATTTTACTCCTTGATATTAACCGTGTCTCTCGGATTTTCTAAATTCATCTCACAAAAGTGGAAAAATTATGTTTTATGTGAATTTGAAAATCTCATAGGAGATGTGTAAAAGACGGTGAAAAGGTCAATAAAATTTATATATATATATATAATTATTTTAAACATACTCTAATTAATTACAAATTTCCATATATAGGTATTATGTATCTATTTTGTAGAAAATTAAATTTAAATAAAATAAATAATTATTTAAATAAAAATTCGGTTTTAAACTATAACTCAGTATTTTTTCACTATTCATCAAAAACTGAATTTTTTCAGAAAAATACCAAAAAATCACCCTATGCTAATTTCGATATTCCGAATCCAAAAATGTAGTCCATTTTGGATGATAAAATTTATAAAATTTCAAAAAGTTTGTATTACTATTCATAACGTCTAGTTTGATTGGTTATGGTGTGTGTTAGAACTCAAAGTTGCGTACAACACATGCTACTGTATTATTCAAAGAGAATCTTACCGTGGGAGCATGGGCTGTTACATTCTACCCTACTTAAATAAATTGTGTCCTCACAATTTATGATCTTTATTGGAAACGTGAGGTTGATATTTCAAAATATCATAGTTAAATCCCACATCAAAAAATGGATTAATGAGGCAGCTATTTAAAATAAAGAGTGTTATGTATGAAGGTTACCCAAAATAACACATACTATGGTTCCATGTTGAAAACATGGATATGGAAGAGAATGATAACCATTAATATCTGATGGAGAGTGGTAGAAAACATGGCTATGAAAGGCCAACATTCACAAAGCCATAAATTTTTTATGATCTAAGGTACCATCTAAGACAATGTTTTTGTTCTATATTCCTTTTCATAATGTTGAGGAATTTATTAATGATATTGGATAAGATCATAAGGTGATATACTAACTTTAAACTTAGAGTTTATTCCATTAATAAATTTATACCACAATCTCATATTTTACTCCAAAACTCAAAAATAATCTATTTATCCTAATCTATAGGGTTCCCAATATAATGAATTCATAATTCAAATATCAGACCCTTTAAAAAATGAATCTACATTATACCATCCAGGAACATCACATTGTCCAGTGGTAGGCGATGAATCCCAATCGCACTATGGTTGTGGGTTCGATTCCTGCAGCTTTGTCTGATGCAATGGTTGTCACACAATCTGCTTTTTGTCCTTATAAAAATCAAAAAAAATAACCTTAACAATAGTATCTTAATCCATTCTAACCTTTAAACTTTTCCAAAACAAATCTTTCCAAACTCACAGTCCAAAATATATAAGGAAGTTAAACACAATAAAGATCCTTTTTTCCATTAACTAACATTTTAACACCTTCATCATGTATTATTTCAAATCTTGTTAACATCCTGAATTACCATAAAACCTTGTTGATTACATTCATTCTCCCTTATTCCTTATAGAATACTAGATATTCTCCTTATATCCAAAAATTTTGTAAACTCCAACAGTGAAAAATCATTAATTAGTTTATAGGTAGTCAAGAATATGTAATATAATTTATTTAAATCAACCATATCTTATTCCAAAATCACTACCTCATTATCAGGACCATATTAAGGATTACCATTTCTTCAAGCATGTATTTTACCAAATTTGTAGCTCACTATAATATGAAATCATCATTAAAATAGTACTGTAGTAAAATCCTTATATATCTCCACAATTAATAGAACCAATATATTGTAGACACAACACTCAAATTAAATAACTCTATAATAACAACATAATAACACTAGTCATTCCTCTTCATTCGAGGTAGTATCATAACTTGATTATTATCCAATAACATCATTTGCAGTATACTCTTATGACTGGGACATTGACTCACATAGTGTCTCAACACATTGCTGATGAAGCAGTTTACATTTGAAAACTTTTTCTTACCCTTGCAATCACGTACTTGGTGTCCTTTTTCTCTACAATTATATCAAACACCCATTTCCTTCAAGCATTTTCCAAGGTGATTATTTCCACATTTATCACATACGGGAAAATCCTTCTTTCCCCTATTAAATTTATCCAACATTCTCTCTGCCATCCTTTTCTTCTCTTGCTTCCCTTCAAAGCCATTGGACTCATAGAATTCAATACTTATCTTACTAACATATGATGTTATTTCTTCATATGTTGATAATATATAGGAGAATAGTTCCCTTCTAAATTTTGTCTTTATAACATGAATGATATGACCATTCTAACTCTTTGGATCATACACATTTCTGGAGTTCTTGTTCCTTCTACTAGGCACCATTTCTTAAAAATGGAATACACTAGGTCAGTTTATGAATCGCAATACATAATTCCAAACATATACAATACCTAACATAAATTGAACAGTTTATAGATACAATCTATTACCACAAAAAGGTTTTATATGAAGAGATATATACGCCTAAACCCATCATAGTGGTTTGTAGTGAAAATGATAATTATCCTAAGCATATCCCCCAGGAGTGTTGTAACAATGAGTTTAGAAAGGCCCGTTATCATGCACTAGATTTCGTTAGAGTCTATATCAAAGTGGTGTTTTCAGGTTTTACCTCTAGGTACATCTGTGCCAGAGCCGCCTCTAACTAGTCGTATCTAGACATGGATGCATTTCTTGAAAAACTCAAAAAGAAATCACTACAGTACCAAAATTCATTGATGTTCTTGTATAATAATCCACAAAGCCTATCTTAGGGTAATGTGCTCTAATTAGAGTTTATCTAAATCTAGTTTCCAAGGTTATTCCAAAACTTCCTCTAATACCAAATGTAATTCCCTGACCCCAGTTACCCAGAGCTGGTGCATTATTTTAATACATTGGTACGATTACTAGGAATCAAGTCCTGAAGGACCAATTAGTTTAGTAGTCCTAAAATATAGATTACACACATTGACTTTACATTACAATTTGAAGCATAAAACATAGAATAGATAGTTCTTTGAGAATTACATTTTTCCCTTTAGCTTAACCCTACCTATCAATAATAATACAATTCTTGGAATCCTATGAAAATAAAACATAAAAAAGGGGTGAGCTTAGATACTCAGGTAGGGTAAATAATTTAGCGAAATAAATAAACTTTTAAGGAAAGATGTGTAAAAAAAGAGCCTTTTAAACATAAAATTGAACATAATATGGTAAAAATAAATGAAACATTACCTTATAAACATGCACATGGATATTATAATAGTCAAATAATTACATGTCAAAACTAATTCACAATGAGGGAATGCCTATACCAGACATCATTACCACATAGTCAAGGTCCAGTGCCAAGACTACAAATAAATGTTTTGTGATGGACTTGTTACAAGACACTAGATTGTCTCATTAGACCTTCCGATGCATCGAGGAGCTATAGCGGGCTCCACCTGTCACATACCAAGTCTACTGCATTGCTCGTATGAAAAATTTGAAACGTAACATAAATATGCATTTTAAAACTTCCATATGAAATGTCAATACATTAACCATAAAACATGAATAATATAAAAATAGAACATCCATAGTCAAACATATCATAACTCATTAAATACAATATAGAAGATTTTATTATAATAAATAAACCTCAATCAAAAATAATATCCAGTAAATGATGCTGACATAGTTGAAAATGATGAGTAAAACATTTTGAGAGAAATATCTTTTTGTAAAATCAATTAAAAGTCACACATTTATAAAGGAAGAATCTTAAAAGACATTTTTGAATCAAACTATCCTATACCCCTTTGAAACTATTGAAAAGAATTATAACTTCATAACATTCGTGTCCATATAAATAAATCCTTAAAATCATTTTCAAAACATAGAAATTAATTAATAATATTTAGAAAGATATATCTTTAATACCATTAAAATTATGATCATGATATAGTGTAACTTTCACAAATAATTAAAATATTTATTTTGAAATCATTTTTATGAAAAATAGACATGGATGATAAAAATTTCCCAGTAAATTCTTACACATAAACAATCTTGGATAATATTGAGATTGTGAAAAAAACCCTTATCAATTTGGTAACTTACGAAACATACATCCCATAAAATAAGTATCATACAATGAATATATAAATACACATAAATTAAAGTGTATTATACAATGAATACAATTATGGGCAGTACATACACCACACAAAAGGTAATAGTGGCAATATGACATGAATCTCAGGGGAATAAGGAGTGTGATGAAAACCCCTTACCTTGCAATTTCCATTAGTCGGGGGTACATTTAAACTCAGGTATGAAGACTATAGTATGTTATTAAATTATAACAGAACCATATTAATATTTATTATATCATACATTATTAATTAATGAATTTATACTACCTAATGAATAATATTTTCCAAGTTATATTAATATTTTGGGTAATAATCACTTTCTTTGTCGTACATGTTTTAACATGTTACTCTTGATTGTATCACATAGATCATGATTTAAATACTTCCATAATATAAAACATGATTTATTATTCATATATATTAAGAATATAAATATGTATAATAGAAGTATAATTGAAATGGAAAACAACTTTTATGGAGACGACAGTCTGTACGTACAAAAAACGATGTTTATGTTTTCATATATTATTGAACGGAAGTAAGTGAATAAGATAGATGTAAGAACATAAATACATATATAAATATATATATATCTCAAATAGCATTATTAAGTCATATATTATATACTTATTTGTAATATTTATTTTTATAATCATCAATGAATGGTGAACTCAGAAATAAATCTCATCGCATCGTGGAGACGGTAATCCGTACGTATGCACGAGCAAAAATATCATTATTTTGATATTAAAATAATAAATAATTGGATGTTATATCATATATACAGAATCTTTATCATGTTATATTTATTATTTACATCAAATACACATCATTATTATAACCATCCAAATAATAATGTATTGAATAACAATTACACCTCGATGTGGAGTCGGTAAGTCGTACATACGCACGTATTTGAAAAGTCAATCAAAGGTTGGATAGAATAGTGAATTTGATTTTACCACATTTATAATAACATCACAGTATATATAAGCTACTGGATTTATTATTTTATAATGGAAAAAACATTGAAAAATGAAGTGGAAGAAGAAAGGAACTTGGAAGAGGGTGGTGAAATCATTACCTCTTCCCCGGGTTCTGCCTTTTGATTTGAACAAAAGGGCACCTTAGGTTGGACTTATGATCAAAATAAGGCATCTAGGTTGATGGTAGGATAGTTGAGAGGGTATTTTGGAAGGGGGTGGCTGATCCAAATGGATTATATGGTGATAATTAGAGTGAAGGGAGAGTTCCCTTTTATAAGAAGGGTGAGGGTCACATTAACAAAAACTAAAAATATTATTTTATAATAAATTCATATTTAGTTTATAATGGATCTAAATTTATTTATTTCGAGGATAATGTGGGGATGGGACGGCACTCACTCAAACAATTGGTTTTAGACAGGTTTGAATAACTTTATTAACCATATCTTTTAGTTTTCACTCTTAGTTAACTAGTTTGACATTTACCATGTCTCTTTGTATTTTTATATTATATGGTTAATAAATTTACTAAAAACTTCCAATAGACCCCCAAGTGGTCCATTAACGATACACCTATCATGATATAAGTTATTTGGCCGAACTTTAGATTTTTCGGAATATAATATCAATTAATAATATAATATTTTTTATAAAAACTCTTTTATGTCAATTTTGACACTATTGGGTATTTTATTATAAATTCATAAAAAAATTATTTATTCGAAAACAATTTATATAACCATTCCTAATAGGTCATATTAACCTAGAAAATTATTTTAATTCATAAAAAGTCTCAAATTACATTTATTTTGGTATTTACAATATAAATTCTCATAATCTTTCATTAATATGGTAATTACTGCATCATCATTGTGTCACAAATTAATTAACTTATTTAATGTCTAAATAATATAAATAAAATTAAATTATGTAGGAAATATTGTTTTATTTTTATTGAGTATTTATAATCGAATTTATATTATGTATAACTCTTTATTAAAAATGTTTTATTTATTAAACATTTATATTAACTATTTTAACTCTTCTTTGAATTAAATAATAATAAATGTCCTAATCTAATCCAAGTGGACCTAAAAAATAATATCTTACCCCTAAGGTTGTTTTTGACGAGATAAGTTTATCCAATAGAATTAGTACATGTGTTAGGGTAATATTAATATAATTTTTACCCTTAAATAACCTATTTACGTTTAACCGTGGTAAATAAAAGTAAAAGGTTACCATTCACCAAATATTATTTTTATCTCATTGAACCAAATTTTACTCCTTGATATTAACTGTGTCTCTTGTATTTTCAAAATTCCACTCATAGTAGTGGTAAAATTAGGTTTCATGTGAATTTTCAAATTCTCCTAGGAGATGGGTAAAAGGCGGTGAAAAGTTCAATAAATATTTTATATATCTAAAATTATTCTAAACTAACTCCAATGAATTACATTTAACTTATATAGGTATTATATATCTATTTTGACCTTATTTAAATTTAAATGAAATTAATAATTATTTAAATAAATATTCAGTTTTTAACTATAACTTAGTGTTTTTCACTATTCATCAAAAATTGAATGTTTTCAGAAAAATACCAAAAATTCACCCTAAGCTATTTTTGATTTCTCGAATCCAAAAAATGAAGCCCATTTTTAATGATAAAATTTATAAATTTTCAAAAAGTGGGTATTACAATCCATAACTGCTAGTTTGATTGGTTTTGGTGTGTGTTAGAACTCAAAGTTGCGTACAACACACTCTACTTTATTATTCAAAGATAAGTATATCGTGGGAGCTTGGGGTGTTACATAGTCCGCTAGGTATGATTTTTGCATGACTTTGTACTGGTTAAAATATGATCGATGGATTGAGGAGTTGAATCTTCCGGAGATCAGGAGTGCTTTTTGCTGGAATCTAATGGTTGGTTGTGACATGAAAAAAGGGAGACCAATATGGGTCAGCATCAGAAACTCCATAGTGGGATGATCTAGCTGTATGACTAATCATCCCTACCTCTGAACAAGTGACCAATACAGGTCAGCACCAGGGACCAATGTGGGTCAGCACCCGGGACCAATATTGGTCAGCATCAGCGACCAATACGGGTCAACATCTACCGACCAATACAGGTCCGCACCAGCGACCAATACGGGTCAACATCTACCGACCAATACAGGTCATCACCAGCGACCAATACAGGTCAGCATCTAGTGACCAATACGGGTCAACATATAGTAAACTATATGAGTCAGTAGTAGAGTTACTATATATATGATGATTTATATTTAAAATTAGTCATCATGTAACACCCCGAGCTTCCACGACACGCTTCTCATTCAATAATGCAATACCTTACATTGTAAGCAACTTCGAGTTCTAAACACACACCACAACCAATAAAAGTAGCCGTTATGAATAGTAATACCTAATTTTTGAAATTTCATAAATTTTATCGTGCCAAATGGACTTCGTTTTTTGATTTGGAATATCGAAATTAGCCTCTGTTGAATTTTGGGTCGTTTTCAGAGAACTTCCAATTTTTTTTAGGAATAGTGAAAAATACATAAAAACAACATTTTTAATCAAAATAATTCATTGTGATAAATTATACTATTTAGTGGTTTTAAAGTATAATTAGAATAAATTTCTACCATTTTATCCAATGGTGGTCATTAGAATTAATTTCACTATGAAATTGGACATAAACAACTGTCAATCATTTGATATATATTGTTTCTCAAAAACACGCTATTTGTTGTGACAGTGGGAATTAATTATGAAATTATTCAATGCTAATTATATGTTTGTATTTTTTTTAAAGTATACATAATTTATGAATTTGGACTATCAATTATAGCTAAGAGTGAAATTTTGGCATTGTTCTGAAAACTTCAATTTTTGATTAATAGTGAAACCACTAAGTGGTAGTTAAAAAAGTGATTTTTCATTTAAATGAAACATTACCACTTCTATGTTATTATTTTCAAAAATCCGACATACATGGTTGTCATTAGTAGGTAAAATGTTGTTCAATTGGATAAAAATAATTTTTGGTGAATAGTATCTTTTAAGTTTAATTAATCGCGATTAAAGGTAATTAGTGAAATTTAAGGTAAAAATGATATTATAAAAATTTGAAAATACCTTTACACTTGTCCTACCCCTATTGGATGAGTCATGGACGACCAAGACAATCCATGGGTCAACTTGGGGACCCCATGGAGCCACTTTGGTAGGAAAACGACATTCAAAACTTTTTATTTAATGTTAAAATAAAAATGTCACAAACATGAGTTGTTTTACTAAAACAATTTTTAAATGGGGTTATAAAAGTTATATTTTTGACTATAAATATTCATTAGAAATATAAAAATATTTCCTACATCATGATATTTTTTATAATTTTTATACATTAAATAAATTAAATTATTTATGACACTATGATGATGCAGTGATTACCTCATTAATTAGTAATTAAAATAAAATGAAAAGATAATGTAATATTTAAGGCTTAAACTTGTCAAAAATATATTGGATGAGTATATTTAGAATCCTTATCACCTTATCCTTGAATTATATGATTTTTGGACCTTTAGAATCCGAAAATCATTTCATAATAATGTAACAGTTCAATCTTTCCAAGAGTGCCCCTCCTCTCCTCTTATAAAAGGCCCCCACCTCTACCACCTTATTCACACCATCAAGCCTTTTGGATCGGCCATCCTCTGCCCAAATACTCTCTCAACATTCCTCTATTACTCCTAGAAGCCTCACTTTCGGCAGAACCCTTCCCAAGGAAGCCTTTGGCACAAATCAAAAAGAGTTGCCTGATTTTAAGGTAATGTCTTCTCTTATGTTCTTTTATTTTATTTTTCTTCTCCAACCCCCTAAATTATTTTTATTCATTTCTTTTGTAATAACACCAGTATCCTAAATATACTAGTATGTTTTTTATAATAAGGATTTGATCTAAACTTACACACACCTACATCTAATGGTTAATGAACATACTGTTTCTGTGGATAACGAATTTCTGCCTCACGAAATGAAGATTGTTCAACACTCATATAACACCTCTAATGGTGGCCATTTTGATGATAATATTTTCATATATGATATATATATTATTTTTATGTTTTCCTTATTCTTTTTTATTTCTCTTTTTTGTCATACTTTATGATTTCCATTATGCGTAAACACGATAATTTCATTTTAGGAAGTGCGGACTACCGCCCCCTCAAGGTGATTTGAATCGATAATGTCATATGTGGGATGTATAAAGGATTGAGTAAATGATATTATATATGATATTATACTGTAATTATAATAAACCTTTATACTATTATGATTTCATTCCATTAAATACGAAATAGAAATGAAAGTAGCGTTCATGCGTACGTACGGCTTACCGTCTCCATGAACGGTGCATTTCATTTATTACCTATAAGTGTTATGTAATATTATAAATGAATGTAAATAATGGATATATATGATATATATTATATCTACATCATGAATACAATTCCGGATATAATGGATATTTTACCACATGAACAACTTGTAATTATAAGAAGTTTATTTTTGACTCAAGTACCAAAGATCGACAAAATGACTGTTATTAACTTAAATAATTACATAATGTTCATAACATGGTAATAAGTGATATAAAAGGAATAATTAACATGAAAAAGTAACTTATGTAAATAGAAATTAACACTAGTTTATTATTCATGAGGTTAAAGAACGATCGAGTCAAGTCGGACACGAGGTAAGAGAATTTCTTAACCCAATTTCCATTCTTTGGGTTAATCTCCAACTTTCAAATTATGTCATGATATTATTATGTAATATCTTGTATTTTTACTTTATTTATGTGTACTTATAGTGAATACAAATAATAGATCTATTTTATTTTAAAAATGATCTTTGTAATGACTTCTTCTCAATCTCCTTTCATTGAGGCATATTTGGTTCTATAAACAACGTTCTTTTATACAGTGTATAAATCCCTTTGACCTTTACGTTTATTCAAAATGAATCTTTTCTATACAAAGTGTTTTACTAAACTAAAAAAAGCAATTTTTTTCTTGCCATACGTATGCAGAGACAACGAATTCACCGCTGTCGTGACCATTATTTGAGTTTCGGCTTCCTCTACAATCCATAACATTTTTTAATGAAAAAAATACAAAGTTTTAATTTTCTTTAATATTGGTATTGAAAATCGTTTTGAAAGTGTTTTTATTATATCAATGTGTTGTATTGATATCTTGTGAATGAAATTTGGAAATGTTATGTTTCCTTTATGCATGTTTTATGTGATACGATTATGTTATGGTTTATGATATGTTTAAACCCGTTCATATGAGGAATGCATTGGACTTAATAAGTGACAGGTGGAGCCCGCTATAGCTCCTCGATGCATCGGTAGGTCTCATGAGACAAACTAATGTCTTGGCAGTAGGCCTTGACAAAATCTTATTTGTGGTCTTGGCACGAGGCCTTGGCTACGTTGTTATGATAGTCTGGTTTTATGCATTCCATCATTATGAAAGTGGTTATTGATATTGCATGTGATTATTCTACTATTAGAATATCCATGTGAGTATGTAAATGGCATTATTTAATTTTATTTTTGCCATATTATGATGATGTTCAAGTTTAAAAAGGCTTTTGTATTAGTTATACATTGCCTTAAATGTTAATGTTTATTTATTAAAGCTTCCGAAATATTTTTATCCTTAATGAGCATCTGAGCTCACCCCTTTCAACGTTTTAATATTTTTCAGGATGTGAAGAAGTATTTTATGAATGACCTATAGGGATAGTCTGAAGGGGATAGAATTGTGGACTATAGAGACTATGTTATTGTGATTTTTCACATTATGATGTAATGTAACATTTATCAATGTATCTAGTGTTTCCAAGGCTACTAAACTAATTGGGATTTCGAGACTTGATATTTTGTGATCATGCCAATGTTATGCAATAATGCACCGACTCTGGGTAACTGGGGTCGGGGCGTTACACATCATTATCCCAATAACTTTGAATTTATACTGTTAGAGTGAGTTGTCTATTTTTCATTTTACATATTGATTTTGATGAATCTTGTGATATTAACTTCGTGGTTTTTCTTGTGATGTTTTCTTTTGTGGAATACTGATAGACTTTTGGGTGTCTCGGATTCCCCTAATAAGTTGTTATACTCACCCCCGCACGGGCTTCACCCTCACCTGTGTCTTTGGTGCAGAGTATTGATGCTCTGAGAAAACATTGGAGGTTTGGGACTTGGTGGATCTTGGTGAGACAGGAGCAGTCAAGATCCTCTTCTTCAACATCAGACTTACATCTACTACCTTCCAAGTAGATCCCTAGGACAGATGTGACAGCTGATTTCTTTCTTTCAGTATCTAGGTCTTGTATTCTAGCCCACTATTTTCAGTTCACAGATGTACTTTAGTTTGTACTTTATCTCATTGTTGTACCTTACATTTTTTTGGTTGTTTACGTATGTTTCAATCTTCGAGTGTGTACAAATATTTAAGGCAATTTCTTCCTTGTTTCGGAATAGCCTTCAGGTGCTAGTCACCAACCCCTGGCCTATAGAAGGCGGGCTTGGGGTAGCCACGTTTAGGCCCCGTGGGACTAGTCATGGTAATGTTTTATCAGATTGCATTCAGTTCTACCATAAAAACTAAGAGTCTACTTTTAATGAGGCAATGGTGTTATGTTTCTTGAGTTTTTATTTCATTCCAAGGAGTCTAGTGTTGGTGCAGTGGCTGATGTATCCGTACACCCGGACCCTGAATTCTGTTTTCCGACTCGGTACATGAAAAAACTGGTTGCTAGTGTTTTGAAAAGTTTCTTGATCATTATTGAGTCGGAACACAAGGTATAACATATTGACTTTGGCCCATATATTTCTTAAAGGATTCCTCCATAAAGATAGCCAGACTGGATTCCGGTTAGATATCATGATAGTGGCCCACTGAATGAAAAGGATTCGGTACATGGACCACTCACGGTGATAGAATCTTTTGGTGGTGTACTAGCATCACCCCCAGCCATTGAATAGTAGATGCTACTAGTGGATCATGCATGCTAGCTAGTCACATTGCATGAGTTCTAGAGAAAGAGGAACCTGAGGTTTTGAGGCAAGATGGACCCCCAAGATGTAGAGGATTGGCTTGAGGCAATTTCACAAGTCATTCACTTAGTAGAGACACCTGCCGAGGAGATGGAGATATTGGCTGATAGCCTTCTTTATAGCATGGTAGGAAGATGGTGGAGCTCAAAAATCTAGGTGCATGAGTAGACAAACCTCACCTGGACAGACATTGAGAACATTTTCAGGGTGGATTTCGTGCCAGCAACACTACACTATGTACCTATTCAAGAACTTCTACATTTGTAGTTGGGCAACCAGACTGTGGATCAGTAATCAGAGAGATATACTAACCTCTCCCGATACTCCAAGGATATGGTATGGGACCCTTAATTTAGGACTCAGACCTTTGATAAGGGACTCCAATGAGATATTAAAACTGCAACAGTTTCTCACAGCATATCTATGTAGGATGGGGTGATAGAGTGAGATTTTCTGATGGAGATCTTCTTTACCATGTGGGCACCGACAGTGAGATACCCTACCAGATGATAGGTAGCAGATTCATTTGCAGCTGGTAGTAGACAGATGATGTCGAACCCCAAGCGGGCATGACCTTCCAAAGGGAGACCCTAAGACACAGGGTAATAGGTGCCATGCTTGAGAGGCTGCGGGAGCCACCAATAAGGAATGATCTATTTTTCCTGCAGGGTACCAGTTCACAAATCTTGTTACTATATAAATATCCATCTGGATAATTGGAAGATGTTGGAGGGGCCACTAAGGAACTACCACCACCACCTAAGGGTGGCCCACCATGAGCTCATGGAGCAAGTGAATGGGGACATGCCCAGCTACAGGCAGTAGAGGTTTACAATTCTAATGTCCCTGAGATGATATGAGGTATGATCTGTATCTTCTATAAATTAGCAGTAGTGCTTATCGACACAGGTTATATCCATTATTTCCTTGCTAAGGACATAGATTGAGACTTTGAGATTCCGACTGAGCATTTAACTCAACCTTAGCATTTGGATACCCCTATAGGTGGAGACTTAGTGGTCACACACTAGTGTCTAAAGTGTGATCTTACTATCAAGAAGATGATATATTCTAGTAGAGGCATTGATTCCCTACAATGTCATTCAAGGAATGTACTGGCTATGATCAATTCACACACAAATTGACTACATGAGACGTATGTTGCGATGTACACACAGAGATGGAAGTGAGATTTCCTTTGTTTGTTAAAAGGAAAACAGAGCAGAATGATATGGACATGCGTCCGAGAGGGTGAAACCGATTACATATCAGCTGTATTTCATGACCTTCTATGTGGTGGACGAGGTGAGTCCATAGTTCCCAGCCGTGGTGGATGAGTATGAGGACGTCTTTCTAGATGATTTACCAGGACTAACTCCTCGTAGAGAGGTAGACTTCTGCATTGACATGTACCCAGGAATAACACTGATATCTACACCAGCATTTTGGATGGCCCCAACAAAGATCCGGGAGCTGAGGGTATAGTTGGAGGACTCTCAAAGGAAGGGATTCGTAAGGCCCAGTGATTCTCCATGGGAATCCACGGTGTTGTTTACCAAGAAGGCAGACAGATGATTGAGGCTATGCGTGGACTTCTGGTTCCTAATCTAGGTGACCATGAAAAAAAGTATCCTATTTTGATGATTTATGATTTGTTTGATCAGTTAAAAAAAGAGAAGTGGTTCTCTATGACAGTCCTCAGATCAGACTATCACTAGCTCAGGGTAAAATATGAGGACGAACCGAAGATATAATTCAGATGTCGTTATGGCCATTGTGAGTTCTTGGTGATTCCTTTTAGTGTGAACAACACTCTAATAGTGTTCATGGGGCTCATGAACATGATCATTCAACCATACCTCAATCGCTTCATGGTGGTCTTCATTGATGACATCTTGGTGCACTCAATGTACAAGGATGAGCATGTTGTACACTTGAGGATAGTTCTGGACACACTCTATGAGCACCAGTTATATGGGAATCTCTCAAAGAGTGAGTTATGGTTATGGATGGTCTAATTATTAGGAAAAATCATTTCAGAGGCTGGAGTTGTGGTGGATCCAGCAAAGATCGAGAAAGTACTTTCTTGGGAGACACCTAGGAGTATTACTGAGGTAAGGACCTTCCTTGGGTTTAGCATGATACTATCGAAGGATAGTTCCCAATTTCAACAATGTAACATCACCCATGACTACCTTGAAAATGAAGGGAAAACCTTTCCTATAGTTAGAGACATGCTATCCAAACATTCAATATCTATGGCAGAACATGACCAGCTCTCCCATCCTGAGGTTGTCGGAGGAGGGAACTGGCTACATGGTTTACTATGAAGCATTAAGGACACAACTTGGTTGTGTTCTGATGTAGTGATTGCTTATATATCACGAAATTTGAGGCCTCATGAGTAGAATTATACGACATATAACTTGGAGTTGGAAGTAGCAGTCTTCGAACTAATGATTTGGCGACAATACTTGAAGGGAAAGTGGTTCGTTGTTTACTCAAACCACAAAAGTCTCATATATATCTTCACACAGAATGATCTGAATCCGAGACAGGGATGTTGTATAGAGTTCCTCCAAGTCTATGAATTTGATATATTCTATACTCTAGGGAAGGGAAACGTAGTGGAAGATGCACTTAGCCAGAGATCGAGTTTTCAGCTACTGAATGAGGCTTCAAAGTAGTTAGCCTCGATTCAGATATACTACATGGATAGAGATGAGATAGTCTACCTCCATTCAAGTGTAGTTTTTCCTCCACTACTTCAATGAGTCTGGAAAGTGCAAATCTGAGACAAAAACTAGAAGAATACACATGCTCAGATATCCTCAGTCCATGCACCTAACAGAAATTCTGAAGGTGTGGAGCACACTATCCTTTTCAAAGGAAGTACAGTTTTACTAGGGAATCTATGAGATGAGGTGCTAAGGGAGTTCCATAAATCCCACTTGGAAGTACATAAAATCATGATGACGATGTATTAGAACCTATGGTATCAGTACTGGTGGCCAGAAATGAATAAATATGTGGAATATTTTTTTTCTAGATGCCTCACTTCCGAGCAATTGAAGGCCGATCACCATGTACCAGTATGCTTGACCCAACCCATCGAGATACCAGAGTGGAAGTGGTATGGAATATAGATGTACATCGTTATGGTGTTACCACGTCCATCTAGAGGGCATGATACCATCTGGATGATTTTTTACCGACTCACAATGTCGGCCCACTTCCATACTATTTGAGAGAAGGGTTCGGTAGAGAGCATGAAACGTCTCTACGTTCAAGAGATCGTGAGACTTCACGGGGTTCATTATATGATAGTCTCAGATCATGACTCGTGATTAACATTCTGGTTGTAGAAATGATTGCAGGAGGATTCATGGGACTTAGATTTTCTAGAGCACATATTTTCACCCACAGACAGATGGTCACACCGAGCGGACCATCCAAACCATGGAGGAAATGCTTCGTGCATGTGTCCTAGATTTTGATCGCAGTAGGGAGGACCACTACCCTTAGTGGAGTTCTCATACAACGAAATTTATCACTCTAACATTGATATAGACCCCTTTGGGGCATTGTATAGGCAACCATGCAGATCAACCTTGTGCAAGACGAATCCAAGAGAGAAAGCACATGGGGGCCCATAGATGGTAGAGGCTACTGATGAGAAGGTGCAGGTCATCCGAGAGTGGAGAGATACTACATAGATATTAAAAACGTCCTATGCTGATAGGCGATGGAGACCACTAGAGTACTATGAGGGGGGCCACGTATTATTTCGACTCTCCCCTCTATAAGGACTACAAATATTTGGCATATGCGGAAAACTCTCACAGAGGTTTATCAGACTGTTCCTGATACTTTGGAGGATTGTAAAGGTGTTGTACCACTGGGCACTACCACCATAGTTGGAATGGGTTCACGATACCTTCCAAACATCCCAATTGATGAGATATATGAATGAACCATCTCACGTCATCATCCATGGTGAGCTGGAGATTGACGACGGGGCGACATTTGCGGGGTACCCAGTGGAGATAGAGGATCAACTGGAGCAGATCCTTCATGTGCATTAGAATTTTTTGGTGTGAGTTTTGTGGTAGCATGAGAATATCTAGGAGAGAAAATGGGAGTGAGAGGCTCATATGCATGCCTCGAACCCCTCATTGTCTGCGTATCCTTGTTTGGATTTTGGAGGGTTATAGCCCTATGGTGGGTAGAATGTAAAGACTCAGAAAATATATTTAATTTTATTAAATTATTTGGGATTTTTATGTGTTTTAAAAAATTGACGGTGTGTGATTATGAGGCGTTGTGTGCCCGAAATGAATTTCTAAACAATTTTTTGGGTATGTTTAGTAAACATGTGGGTGGTGTTTTCTTTCATTGGAACTGGTGCTCAGAATAAATATCGGAGGGAACCATTCAATCTGCATCACATATATTCTCTTAAGGGAAGCATCACTTCAACCGAAGTAGGTCGGTAGAAAAAGATAAATTTCGTACATTTTAAAGAAAAGTAAAATAACATTGAATTGTTATTTTATTTTATTTTCTTTTTCATTCAACCTATTTAGAGATAGTGGAGGGGACCATTGAGGGGGTCAGACCTATAATAATGGGATGTTAATTTCATGGTTACACTTTGGTTGTGAAACAACCCCTGACATGATTAATGAGACACTTTAGTTATGTCAATCAGTGAGACACATTAATTACATCAATTAATGAACCTCGTTATTTACTCAAGGTGTTGCTCACCTTTCCCCATCCTATTTAAATAGAGCTCAGAGTGGTGTTTTGACATGGATTCATGAAGAAAGGAAAATCTAGAAATTTCTTGTGGAAACATCCACCGATGGAGGACGGAAGCACGGGCAACAACGATCTGGGATCAACAAACACTGATGACTCCATCCAATGTGGATGCTTCTCCTGTCGCAACTACGACACCTCTAAAGGATCTCGAGGTAGGGGGTTTACATGTGTTAATGTTCCAACTCTTCCCATTATTGAAAAATATAACAAACACAGACCAAACGACTAATGGGTTGATCCGCGTCTCATCAAATCATGTGGGTGGTTGTTATAGGATCTTAAATTTGGGGATTATTCTTCCTTTTTTTATTATTAATTTGTTTCATGTTTAAAATGATGATGAAGAGGGAGTGGGTCGAAACCAACAAGGCCTGGACCCTTTTCAAAACTTTTCCATTGTGAGTTCTTCATGGAGGAATAACGAACGTTGTTGTAATGTGTTTTTATGGACAAAATATGATGGCGGCATCCCGAATGGACCGTAGGTGCATCCGGGAGGAAGAACAGACCACCAAGGATCACTTGGTGGATCGCACAAAAAATGTCAGTGCTTCACCGGTGCCGAAGGATGAGGGAGGCAGCCGAAAACTGCAGATCACTGTGGAATAAGGTGCACTTCTCAGCACCATGGTGGTCGGACAGGCGTACGACTACAGAGACGGAGGCGGTGCGCCATCACACGCCACATTTGGGGGTCACGACTTGTAGCCACAACAATGGTGAAAGTCGGGACCCACCTCTTGCAAGTTCTACGGGGGACATGGTGGAGCCACATAGCACTGACCATAGGTGAAACCTAATGACTCTATGAGCCGTTTGAGAGGCAGACTGCATGCCCCACGCGTGGTGCGCCAGCATGCCGGGTTGGTTCGCGGCCCGGCGGATCAGGCTCACCACATCCAAGCGGACCGAGCCCTTTACGACCCTTCCCATCTAGGCCAGGTTGACCCGAACCAAGTGGGTTCGGCCCAGGTTGGGTTGGCCGGGTCGGTCCTACCGCGTCGGACCGGACCTGAACCCCTCTCGGTCCCAAAAATGCTTAAAGGGACATAACTTGTGAACCAATCATCTGTTTGACAAACCATCTACGACCCTGGGACCCTTGGAGTGATACGGTCCTTATAAGATAATCCAAAAGAGTTTTTCATACAGTTGTTTTATGATCGGGTTGGATCAACTCGGATTCCAACCAGGCCCTTGGCACTAAAATTTCAATAACTAACAGAATGGGCGTTCGACCGACGGGCCGTCTGTGGTATAAGGACCCTTGTGACAAGGCGATCCTTTGGAGATACTCTACGTCAGTTTTTATAGAGTTCGACATGCGACCTAGGTTGGATCAGAATTTAATCCAACTGGGACTTTTTTTTTCAAAAGTACTAATATCTCACAGGTTGGACGTCTGATCAACGCGCTGGCTATCACGTTGGGACCCCAATGACGGCGTAGTCCTTTGGGTATGATTTTGCATATGTTCGTACCAGTTGAAATATGACTGATGTCTTGAGAGAAGAATCTTCTAGATACCAGGGATGCTTTTTGCGGGAATCTAGTGGGTATATGTGAAATGAAGAAGAAGAGTGTCAAATATGGGTTAGCCTCAGAAACACTAGTGTGGGGCGATCTAGCTGTATGACTAATCATCCCTACCTCTGAACTAGAGACCAATACGGGTCTGCACCAGTGACCAATATGGGTCAGCACCACCGAACAACACTAGTCAGCATCTAGCGACCAATACTAGTCATAATACAATGACCTATACATGTCAGTAGTAAAGTTACTGTAGATAGGATGATCTGGCTTTATGACTATTCATCCATATCCCAGTAACCTTGAAGTTATACCATTAGATTGAGATATCTATTTTCATTTGTGATTCATGATTTAGATCATGCTTGTGATATTATCATTGTGGTTTTTCATATAATATTTTCCTTTTTAGAATATTGAGAGACCTTCGGGGGTCTTGGGGTCTGATACTGAGTTGTTATACTCACCCTTGCATGGGCTCTGCCTGCACATATGAGTCTGGTGCAGACTACGGACGCTCTGAGGAAGAATTCGGTGGTTCGAGACTTGGTGGAGCTTGGTGATACAGGGGTAATAGAGATCATCTTCTTCGACTTTAGACTTACAGCTACTACCCTCCTGTTATATCTCTAGGGCATATTTGACATATGTTTACTTTCATTCAGTTTCTAGGGCCTGTATTATGTGCCAATGTTTTTAGTTCACAGTTGTACTTGTGGTTATACATTACTCTCATGGTTGTACCATACTTTTATTAGTTTATTACTTCAGTTTCCCTTTTTGAGTCAGTACAGATCCTTAAGACAATGTCGTCCCTGTTTGAGAAAAGCCTTCAAGTGGTAGTCATCAACCCATGTCCTATAGAAGTCGAGCTTGGGGTAGTCACGTCTAGACCCTGTAGGATAAGGCCTGGAATATTTAAGAAAATTATAACAAGGTAAAATATATTTAAGAATGTATGCGTTGTGAATCAAGCACATTGCACCAGGATATTCCTATCACAAGTACTAGAAGATGAAAATTCATGTCACATGAGCATGAAATTTGATAAGGATATATTGAATTAAGTGGAACATAAAAATGTTTGAATAAAAAAATTACAACCAATCATAATGAAAAATATTAATATTTTTGGACACAATGGTGTAACTAAATTATAGACGATGACTATGATGAATTACACATAAAAGGAGACAATCCCGAAATTACATTCAACTAGAATGTCTGACATTGATTCCAAACCTGATATTTTTGGTTAAAATAAAGAGTCTATAGAAATATCTAGGATAAAAAAACCTTTTAATTGGGTCTTAGTGATCTGTTTTAGAAAAATTAATTCATTTAGTTTTTAGAATAATGAATTTATTAGAGTTTATGTTACTATATATATATATATTGTCCAATCCCTGAAATGATTAGATGTATATGGAAATAACTAGTGTTACAAAGGCTACAAGAATGTTTTATAGATATTATAATTTATAGAAATATCATTTCATGCCATGAAAAAATATTTTAGACACACTTGTATGGTGGGGGATTTTATCAAAATGAAATTTTATTATAATTATATTTAACGTATTGATGTTAACTTGATGAATAAATTTATAGATTGAATGATGTTTTAAAAATATGTATTCAAATTGGTAATTTTTTAGAAGTGGTTCTGGTGATATTTCAAATTCCAAATATCGAAAAATATGATATAATGAGATTTCAAACAAGAGACAATATAATAGACTAAATAGAGAAAGAGTTGCATCACCAAATGACTAAAGTGGTGGTTGTAAATCCATTGGAGTCAATTGAATCCAAAATGAATGGAATATATGTTGTTTTTATAAATAATATAGAAATAGTAAAATTAGTTAAAAAACATTATATAATTTTATTGAATAAACAGTTTTATTAGGCACTCCAGTTTTTAAATATAAATATCAAATTTTATAAATAAAAGACAATGTGATGTAAATAAAGAAAAAAGAATCATCATCTTGTTAAATTATAAAAAAAAATTAGAGAATCAAATTTCTCACCCACAGAATTTTATGTTTGAAATGATTTTAGATAGAGAAATAAAAAATTAATCAAAACAGAATATGTCTACGAAGTAATGTGGGATGATGAAGATAATTAAACCATATCCAATAAAATTAGAATGATTAGTGTTCTATTCAAATATCTTTTTATCATTGAATATTTAACTTCAAAGGGAGATATAAATAAATGTATTCAAATAGTACATTTATCCATAAATAGGGAACAATATGTAAAGGTATTTATAGATAGGATAAACCTAAGAATTTAGTGACATTGATTTTTTAATATTTTGGAGATATTTTGATGTATTTAATGACTAATTTGGTGGTAATTTTAATTTTTAGACATGTATCGTAACATTTTATTGAAGATAAGATGAGAAGAAAATTCTAAGATATATATGTGGATGTAGGTGTTAGTTAAAATCAATAAAATCAATGATTTATTATTAAATGATTATGTTTCCTAAAATATGTATTCTTACATAGGTATATAATTATTTAATAAAGATTCATTGTAATTTTGAAATGGTGAATTATGATAAATTATCGTTGAAATTTATAAATGTGGCTTTTTTTATCCAAGATGAAGATTGATGTTGAATATTACACAATTAAATATTTGTTTAATACTATATATTTTTCAAATTTAGGGATGTTTTTCATGTGATGGGATGAAAATTTCATGATTGTGTTTTTTTATCTATTGTAGTCATCACATTGAAACAATTTTAAACCAATTAAATATTATTTAATATCAGATAAAATCATGTGATTTTATGTTTGGCGAAGACCATTTTATATCATATATGTTCAAGAATGATATTATATTTTACAAGTGAAGTGTGCAAGGAGTTTTATTGATGGTGGAACAGATCTTGCTTCAATGTTTGTAGTCATGACACATTGTGGTTGAAAGATATTTTCTCTTTCACAGTGGTAAATAATTTCATTCAATTAAGAATGAATTTTTTTTTATAAACCCAAAAAATAATTTTGTTGATTATTATATTTATGAAATTAATACCACAATATTATAGGTAAGTAGAAATTTTAAATTTTCACATTTCATGGTGTGTACAACAAGATTTTTCCATAAGTAAGGATATTACACAATGAAACTAGAGATCATGATGTAATTCTTATAGCTCTATAAATTTTATATTTCTTAATAATTTAGTTCAATTTAATTTCATGTATTTTCATTCCATTTATATCTTGAATGAATAATAGTATTTATGATGGGAAAAATATTTATCCCATTATGGTGGAAGTTGTATCACGGAAGAGAATATCACACCATAATATAGAGGTTTTGAATATTAGTTTGTAATAATTAAAGAAATTATATATAAATAATGATTTTATTATGATAATAACTTATAAGTTAACATGTTTTAAGAATAATTATTGTTAAATATTACTTTTAATAACAAAATATTTTTTGTTATTCTATAAATAAGATTAATATGATCAAATTTGGATTTTAACTCTGTAATTGTTATTAAAACAATTTGTCTTTATATATTGATGTGTCTTCAAAGGCGGATTATATTATACTAAAACAAAAATAATCACATCCATTAAATATAATAAATGTTGATAGTGGTATGGATTGGTCTAAAAATAATATTTGAATTTGGTTTATTTTAAAAAAAATGTATGATGAAATTTAAGTTAAAATAAGTCAAAGAAGAATTATGATAATATTAAATAATAAAAAGGATATAACTATTATAAATACGTGTTGTAAAAAATTAAATAAGGATAATTGAAAAAATTACATGATGCACTAAAATTAGATGTTTACCCGCTGATTATAATTTGTATTTGGAGAGTAATCCTTAAATAGTAAATATATATGCCTTTATTTATAAGAAGATGAACAGTTGTGGGTTTTCAATGAGTTATAGGATATTTTCGTAGTTTTTGATGAGAAAATGTTTTTTAAGCATTAATGTGACTCAATTAATGAATAAATAATCAATTGGGTGTATTTCAAGAAATTTGAAATTGATAAATTTCAAAAAAAGTCAGTGATAGAAGTCGATAAAATAAGGAGATACCCTATCGATAATTTATTTAGAGACACTTCGTTGTTCATTAATAATTATTTTATTTGTTTGTTGAAAGATATAACAATTTTTTGCAGATAAAATTGTTATTTCAAAAAAAATATTTACACACATGAGTTCAAGGATATACTTTATTCATTATAATCTATTTTTTATTACAATTAATGGCATCGATATGCATAACCCCACACCATAAAAATTATATATCAATTCAATTTTATTGATAAATCATGTACCAAACTATATACTTATTTACTTTTATGATTCTTAAATGAAATAACTAAACTATTCATACGAACATCAAAAAAGGAATGGTGGTAAATAAATCTATCTAGTGATATATATGCTTAATTCAAACAAACTAGCGATAAAGGTTGATTTGGGGAAGAATTTTAAAATATTTTCATTCACTAATTCATCCACAAAACTATAAATTATTACTCACATTGGGAATTCAAATTTTTTTCGGAAGCATCCATTATAATTTTGGAGAAAATTCATGTATTTTTTTGGATTTATTTCGATGAATAATTGATTAACTGAAACAAGTTATAATAAATTAGTATAAGAAACTGTATTTATTTTACAAATATTTGAATATATATTAGGATATTGAAATATAATATTAATAATAAAAATAAATTACATTGGTGAATTATTTTTATGTATTTCATTTTACAAATATAATTATGTCCTATATTATATTAACATTTCATGGTTTTCTAAGAGAGG
This sequence comes from Viscum album, assembly GCA_963277665.1. NCBI lineage: Eukaryota > Viridiplantae > Streptophyta > Magnoliopsida > Santalales > Viscaceae > Viscum > Viscum album. The sequence goes on along the minus strand of OY728129.1, from coordinate 932,323,884 downwards.
ATGAAAATTCTTATATTATATCTTTTTCATCTAGATAATTCATTAAAAGAATGATGTATAAATTTTTTCTTCAATTTATTTATTTTAATAAGGATTAAATATGAAATAAAGAGGAAAAATTATATAATATATTGAATATATATAGAGTGATTTTATCCAATTATAACAATCCTCTTAATGAAATAGTACAACATATGGTTGTTTTGTAATCATGAAACACATGTATGATGTATAAAAAAATATTAACGCTAATGGGAGAATATGAATAGATGTATTTATTATTACCTGAATTTTCAATGAGTATTAAAAATGTGGATGGGAATTTATTGCTAAATCAAAATATAAATTTCTATATAGGTGTAATAATTCATTAATATTTCTTTTTAATGTTATTAAATCTGTTTATTTTAAGAATAAATCATAAAACAGTTTGTGGGGATTTTTGACAGGTGTGTAACCCTAGGAATTGAAAGTGGAATAATATTAATGTTTTTAAATTAGTATTTTATAACCCATGTAATGATATTTAAATTCATTTTTCATGTTTATTAAAATTAATTTGATATTTATATTAATTATAAAAACATTAATATTTTTTAAATAATAAAGAAAATTATTTTAATTAAACACTTTTATTATAAGGTGGTATTTAAATGAGTAATTTATAAATATTACAATGGGAATTGGATAAAATTATTCTCATTTTTTTAATCATCATATGAAATTTTATTTTGTATGGAATTTTTGGATTTTTCAGAAAATATTGATTTTTTTTATAAATAGTGAAAAATACAATTTTTTTTTGTAAAACATCATTTCGTATTTATTAATTAATAAATTTAAATATATCAATATGTTTTTAATATTTTTTCATGTATCATATGTAATATCTAATTATATTTAATGAAATTATTTACTTTTTTATATATTTTTTTGGATTTTTAGAATATGTCTCTAATATGGTTTAAAATGGGGTTTTTCTAAAAAAAATTAAAATGTATAATGTTTTGACTTTTATGAAATTAAAATAATAACTTATAAAAAGTGTTTCTAAAGAAATTTATAGATTATATATCATTAAAAATTAATTGAGATTTATTTAATGATTATTATTATTAATAAAGTTAATATAGAATAAAAATTTTATAAAAAAAAACACTCTTTTGAAAAACTAACTACATCGCCACATTTGTGGGTTTAATATTAAATTAAAAAAATTAAATTAAGTGTGTTTAATTGGAAAATTTGTTTCCATATTTTATAAATAATAATTTATAATTTATAATTAGTTAAACATTATTTTTAACAAATGATATTTAAAATTAATTATAGTGAATGAGGTTAACAATTAGTTTACGTAGTGGTAAAACTATAAACATAAGGATCCAAATAACCTAGAAACTTTTAAAACAACCATTTTATATATAGATTGCTATCCTATACTATCTATTTATGATAAAGTACAATTATTGGGTAATTTTTAAAAGAAAGAAAATTGTGGGTGGAATTCACTCTCTAAAAACATTACAAGTGTCCCGCTCAACCCACATATAAAAGGCCACCCCCTATCCCACTCTATTCAAAAATTAAACCCCAATTTTTTTATAATAATACCTACCCAAATAAGTTATAATAATACCTCATTTCCTCCATGATTCTTTTATTTTTCCATAAATCATCCCAATTATGGCCTTTGGTGCAAACACAAAGGAGATACCAGAAGAATATGTAATTTTCATCATTGAGTGTTTTGTTTTATTTCATTTTCCACCCCATTATATTCCTATTATAACAATAATAATTAATTGATTCTGTATATTAATTTTAATTATATGTTTTAATGTTAATATTATTACATAAAACTCATACAATTCCATCATATGGGTTTGGAAATCCTAATTTTTGTGTAGGGTGGACAATAACCTCGTGAAACAATGTCATTAATTATTTCATTACCCCTATCAAATTTTCTAAAATGATGGATGTAATGTTTTTATATAAAATTTATAACATAATTATAACCCTAGAGTCATTATATCATATATATATTCTTTTTATACATACGGTATACAATATTTTCATTAATTTGTACAGTGGACTACTTCCTCGTGAAATGATATGAATCATTTTCACTAACGCATTATAGAGAATTTATTAAAAGAAAAGATGATGAATATATGTGATATTAATGGAATATTATGATATTAATGGAATATTTATCATTATTTAAGTATAATATAACATTTAATTTTTTACCATTTAACTCGATGTAAATGTGCTAACGTTTTTGTGGACCTGTTGAGCATAGCCTCCTCAAAGTGACGGGATTTATTTTTTCATCACCACATCATAAGAAGGATATATATAAATATATATTTTTGTATAGTTTAATGTTATGATATTTATGATATTATTATTAATATGTAAAAAAAACTTTTTCTTATGTTATTTCCATAAGGATAAATGAAAAATTCAAATGTTACTCAAGCATATGTATGACCCACCATCTCTATGATTGAAATGATAAATCATTTTTATTAGCCATATTCTCTTATTTTTTCAAAAATTATAATTGATTTATAAATATTATATTTATCTCCTTAACATATTTCTGTATATGTTGAAATAATAACCCCTTTGATCATATTCGATCTACCAAAATTATTTTTTGGAATATAAATCATATAAAGCCAAAACATCCAACTTAAACACTATTGATAAAATAATTTTAATTAAAATATTAAGAAGTGAAATAAAAATTATCATAATTTTGAAAAACATTTCTCATTATTGTAAATAATATGAATAATTTTAGTATTCGGGAAGATAAAGACACACATGATGAATCGTTCTCAAGGTAAGGGACATCATCTCAAATTACTTTCAATGAAACATATCTTGAGTATATACTCTTATATTCTATTATGAGGTTTATATAAAACCTCGTTAACATGTTAAATCATGAATTTATTTATTCCCATATAAAATATTATTTTTTAATGTTATCCCTTAATGGGTCGTATGAATTAAATATTAACAAATTGAAAAGGGTCCTTTATTCCCATATAAAATATTTTTAGTTTTTTACTTCTTTGGGATATATTTATTTTTGAAAAATGAAATAATGAATTTTTAATTAATATCATACATGGAGATAAAGAAATTTTCACTATCAAGAACATTATTTGATTTCTATAAATTTTTCAATATATCATGTTTCCTTCAATAAAAAAACCCTTATTCCTTTTATTTAGTTATTTTGGTATGGAATTTTTTTTCAAGAGAAAATTGTATTCTGGTTTTGAAAATTGGTATTTAAAATTAGAAGGTATTTTGTTATCCAAAATTGATATCTTTATGAGTTTAAAAAATTATTGTAAAAGTTAAAGTATAAAAAATATTGTATTCATGATATTGTTTTTGCGAATCTTACAAGAGAAATGGTTGGTCCCAGATAGCTCCTTGTGATCCCAATACATCTTATAAAATGGGGAGGCCCAAATAGAATTGGGTTAGACCATTTTAGCTTCTACAATGGGGTAGCCAAGTTAGTTCTAAGAAATCATTTTTTAGCTTAATCAACGTCTACACAAATATATAACTCTAATGAATTAGTTGATTACTATATTAGAAATGTGGTTGTATTATTTTTATAATTTAAATTGTTTTGAAATAATTCTATGAACATAACTCCCTAATTCACCAAAAGGGGCTTTTAACTTCCACTTACGGGTTTCAATTATTTTTGTTGAGAAAAATGTATTAGTGTTTTTCAATTGAATTTTTTTTATATTTCAAAATAACATTGATGATAATGGTAAATTTTGTATGACATTTCATGTTTTCACATGACTAACGGTTTTAGTTCATTTATATCCATTATTGAGTTTTTTATACTCACCCCAAATTTTTAAATGTTTTTTTTAACATAGGAAAGGAAAAGGATAAAGTCATGTTTAAATTCATGATTACTTTTCATGGAATAAATAATTTTTTAATGATTTTAATATGGTCAAAAAAGGAAACTAATCAGAAGTTCTAACATTATGTTATATGGTTTTTTAATAAATGTTTTATGTCTTAGTTACTTAAAACTCTAAAAATTATAATATCATCAAATATAATCTATGTTAATTTTTATATAAAACATGGTATTATTTCATGATTATGATTAACAACATATAATTGGTATTATAGTTCATTTTATATAACATTAATGGTTAGGATAATGTTAATAATGTAACAAAACAAGCAAATGAAGAATAAGACATATTTAATATTTATTTATATTTTTCAATTATATATTAATTTTTCTTTAAAAGTGTTTCTATGTTCGATAGCGTACCTGATACGCAACAATGGGTTTCTATGAAATCTTACATTGCACACTAATAATATATTATTATTATTATAAATGGTAGTTATCTACTAGCCATTATATTGGCGGGAATTAACTAAACTAACTACAATATGATTATACATGTTTTTAAAAAGTTTTTTTATTTATCCAATAAAAATATTGAGGCTTAAAATATGAATGAATCTAATTTTTAGCATAATTTAAATTAAAAGGTAGCCTTTTAATGGTGAACATTTTTTAAATATAGTTTTGGTCATTTTTATATGTTATAATTGACCAAAAAATTTCCTTCTTTAGAATTGGGCCATCAAATTTTTTCATTGGGTAATTTTTTGTGATTTTTCTGATAAAGTTCATTTTTTTAATGAATAGTGAAAAATATTGTATTTTAATTGAAAAGTGTCATTTTATATAATTTATTTATATTGTTAGATTATATTTTTAGTTGGTTTTAGATGTGAAATTAAAATATATTTATACAATTTAATCCAATGTTGGGCATTGGAATTCATTTCACTTTGAAATTGGACATAAACAAGTATTAATCTTTTGATAGTTACTATTTCCTAAAAACGCGCTATTTGTTTTGAGAATGGGAATTAATCATAAAATTAATTAATGTCACTTATATTATTTGAATTTGGAAAAATAGACATCATTTTTGAATTCTTAATATCAAATAATGCATAGGCTGATTTTTTGGTATTTTTCTTAAAAACATCAATTTTTGATGAATAGTGATACCACTTAGTGGTAGTTAAAAAACTGACTTTTCCATTTAAATGAAAATTTACCACTTCTGTGAATTGAATTTCAAAAATACGACATACATGGTTGTTATCTGGAAGTAAAATGTAGTTCAATAAGATGAAAATATTATTTGGTGAATATTAACTTTTAACTTTTATTTACCGTGGTTAAAGGTAAAGAGGGTAATTCAAGGTTAAAAATATATTATAATAATTTAAAATTACCTAAACACTTGTCTAAACCTTATTGGTTGAGTCATTTACTACCATGGGAATCTTTGGGTCTATTTTGGGACCCCATTGATCAACTTGGGAGTGATAATGAAAATTTAGATTAATTAACATAATGTAAAGGCAAAAATGACAAAAGTAAATATATTTTAGTAAATTAATTTTTTGAAGGGGTTATATAAATTATCATTTTGTATATAAATATTCAGTAGAAATCTAAAAATATTTCCTACATGATAATTTTTTTAATTTTTAGAAATCAAATCAATTATATTAATTATGACACAATAATGATGAAGTATTTACCACATTAATTAATGATTCGAATAAATAAAATTTTAATGATTAAAATGTTATCTGAAACCTGTCCAATTCCTATTGGATGATTTTATTTCGACCATGAGTCATTTAATATTTGAGTATAATGATTTTTGGACCATTATAAACCGAATATCATTATATAATTAAATAATGTTTTCACAATTTTCAAAAGAGCCCCTCCTCTCCCTTATAAAAGGAGACCACTTGTAACCCATTAAACACACCTATAAACCCATTTGGATCCTCCAAAATCTTCCCATTTAAGCTTCCTACATCCCTATACTCCTCCTAGTAGTCTTAACTTAGGCAAAAGGCCCTTCAATAATTCCTTTGGTTCAAACCAAAGGGAGTTACCCAAATTAAAGGGAACAGTTTATCTTCAATTGTTTTCATTTGTTTTACATCTCAAACCCCTAAACTCATTTTATTTCTTTATTTTGTAAAAAACCATTTATCCTAAATATAATAGTATGTTTTTATGATATTAATTATAACTACACATACACACACCTCCATATAATGGATGAAGAACATAATATTTCTGTGGATGGCAAACTAATGCCTCACGAAACGGTGATTGTTCCATTATCTACTACCGCCTCTCATGGTGTCCATTATGATGAAATTGTATTTATATATGATATATATTATTTTTATTATTTCCTTATTCTTCTGTAATTCCAAATTATAACAATCCCTTATGGTTTCCATATTGGGTAAATAAGACAATCTCATTTGAAGAAGTGTGGACTACCACCCTCTCAAAGTGATGTGATTCATTAATGCCTTTTGTGGGATGTATAAAGGATGAAGTAAATTATATCATATATTATATTATACTGGAATTATAATATACCTATGAATAATTGTGTATTATTTCCATTAAAACAAGAAATATAAATGAAAGTAGTGTTCATGCGTACGTACGACATACCGTCTCCATGAACAGTACATTTCATTTTTTATCTCTAAATGTCATTTACTAATATAAATACATGTATATAATTGAAATATATGATATATATGATATCTAAATAATGAATATAATTATGGATATAATGGACTATTGACCACATGGACAACTTGTAATATAAGCTGATCATTTTTTAATCAAGTACCAAATATTGACAAAATGAACATTGTTAACTTAAATGATTACATAATTTATAAAACATGGTAATAAGTTATATAAAAGGAATAATAAACTTTAAAATTTTTTATTAAGAATGTGTAAATTAACTTTAGTTTATTATTCAGGAGAATAAAGAAAGATCGAGTCAAGTTGGATACGAGGTAAGGGATCTGACCTCTCTCTTTCTTTTCAAGTACTCTCTTTTTTATCATTTCTTTTATGCTCCAAATTCTTATGTTTGAGGATGTTATTTTATATTTTCCATACTATAATTTTTATTTTCATGTGAATAGAGACACCCTCTTACTCTCATTAATTAATTTTAATAATTTTTAATTGGCGTCATTAGGCTTGCAGAATTTTTGTAAAGGATATCTTATCTCACTTTTAATTCTCTGAGATTTTTATTATTTGATACCTATTTATTTCATGTGGTGTATTGTATACTGACAATTGATATATACTACCATTATTATCATTATATTCTTGGTATTCTGTGATTATTTTTTTTGCTTATTAACCTTTGTTCATACAACTCGATTGAATTACAAAGTGGTAAGGGGTCGTCATCTCACTTGTTTTTATTCCTGTGAGATTCATGCTGAATTTTCCGTTATCTCCTTTTGGGTGGTGTATGTACTGCTCGTGATTGTACTCTTTGTGTAATATACTTTCATTTATGAGTATTTACATCTTCATTGGACGATTCTTCTTTCATGTGACATTTGTTTTGTATGTTACCAAATCTTTAAGGGAACTTCTTACCCCAATTCCCATTCTTTGGGTTGATATTCTCTTTCTTATTTATGTTGTCCTATTAATATGTGTGAATGAACTCTGATTGTTTTACACCTAATATCTAATCATATTGGGTATATTTATATTTTTCACACATATTTACCTGATTGATTTATCCTTAATTTATGGATACCATCTTTGTAAGGGACTTTGTCTCAATTTATATTCCATTGAGAGTTATTTATTATTATGCACTAATTAGATTTTATATGGTTTATATACTGTCATTTGACATATTATATCATGAATCCATTTATTCTCATGATATTATAATGTTTTGATTATATGTTACTCCTCATTTATTTGTATTCAAGAGTCTCTCATTTTGTTAGAAACTCTTTAACTAAAATAGAGTTTTAAATGTTTTAATGATTTATTATTCTAAATCATTCTCTTTAATCTCCAAGTTTTCATAATTGTTTTTATGCATTTATTTATATGGACATTATTGTTTTAAAATGATAATTATTTTTAAATCAATAAAGTGGTATGGGACACTTTGAATCAAAAATCTCTTTTTAATTGGTTTTTGAAGGTGGATTGATTATTTCAATATCTTGAAATTATTTCTTATGATTGAAAATGAAATGTTATTAGTGTAATGATTATATATTTTATGTGCTATGATGGAACATTGAAATTTTATTGGTGGTTACATAATAAACCAAATGAAAGGTGGTGCCGTGAATACCAGGATGGGTGGCTACATTATAACCTCCAATGCATTGGGTATGGAAGTCGTCCGTATGGCTATTCCATTTAGTGATATGTGTAGAAGTCGTCCGTATGGTTATTACACTTAAGAATATTTATTTTCCAAGTTAACTTTATATGTTATGTGTCCTTTATATGGGGTTTTTGATAATCCTTTGGTTACAAAATAGTATGTAATGATATGTTATTCAGTGAAGATTATTTACTACTTCATAAAGGTGAAAAGTATTACTTATGTTAAAGTATTCATGGTTTCCTTGTTGTTTTGAAAAACTAACAGTTTTACTTTTATGTGTATCCCTTACAGAGAGTTTTATGCTCATCCCATGTTTTTGAAATGTTTTTCACATGGAATATTGTTGAATAGGTTCATGGATGAGATCAATTGAAAATTCATGCTGTCTTAAACATGGATCTAGACATGAATATTTTTTTCATAAGTTCATGTTTTGTGAAAAAAATGGATACTGGGTAGAAGTGTCTACTATGAAATCTTTCGAGATGTAATAGTTATGTCCTAATTCTCTAAAACTCTAAACCTGAAAATATCCTTAATGTGAATTATTTATTTAATTCAAGATTATGTAATGTTTTAAGGCCGAGTCCTTATAGTTTTTATCAAAGATAAGTTTAGATTACTTTAGGTGTTAGGGTATTGTTAAATAAATGTCCATAAATTAATTTATGGTAATATTGAAATGATATAGCATTTATAGATTACCATGTTTCTTCACCTAATGTATTTTTGTGTTCAGAATGCTTTTTTGTAAATGAAATAGAGATGCTTTTACGAGAAGGCATACTGAGGAGAATGACCATACGAATCCGCAACCAAAGATGGCTAGAATTTGAATTGAGCAGTTTACTACAGTGATGTCTTAGTTGAATCAGGTTAAAAATGGTGGTTGTTTTCATTGATGATATTTTGGTTTATTCTAAATGTAAATAGAAGTATGAAAATCATTTAAGGGTCATCTTACAAACCATAAAAAAAGAATCATTATGGGAAATTCAACAAGAGTGAGTTTTAGTTACAAAAAATTTCTTTCCTTGGTCATTTGTTTAAAAATATGGCATAACTATTGATCTCGCTAAAACAAAAGTTATTGATGAATGGCCAAGACCAACTAATATAACTGAGATTCGTACTTTTCTTGGTATGGTAGGCTATCACTGGAGGGTTATTGAATTTTTTTCACGGTTATGTAGTCCAATGACTATGTTATCTCGAAAAGGTGTTAAGTTCATTTGGAGAAAAAAATGTGATGATTGTCTTCAGGAAGTGAAAAGAAGATTGGTGAATGCTCCAGTTTTGGAATAGCCTTCCAGAAATATTGAGTTTGTTATCTACAGTGATGCTTCGTTGAAAGGACTGGGTTGTGTCCTAATGAAAAATGATCAGTTAATTGCTTATGCTTCGCATCAGTTAAAACCAGATGAGTTAAATTACCCTACACATGATTACGAATTAGTTATAGTTGTTTTTGTTTTAAAAATTTGGAGGCATCATTTGTATAGAGTGAAGTGTGAAATATATACTGATCACAAAAGTTTGAAGTATATATTCACTCTGAAATAATTGAAAATGAGACAGAAGATATAGTTAGAATTAATCAAGGATCATGATTTCATGATCCTCTATCATCCAGAAAATGAAAATAATTTGGCTGATGCTTTGAGTGGAAAAAGCATCAGTGAAATCATCTCTATCAGATATAATAAAGCAAGCATAGAAAGAAAAAAATGAGTTGTAGAAAAATGTATAGTTGGTTCAGAAGGGTAATTTTCCAGAATTTAACATTGATAATGATTGTGTTTTGAGATTTGGGAAGAGGTTATCTATACCATGTGATTCACAGTTGAAAATTGAGTTGTTATGTGAAGGTCATAGTTCTCTATTTTTATTTCATCCTGGCAGTACTAAGATGTACAGAGATCTTCGTGGGTATTACTAGTGGGATGGAATAAAAAGAGATATTGCTGATTTAATTGTGTAGTGTTTCAATTGACAGCATGTTAAAGCAGAGCAGCCATTACCGAAAGGGTTGCTTCAGTCTATACCGGCACCAGAGAAGAAATGGGAAAATATATCCATGGACATCGTTGTGGGATTACTGAAGACATCTCAAGGTAATACTGCAATCTATTTTATTATTGATCGGTTGACTCAATCTTCTCATTTCCATCCTATTAGAGATACATGGTCTTTAGATCAACTTTCTCATTTGTATATTAAAGAGATATTCAGGTTGCATGGAGTTCCCCTCTCCATTGTATCTGATCGTTACCCCAGGTTTACTTCTAGATTTTGAAAGGCCTTTAGAAGTCAATGGGTACTAAATTAAATTTTCGTACAACTTTTAATCCTCAATCAGATGGAAAATCAGAAAGAGCAATTCAGACATTGGAGGATATGTTACGTGCTTTCTAGATTGATTATCATAGAGGTTGGGACCAACATCTATCTTTGGTTGAATTTTCATATAATAACAGTTTTCATTTCAGTATACGTATGGCTCCATTTGTGTCATTATATGGAAAGATTTGTTGAAATCCTGCTTTTTGAGATGATGTAGGTGAAAGAAAGCTGATGGAACCAGAATTGGTAGAAGAGATGGCAGATAAAGTTTAGTTGATTGAGAAGCACATGAGAACATCTCAGAGCAGACATAAACGTAATGCAGATAGCCAAAGGAAGGATCTTTCTTTAATTGTTGGTGATCATGTCATTTTCAATGTTTGTCCATGGAAAAGTGTGATACGTTTTAGTAAGAGAGTAATGTTGAGTCTGAGAATCATTGGACCATATGAAATTCTAGAGAAAGTTGGACCAGTTGTGTTAATAGTGGATTTACCCCCATGTTTATCCTAGGTACACAATGTTTTTCATGTTTTGATGTTGAGAAAGTATATTTTAGATCCTTCCCATGTTTTGAGCCTAGATATAGTTCAGTTGGAATATAATCTCTCTTATAAAGAACAACCAGTCCAGATCGTTGACAGTCAGGAGGAAGTATTGCGGAATAAAGTAATTCATGAGGTAATGGTATTTTGAAAAAACCATTTGGTTGAAGAGGCAACGTGGGAATCTGAAAATGTTATGAGGGATAAATACCCCCACTTATTTTGAATGTGAATAAAAATTGGGAGGATGCAATTTCCAAAAGGGGGGAAGGATAAAACATCCCATGTAAATGAAGAATAAGACATATTTCATATTTATTAATATTTTTTTAATTAAATACTCATTTTTATTTAAATTGGTTTCTATGTTCGATAGCATACCCGATATGCAACAACGAGTTTCTCTGAAATCATACATTGCACACTAAAAATATAATACTATTATTTTAAATGGAAGTTAACTCCTAGCCATTGTATTGGAGGTAATGAAAAATAACTAACTACAATATTATTATAAAAGTTTGTTAAATGTATTTACATTTATCCAATAAAAATATAGTGGCTTTAAATATGAATGAATCTAATTTTAAGCATAAATTACTGTAAAAGGTGGATTTACCGCCTTTTAATGGAAAACCTTCATTAAATCTAGTTTTGGTGATTTTTATATGTTCAAACTGACCAAAAAATCGTTCTTTAGAATGGGGAATTTAAATTTTACATGGGGTAAATATTTTTGGATTTTTTCCGATAAAGTTCGTTTTTTAATAAATAGTGAAAAATATTTTATTTTAATTCAAAGGTGACTTTTTATATAATTTATTTTTATAGTTAGATTATCTTTTTAGTTGGTCTTAACATGAAATTAAAATATATTTTTACCATTAAATCTAATGTTGGTCCTTAGATTTATTTTTACATTGAAATTGGACATAAACAAGTATAAATAATTTGATAGTTATTTTTTCTTAAAAACACGCCATTTGTTTTGATAATGGGAATTAATTTTAAAATTATTGAATTCCACTTTTATATATTAAATTAGGAATAATAAACATAATTTTTAAATTCGGAATATCAAATAATTCTTGGGATGGATTTTTTGTGTTTTTCTGAAAAACATCAATTTTTGATAAATAGTGAAACGACTTAGTGGTAGTTAAAAAACTGACTTTTTCATTTAAATGAAATTTTACCACTTCTATGAATTGAATTTTGAAAATACAACATACTTGGTTCTTATCAATAAGTAAATTTGGTTCAATAAGATGAAAATAATTGTGTGTTAATAGTAACATTTGACTTTTATTTACCGCGGTTAAAGATAAAGTGGGTAATTCAAGGTAAAAAATATTATAATAATTCCAAATCACCTTAACACATGACCAAATCTTATTGGTTTGAGTCATTTATGACCATGGGAGACTTTGAGTAAATTTTTGGACCCCATTGAGAAACGTGGGAGTGATAATGACAATTTAGATTAATTAACTTCATGTAAAGGCAAAAATGACAATAGAAAATATATTTTAGTAAATTAATTTTTAGAAGGGGTTATATAAATTATCCTTTTTTATATAAATATTATTTGGAAATCTATAATTATTTAATACATGATACTATTTGTTTTAGAATTATTAGACATTAAATCAATTAAATTATTTATGACACAATAATGATGCAGTATTTATCTCATTAATAAATGATTTAAATGAATAAGATTATAATGATTAAAATATTATCCAAAACCTATCCAATTCCTATTGGATGATTTTATTTCGACCATGAGTTATCTAATATTTTAATATAATGATTTTGGGACTATTAGAAATTGAAAATAGTTATATAATAAAATAATGCTTTCACACTTTCCTAAAGAGCCCTTCCTCTTTCTTATAAAAGTAGACCACTTATAAACAATTAAACACAGCTATCAAGCCCTTTTTCTCATCCAAAATCTTCCCAAATAATCTACCTACATCCTTCTCCTCCTCCTAGAATCCTTACCTTAGGCATAAAGCACATCAATAAGTCCTTTGGTTCAAACCAATAGGAGTTACCCAAATTAAAGGTAACATTTTCTCTTAAATTGTTTTCTTTTATTTTACTTATCAAACCCCTAAAGTTGTTTTATTCCTTTATTTTGTAAAAAAATGAGTATCCTCAATATACTATGATGTTTTTATGAGAAGGATTCTAACTACCGTTACACACACCTCCATCTAATGGATGAAGAACATAATGTTTTTGTGGATGGAAAACTGACGTCTCACGAAACGATGAATGTTTGATTTTCTCCTACCGCCTCTCATGGTGGCCATTATGATGGCACTATATTTATATATGATAGATATTATTTTTATTAATTCATTATTCTTCTGTAAATCCCAATTATATCAAGCCTTTATGGTTTCTATAGTGGGTAAATACGATAATCTCATTTGGGGAAGTACGGACTACCACCCCCCTCAAAGTGATGTGATTAATTAATGCCTTATGTGGGATGTATAAATGATGACGTTAATGATATTATATATGATATTATACTGGAAATAAAATATACCTATGTATCATTATGTTTTTTTTCCTTTAAAATAATAAATATAAATGAAAGTAACGTTCATGCGTACGTACGGCTTACCGTCTCCATTAACGGTGCATTTCATTTCTTACCTCTAAATGTTATGTACTATTATAAATACATGTATATAATTGATTTATATGATATATATGATATCTAAATAATTAATATCATTCTGGATAAAATGTACTATTGACCACATGGGCAACTTGTAATATAAGGTGTTCATTTTTGACTCGGGTACCCAATATCGATAAAATGACCATTATTTACATAAATGTTTACATAATGTTTATATCACGGTAATAAGTGATATAAAAGGAATAATAAACATTAAAAAGGTTCTTAAGAAAGTATAAATTTACTTTAGTTTGTTATTCAAGAGATTAAAGAATGATCGAGTCAAGTTGGACACAAGGTAAGGGATCTGACCTATCTCTTTCTTTTCAAGTACTATCTTTTATATCATTTCTTTTATGCTCCATGTTCTTATGTTGGAGGATTTTATATTCTATTAGCCATACTGTAATTTTTGTTTTGATATGATGAGAGACCCCCTCTTACTCTCATCAATTCATTTTATGAATTTTTATGTGGCGTCGTTAGGCTGCTGAATTTTTGTAAGGGATTTCTTATCTTACTTTTAATTCCATGAGATTTTTATTATTTTCCACCTATTTATTTCCTATGGTTTATTGTGTTTGGAAAATTGATATATACTATCGTGATTCTCATTATATTCATGGTATTCTGTGATTATTTTGGTGGTTATTAACTTTTGGTCATATGACTCGATTGAATTACAACATGCTAAGGGGTATTCATCTCAATTGTGTTTATTCTCGTGAAATTCATGCTGTATTTTCCACTATCTCATTTTTTGTGGTGTACATACTATCCATGATTGTACTCTTTGTGTAATATACATTCATTTATGAGTATTTACATCTTTATTGGATGATTCTTCTTTCATGTGCCATTTGTTTTGTAAGTTACCGAATCTATAAAAGAACTTCTTAACCCAATTCCCATTCTTTAGGTTGATCTTCTCTTTCTTATTTATGTTGTCCTATGAATATATGTGAATGACCTCTAATTATTTTACCCTTAATATCCAATTATATTAGGTGTATTTATATTTGTCACACATAATTATCTGGTTGATTTTTCCTTAATTTAATGATACCGTCTTTGTAAGGGACTTTGTCTCATTTTACATTCTATTGAGATTTATTTTTTGTTATGCACTAATTCACTTTTATATGGTGTATATACTATCCTTTGACCTATTATATCAGGAATCCCTTTATTCTCAAGATATTATAAAGTTCTGATTATATGTTACACCTTCATTATTTGTATTCAAGAGTCTCTAATTTTGTTAGAAACTCTTCAACTAAAATGTAGTTTTAAATGTTTTAATGATTTATTATTCTAAATATTTCTTTTTAATTTCCATGTTTTTAAAATGGTTTTTAAGGAATTAATTTTATGGACATTAATGTTTTAAAATGATAATTATTTTAAAATCATCATAGTGGTATGTGACACTTTGATGCAAAAAACTATTTTTTATATGGGTTTTGAAAATAGATTGATTATTTCAATATAATGAAATTATTTATTAGGATTGAAAATGAAATGTTATTAGTGAAATGTTTATATATTTTATGTTCTATGATGGTAATTAGACATTTGATGGGTGGTTTCATGATAAACCAAATGACGGGTGGTTCCGTGAATACCAGGATGGGTGGTTACGATATAACCTCCAATGCATTGGGTATGAAAGTCAGCTGTATGAATATTCAATTTAGCGATATGTGTGGAAGTCGACCGTATGGTTATTCCACTTAATAATGTTTGTGTACCAAGATACCTTTATATGTTATGTGTTCTTTATATAGGGTTTTTAGAAATCCTTTGCTTTCAAAATGGTATGTAAGGATCTTTTATTCAGTAAAGAGTATTTACTACTTCATAAAGGTGAAAAGTATTACTTATGTTAAAGTATTCATGGTTTACTTGTTGATTTAAAAAAAACTACCAGTTTTACTTCTTTATGTATCCCTTACTTAGTTTTTTATGCTCGTCCAAAGTTTTTGAACTGCTTTTCACATGACATAATGTGGAATAGGGTCAAGGATGGGATCAAGGAAAATTAATGCTCTCATAAACATATAACTGGACATGACTCTTTTTTACAAGAGTTCATGTTTTGTAAAAATAAATGGATTCTAGGAATAAGTGTCTACTTTGTAATCTTTCTAGATGTAATAGTTACGTCCTAATTCTCTAAAAATCAAAATCTGAAAATATCCTCAATGTAAATTATTCATTTAAGTAAAGAATATGTATTGTTCTAAGGTCGGTTCCTTCTAAATAGTGTTATCTTTAATGATTTTACAATATTTTAAATTGATAATGATATATAATTTAAAGATTGCTATATTATTTATCCTAAACTATTTCATTTCACAATGGTTTTCCACATAGGAAACATAGAAGTTATAGTGTGAAGGAACTAATATGAAAATATTCTACCAAATCTGCATCCAGATATGGTTTGGATAAAAACTAAACTATTTTTGGTAATGGTTGATTATTTTATACAAACTAAATATGGTGGTGTTATCTATGTCCCAGAGGAACCCAATAGACACTCAAGGAACATGTCTATAGTGGATAATTTCAAGATGAAACATTCCACATCATTTAGTGTATCATCGAATAATATGACAGTTGAATGATAGACCAATGCTATGGAAAAGATATTTTAAGTCATCATATATTCAGAACAAAAAATGTAATCTCATTCTGTTTTTCATTTTTAAAGTTAAGATTACCAATTTTGATATTTGGTTATGAAAACAATATAAAAAATTATCTTGATGCCATGTAATGGGAAAAAATTCAAGTATATTTTCCATGAGAATTATTTTCATAATGTTATTCGACTCTAGAAGGAAAATATTTCCTTGAATTGAGGTAGAAAGACGATGTTTCTATAAATGAATATGAAAAAACATTCCATGATTTTTTACACATAGGATATATTTTATTCATTACAATGATAATAACATTAATATATTTCACTTAGGGTAAATAAATATATTATATGAAGGAAATGGGAAGAAAATGAATATAAATGTTATGAGAAAGTTGTATGATGGGATGAAAAATTTGAGAGGGAGACTGTTGACCTGTATGTTCCTTGAGATGAAAACATAAAGGAATGGTCACGGTGGTAGGTAATAGAGAGTCAACCGGCTTAATAGTCCAATGGTGGGCCCCCAAAATGTTGTATGTGTGGAAAATGTCATTACAAATAATGATTGACATGATCTAAGAAGTGTTTTTGGTTAGGTATGTTTTTCTATAGGGCTCATGATTGTAATAAATACAGTCCTAATGAACCAGTGAATGGGTTAACTGATATATATCCCATAGTTATGTAATTCAGTTTTAATTATTTGGTCCATTATGTTAATTCATGACAAAATATTGTTTCATGGTATAGAAGGTATGATGATCTATAATAGAATGGTGTAGCTAGTTTTTATGATCCCAAAAATGTAAATTTTATTCTTTCAAATGAAGTGATTATAGGTTTGTTACTTGTGTATTGAAATTATGCAAATATGCTTCTTGAATCTGAGTAATTTCACTCATTTATTTCTATGAAATTTGAAAGAAAATTGGGGAAATCGCCTAATAAAAGTAAGATACAACTTTTTGTGAGAACTCATGGATTAGGATTTAAAGAAACCAATATTTATAAGAATATTTATGTTTTTATCCTTCAGATGGAATTTCCTACAACTCTTTTTTAACAGGCCAAAGTAGTGTCTGATATCTTTATTGGTAAGGATTGGATTATTTATTATCATGAAGGGATATATTTAATCTATAAGAAGGTTATGTCAAGTTATTTCATGACATTTATTACTTACCAAGAATATGAAAATTTTATTAGAGATGGTAGTGAATGTTACCTAGCTCACATTGTTGAATATAATGAGTCCTTTCAGACTAGTGATGTACCGGTATTAATGAAAACCAAGATGTCTTCTTGTTTGATTTTCCTGGATTTATTCTTGATCTAGAGGTTGATTTTAAAATTAAATTAGTAATTGATTCTATGAAAATTTCTAAAACCCATCATCAAATGGATCTAGTGGAACTTTTGGAATTGAAACATCAATTGTAGTAGATATTAGATAATTGATTCATGTGACAAAGAACATCACCATTAGGTGTACCTATATAGTTTTCTAAAATAAATACGGTTATTTAGAATGTTTGATTTATTATTGATCCTTGAATAAAATTAATGTTAATTAAAATTATCATTTTCCTCACATCAATGATTTATTTGATCATATACAAGGATCTCATTATTTTACAAACGATTACATGAAGTTGGGGTACCATCAGTTGAATGTGAAAGAAAACAGACATTCTGAAGATTGTGTTTCAGAATAAAAATGGGAAATATATTTTCTTATTGATTCATTTTGGGTTACCTAATTCATCTACTATATTTATGAACCATATGAATAGATTTTTTCATGACATCATGGTCATGTTTTTTTGTGTTTATAAATGAAATTTTGGTCTAATATAAATTATTTTGAATATAAAATACACCTAAGGATATTTATAAAAAAATTAAATTAAGATAAACATTATGGTATATTTAAAAATTTTGAATTTTGGATGAAAATAATTACATTTCGTGGGCACGTTGTTACTATTGGTGGATTAACTATTGACCCTACTATAATTTGTTTTGAAAAATATAGAAGACCCAAAAATATCACAGTGATATGTAGTTTTATTTTATTATTGGGTTACTACTGACGGTTGGTTTAATACATTTCATGGACATCTATCCCACTAACTATATTAATTCCAAAAATAGATAAATTCATTTTAAAAAATAATTTGATAATTTTTTTTAGGATCAATGAAAAATATTGATCGATACTCATGTTTCTTCCACTAGTTATAGGCATAGGGAATTATTCATATTCAATGACGCTTAATTTGAAGGACTTGGTTGTTTCTTGATGGAAAATGGTTAGGAAATTTCAGGATGTTTAACAACAATTGACTCCTCATGAGTTAAATTACACTAAATATGATTTGGAATTATCTGATATTGTTTTGACTTAAGGATTTTAAGGAATCATTTGTTTAGTGTAATGTGTCAAATATATTTGTCCCAAAATATTGAAGTAAATATTCACTCAGAAATAACTGATCATGGGTCATAGAATATGGCCAGAACTAATCTAGATTTACTATTAAATTATGTTTTACTATAATAAAAAAATAATTCAAAGGTGTTGATTCTTTGAGTTGAAAAATTAATTCTATATTAACAATGATATGTTTAGAATGTGGATATTTTGTTAATTATTTGAAGCTTTTTTTCCTAGAAGTTTTGGGTACATTTTCAACCTCTGTTTTGTTTTAAGCTTTAGTATAGTCAAAATTGTACAAAATAATTGAGAGGGATTTGTAGGATGACAAATATATGTAGGAAAAGAAAGATTTTATTATAAATAGTATGTTAATTTGTTTTAATGTTGATAAAGATGGTTTTTTTTAATTGGAAAATGGTTATGTGTTCATTGTGATTCTCAGTTTAGTAAATAATTGTTTCATGAATCTTATAGTTCTATTTTTGATACTCGTCTAGGAAGCACTAAGATGTATATACACTTTCATGGTCATTGCAGGTTTGATGAAATGAAATGATATATTTTTGGCTCCACTATGATATTTTTGACTTTTCATATGGTTAAATAAGAATGACATTTACTGAAGGAGATTCTTCAGCCATTTCTATTGCTGATGTGGGAATGAAAAAATATATCAATGGATGTAATAGTGGTATTTACAAAGACTTATGCATATAGTAATAATATTTGAGTAAATATTTACTGATTAAATAAATCTATACATTTCCATCCAATTCATTATACATTGTTCAAAAATCATATTTTTCGACTATATCTATTGGGGATAATCATGTTACCTGGAATTCCAATATCCATTGTATCATTCCATTATAAAATTTTCACAATCAATTTTTGTAATGGACTTACAAAATGATTGGTTACTAATTTAAATTTCAGTGAAAATTTTCTTCCTCAATCTGATGGGTTGTGTGAACAAAATATCAAAAGAATGGAATATATTATTTTTTCAATGGATTAATAGGATGTTTCATACTATTACCTTTATTTGGTTAATTTTTCTTATAATAATAGTTTTCATTCATTTTTATATATAGAACCATTTTATAATTATATTAAAATTAGTGTCAAATACCATGTTTTATAGATGAGGCGGGTGAAATTAATTTTATGTGACCATAGTAAGTAGAGGAAATAAACAAGAAGGTGGAATTGATTCTGTAACATATGAGGAAAATATAGAGTAGGTAGAAATGTTATATGGATTACCAATGGAAGGATATTTCATTTTAGGTAGGTGATCATGTCTTTTTCAATGTTTTTCAATTAAATATAGTTGTCTGTTTTGGTTAAAAGGGAAAGATAATTCTTTGGTACATTGGACTGCATAAAATCTTGGATAAAGCTTTATCACTTTTCTACTGAGTTGATTTTCCATTTATTTAATCTTAGGTACATAACATATATTATGTTTTGATGTTATGGGAATATGTATCTGATTCATATCATGCATTCATCCCTGAAGTATATCATTATGAACAAAATAATTCTTATTAGGAATAATTAGTTCAAATTCTCGACTATATAGATAATATTTATTGGATTAAGGTGATTCATCATGTTATGAATTTATTAAAAACCATATTGTTCAAGAAGCAACATGGGAATCCAAAAATGCTATGAGGGAAAGATATACCCATTTGTTTAATAAATTAATAAAATAGAAAGACTGTGATTTATAAAATAGAGGAAATATATAACAAATAAATACATGATATATTATATAATTTTTTATATTTATTAATATTAATTAAATTGTTATATTACTTATAAAAATATTATGAAATTTTATTATCAAAACAGAAATTGTTTTAAATAAACCGTTTTATTATAATGTTTTATTTGAAAGAATATTTTATAAATTTCAAAAGTGAAATTTTCAAAAGATAATATTGTTTTTTAAATCATAATATTACCATTTACATTGGGTGTACATTTATAATTTTTTAGAAAATGATAATTTTTCATTTAATAGCGGTAAATAATGTTTTTATATAAATAGTAAAATATTATTAATAAATTATGTATTTCAAAATGATCAATATGTTATAAATATTATTTCATGTAACCTATTTATTATTTAGTGATATTTTTTTACACTTAATTACTATTCAGTGAATCGGTTTTTTTTTAATAAGATTGTTATTTGGAATTTAAATTAGGTTTTTATAAATACTATTTTAAAATTCATAATGTTTAACCACTAAAATTAATTAAAATAATAAATAATATTGAATGGTTTAAATTAAAATTATATATTATATATCATTAAATATTAATTTATTATTTGTTAAGGGTTATTACTATTAATTTAGTTAACATTGAATCATACTTTTTCTAGAAAAATACTCTTCTTAAAAACCCACTAATTTTCCACATCTGCGTGATTAATATTAAATTAATTTTTTAAACTTATGAGAACTGATTTTGAAAAAATGGATTCCATATTCAGAATGATAATAGTTAATAATTTCTAATATGGTCATTTTATTTTTCATCAATTTTATTAGTGAAACGAATTATATTTAATTATAGAAATTATGGTAAAAACAAGTTTACATTGTGGTTAAACATTAAACATAAGTATCCAAATTACTTAGAAAATTATATACAACCCATTTTTATATATATTCTGATAGTTTAACATCTTTTATCTATATTGGGACATTATTGGGGATTTTTAAATGTATAAAAGTGGGTGTAATTCACTCATTCAAAATAATTAATAATATGCCACTCACCCCACTTATAAAAGGACACCCCATCTCCCCCCACATCAAACAATAAAAACCAAATTATTTGGAGAATAGGTATTAAAATAACATATAAAATATACCCATATAGTCTTACAATTCTTAGATTGGTCATAAATCTAACCAGGGAATTCCTTTGGGGAAAACAAAAAAGAGATATCTAAAGAAGAGGCAATGTTCATCAATGAGAGTTTTTGATTTATTTCATTATCCACATACATAAATTAATCTTATACCATGATGACATAAAAATAGTAAAATACGTATACTAAAATATTTTTATGTTATGTTTTAGACCTATATCCCCAAAAAACCCCATCGTTTGGGTTAAAAATTTATCAGTCGTGTGTAGGGCGAACTACCAGCTCTTGAAATGATATTTGTTTTTTCATTACCACCTATAAAGGTTTGGTATAATGATTTATATTAATTTAATATATGGTATTTAGAAAATAATTATTCCATAGGATTTATTATATCATTTTTACCATTTTTATTCTTAAATAATTTATAACTTCATTCGTGTGTACGACAAACTACTTCCTCACGATGTGATGTGATTTCTTTTCAGTAACATGTTACATGGATTGTAAGAGGTGTAAAGATAATGAATATATGTGATATACAAGATATATTATGATATTATTTATATATTTATAATTATTAAATTAAAATATATAATTTTATTTCTTAAAATTTTTTTCATTGAAAAAGTGATAACATTGTTTGTGGATGTGTGAAGAACCACCTCCCGGAAGCAATATGAATCCTTTATCGTCACCACATCTCAAGGATGATATATATAATTATATATAATTAAATATTATAGTATTTATTATATAATTCCCATTCAATGAAGATAAATTTTACTTAACATATTTTCATAATGATCATGGAAAAATGAAAATGTTATGTATGCATGCGTATTGACTACCATCTCTATGATGGTACAATTATTTCAATTTTCATAAAAATATTCCATGATTTGTTATAAAAATACATGGTAGGTATAAATATGATAATTGTTTCATGATTTTTATTCATTATATGTTTATTTAATGACCTCATTGGCCAAAATCAATTTACCACATTTGTTTTTGACATATAAATCAGATTTGGTTAGAACATCCGACATAAATAGGATTGATTAAGTAATTATATTAAACCATTGATAAGTAAAATAATACTAATAATAAACATGAAAAATGTTTTCAATAATTCCAATAATTAATATATGTTTATTATTTAGGAATATAAATACAATTGTGTTGAATCAGACTAAAGGTAATGGAATTCATCTCAATTTAATTTTATTAAGGTATATCTTGATCCTACACACATATATATTTTTAGGTGTATATACAATAATTTCACATGTTATATCATAAATTTATTTATTATAATTTTATTCAATGTTATTATTTTATGGTACTTATGATTTAAATGTTTTCAAATTTAAAAGGTATAATTCTTATTAGAATTCCTCTTTTAATGTTTTCCTTTAACCTCTCTATCCATTCTGTGTCCTTGTTTTTAAAATTATTTTATCAATGTCTTCATATGTACATAAAATATTAATATAATGTATTTTTTATCTTTATTTATTAAGGTTTTATATTTTATTCGTTTTATGTGTTTTACATGGAACATTCTGAAAAATGATAATAGGAATGTCTTATTATTTTCGTACACGGCTACAATGAACATTTCACCACCATTACCAATATTTAATTTCTGGAATCCTCTAGAAGGATTATTGTTTACTTAAATGAAAAAAAATTCTTTTTATTTGGTACTTTTCTATTAAAATTTTTTTTCAAAAGAAATGAGTATTCTTTTTATTAATTTTTTTTAATAAAAAAATGGTATTTTAATATCAAAAAGTGATTTTTTGTTAGTTAAAAATAGTTTCTCAAAAGAGAAAGAATAATTTTTTTATTCATGTTATGATACTTGATAATTTTACATGAGTATTTGGTTCACCTATGGATTGTTAGGTGATCCCATTATATATTATACTATGGTGAACCCTAGATAGAACTACATAATACCATTATAGAAAATGTGATGGGGCATAAAAAATATCGTTGGGTGAGCCTGTTATAGCATAAACACATTATGCATACAAAAAGATCTAAAATAAATTTGGTAAATATTATATTAGAATTCATCCATATCATTATCCCAAATGAAAGGGTTTTAAAAGGGTTCTATGAATATGATTCCCTAAGTTACCAAAAATATTGTTAATTTCTTTCAATGGGTATTAATATTTATTTTGAGAAAATTATATGTATTCATTCGATGAATTTTTTTATTTCATATTACTAAAGAAAATTAAGATAAAAGTCAATGTTATATGATTTTTAATATTTTTAATGGATTAATGGTTTCTTATCTTTTATATCCCTTACTATGATTTTTTTACTTATCCCGTGTTTTTAAAAGGTTTTCACTCATTGGGTAATGGATATAATGAAGTAATGGTAAAATTCATGAAGATATTTTATAAAATAAAAATATGTTTTAATAATTTTTATATGGTGGAAAAAATTAATTCTAATTAGGAGTTATCACTTTTTATGATATGGTTTAGTAATGTATGAGTTACGCCTTATTTCTATTAAAATATAAACCAACACGGTTGATTTTCAGTCACTGGAGAACCTTCTTCTCCCCCGTGATGCAAAACACTAGCTTATGCTCGATGATGGTTTCCCCCCCCCCATTCTTGGTGGAGGTAGGGGGAAGGTGATCTAGCTCCACCACCACCGGCACCGCGTGTGGCGTTTGTTCTTTTCTCAAACCCCAGCTTCCTTCTAGATTTTCCGTCGATCTCCCTAAGCCTGAAAGTTCCATAGCTCCATCTTGGGGCCCCTCAGCTTCCGATTTCTTCATCAGAATTCTCTACGGCATCGAGATTCTTTGATTTGACACTGGTTGCTCGTTTTTCTATATGAATTCCCTCCATTGATGAGTTCAACCGCTTCGTGTTTAGTGATTGGGATCTGAAGGAACGTGCGGTTATAGGGATCCTTGACAATAATCATCTGATTATTCATTTTGGCTCAGAGGAAGACTTGATAAGTGGCTGCTCCAGAGCTCCCCGCCAGTGCAATGGATGTAAATTATTCCTGCTTCCTTGGTCATTGGATCTCTATATGAATCAGGATCCTCCTTCAGTTGCAACCTAGGTATGTTTTCATAATCTTCCATTACCTTTCCAAAATCCTGTGATAATTTAAATGCTAGAAAATTTGGTCGGCCGTTTCTTGTGTTCGGATGCGCTCACTTCTTCTGTGAGTCATCCAGTGAACCCTCGTATTTGGGTCGGGGTGGATGCCTCGACGCTGCCATTAGAATAGATTTGAATTGCTGTTGGCGAAGAATTTCACTACAGTCAAGACGTTGTGTTTGAGAATTGGGTTGATTTCTGCTCGAGTTGTTGTCGTCTGGGTCACTTGGCTGGTCACTATGGTCGGGGAGTCAGAAAAATAAGATTGGCCACTTCGGTGAAGAGTCCTAGTGGTGTTTCGGGTCAAGGGCAGTTGGGGTTTGTTGTAGCGAAGCATGAGAATGTTGTTTGTTTGGGTGAGACTTCTATGGTGAAGCAGGTGCGAGCACCACATAATCCATCTGCTGCTTTTTCAATGGTGAAGCAAGCGCGGGCCTCACACAAACTTACTGTTGATACGGTGCTTGATATACGGAAACATGATCTCTCTCGACATAGTGGTGTGGATCATATAGACAAAATGAGGCGCGTACTGGTGCTGGAGCTGGAGGTAAGCTAGAAATGCCTACTTCGTCATGGGAAATGTTGCAACATGATCAAAACAATGGTGGTCAGTGTGGGGTAGTAAGGGTTGTCAGTG
Source organism: Viscum album (assembly GCA_963277665.1). NCBI lineage: Eukaryota > Viridiplantae > Streptophyta > Magnoliopsida > Santalales > Viscaceae > Viscum > Viscum album. Next base: position 932,298,199 of record OY728129.1, on the reverse strand, counting down.
AGATTAGAAACATTGGGACTACTGAACAGAAGGGGGAGGAGCTGGCATTGTTCCCAATTGAGGGGAAAGCACATATTGCGCTTTCTGTTGGCATGCCCATCAATATGTGGGCTAGTAATAGGTTTGGCAATGGGGGAGTGCTGGAAGCATCTACTAATTCAAGACCTTTATCGCAGAATGGGCACACTATTGCTGGACAGGATGTTGCAGCAAGTGATCTTTGCAGATTGAACATATCTTATGAATTTGGACAACAGGTGGGAGAGCTGGCTTGGAGTTCAGGGACACAGGCTCCTGTTTCACCCCCTGGGTTTTCAGTTGGAAAAGACTCTTAGTTGCAGTTGGCTTCCATTGGAGGTCTGCAGATCACAGTGAACACTTGCAACGACTTCCAAGAATTGGGTCATGATGATATGGATGGGTTCACTCCAATGAAGGATGGTCACAATTTACAGTCTAGCAAAGATAATGTAGTGGAAAAGGAGCTAGATGTTGGTGATATTTGTGTGGAGGCCCCTCGTTGTTTGGATATGATTGATATCAATGGGTAATATGAGAAGAGTCGGACTATGATGGATGTTTTTCAAGAGGTTGTAATTTCTGGAAAATGGGGGGATGTCTTGGACAGTGATAAGGGAAAATGTGGTGGCTTGGATAGGCCTTCCTTTAGCGATGTAGTCAAGGATGGGAAGAAAAAATATGGAAATGAGAAAAATCCCCAAGCTAAATGAAGAATGAAGATGGCTTACTCTAACATGCCAAAGCCGGTGTCAACTAGGTCTACGTTTAGGCAATCATATAAGGAGTTTTTATCCTTAGAGAAGCTGAGTCTCAGACGGAAATATGTGAAGGTCCTAAAACATTATGACAGCTCTGAATGTGAATCAGCTACTATGGAGGAAGTCTTATATCATGGGTATGGTGAGGGGTATGAATTCTATGACATGTAACTGGATTTATTGTGTTTTCTTGTTCCATGTACTTTTCTTTTCATAATAAATGGTCAGAGGCTTTACCTTTGACTGGGCTTTCCTGGTATAAACCAAAAAATATCATAAAATTTAATGAAAGTATATTATTCATTAAAACTCATACTAACTAATGTTTAATTTCAGTGAATTATACAAAATAAGTGGTGTCATTGATTCAGTTACACCTATAAAATATATTATTTATTCTTCATAGGCTTTATCATACTTAATGTAGGGGTAAAATAGTAAGACACAATTGTTATTATATTTTAAATTTATTATTAGGTAGTGTTGATCACATATTTTTTTTCTGAATTTATTATTCAATATAACATGAGAAAAGTGTCGAAAAAATGTGGTTTATTCTAAAACATATATAAAATAATGGAAAATAAAATCCACCCCTACTTAAGTATACTCTTTTGATATATTGTTACTAAAAAACATCATATCTAAATTAATCATTAAAAATTATTCTCTTCCTCATAAAAAATTCCTTAATCTTTCCTCTATGAAAAACAAACATCAACCATATCTTTTTCTCAAAGTTATAGTGACACTAACAACACATAATAAATATAATTCCTATGTGTACGCATTTTAGGTGGATATATATAAGGAGATTATATAACACTGAGTATAATATATTTTTTATGTCTATGAAATCAGTTTTGGTTTGTTCATTCATGAATATTCTTTTTTAGGAAAATAAAATTCACCACCGGAAAATATACATCTAGAAGTTAAGAAAATAATAATAATTAAAATTTTACATGAAACATATCATGTTCATCATGAATTATATATACACAATTAATAATTATAGCATATCAAAAAATCAAAATACATCCTACTCACTACCAAAAAATCAAAACATTAAAAAAGCCTCTTATTAAAAAAATTTACCTCATTTGATTTAACATACCATAGTGTTTGGAAAGATAACTTGTTTTGATGCTCACATCGGCTTCCCCATAGAGTATAATAAATTGATCATACCACTCAAGGATTTTCTTAAACTATAACAAATTTTGAAACACATTTTATTACTCATCTTTTGAGTATAACAAGGGTCTTACAAACACTTATGAATAAGCTCCATTAGCGTACAAAAAATGACACTGATCCACTGGTCGTCATCAAAGAGTCAAAAGTTTTCACTATATTATGTTTTAGCAAACCTTAATACCCAAAGTAATCTAAAAATATAGTCTCCATTGTGTCTGTGAAGTGAAGAAGAAAATTATCATCATTTTTAAAATATTCCACATTCCGAAAACATATGTATAATTTAATTATCAATGAAATTACAAAATAATTCACGATAAACAAATAAATAATATATTATTTTTATTTTTTAGTTATGTTATTTAGTAAATAGTCATCATCATGTCATCATTTTCTATTATGTAACATTGAATTCTGTAATATCCCCTTGAAATTTAAAAAAAACACAATTTTCCTTAATATATCGTCTTATGATATCCGTAAATTTTAAATATTAAATATTATATATATAAAACTACATGATTGGCATAGATGAGTATTCATTATTTTATGAATATTTAATCAGATTATTATTTCTCATCAGTCCCATTATATTTAATTTCTCAACAAACTGGTAAATATTTATAAATATAACATCTTGCTTCTCAAAAATACACTAATGTGTTGTTTCATTCAAAACATACATGATGACGGTGAGATATTTAGGATCAGAGATATTTAATCTTATAACCCCTTATCGAAACACAATAAATATAATTTTAATATAATAAAAAAATTGAAACAAAATAAGAAGATAATGATTAAAATAACAGAAAAAATTTGTGATCTCATATAGAGAGAAGAGTGTTCCCTTAACATTATTAAAATAATAATAAAATAGAATATTATCGTTAATAAAATATTAATTCACCAAGGCTCAATGGGTACCTGATAGTTCTATATAACATTAATAGGGCCACTACTCATCCCCTTATGTTCCTAGAGACCCTTCATTGGGTTCATAGTTTTTTAACCTAGGGGTTGTATTTGTTTTCAATGATATGTTAGTATGTGTTTTTTAGTTTTAATGAAGTGATGATTCTTGTGGAAATGATTTGGATTCAATAGATGACATGTGTGTTGGTGATTTGTGATAATTTGGTGATGCTATATGAATTTTTATTGATTCACTTGATGAAATTGGATGTTATGGTTCATAAATTATCCTAGTAAATGCGATGATTTTTAACTAAGATTATGTTTTAAGACATGTGTTAATTTGTATTACATAGTGTTTGTAGAATGATTAGGTATAGGAACTATAGATATGATCATGCAAGTATAGAAATAATTTCACTAGGAATTATAAGGATATTGGATTGTATTTCAAATAATAATTTTCCCTTAGATATTATTTATGTGATTAGAAAACAATTACCGAACCATAGGTCATCCATGTAACACATAAACCATGTGGGAGGAAGTCTTTGAGGAACTACGACAATTGAATGGGTGTGATAGTGGGATTTCATTATCATGTATCAGTGAAATGGTCCATATATTTCCATAATAATGCATGCATGACATGTATGGGCTTGGAATGGTGGTCTAATGTGTTTTTGTTTTGTCTATGAAGACTATATATGGTGTGTTGTGGGTTTTAATCCTCCTTTTCATTTCCACTAGATATATTTGAAATGGTTTTACTTTTTACGAGTCAATCTACTCGGTTGATTTTCAATTTTTTACATGATCTTGATTATAAATAGTTCACTAATAAATAAAATAGTTATATATTAGACTTGTAAACTCAACCATCTACTTTGTGATATCTTCTCATTACACATGATTTTGTCTACCGTTTGATGATTGATGGATCTATACTATATGGTTCATCAACCATTTATAAGCCACGAATATTTTCACATACATGAATTATTTAAATTTAAATTTCATTTAATTTCCATTTAAGATTTGTTTTTGGGGTTTCTCGTGCTTTTTTTGGTGGAATGGGTGTGTTTTCGTGAATTGGGCCAAACCGTGAGCCCAATTCCAAATATAAAAATAACATTTCTTCTTTTATAACTTTTTTATTTTTCAATATTTTTCACGCATTCAATTCCAAAATGGCCTCCCCTGGTATATTAACACCACAATTGTAGTTTGGAACCTTTAAAAATCCATAACCAAGTTGTATATGGGTTTTTATTTAAGGGATTATGCCTGCCTGACGGCCCAATTCTAGTTTAAAAAATAAAATTTGTTTAATTAACAACATATTCAATTTTAAATGTTTCTTGGTGATTCCATGCCCCACACATTCCCATTTAACCAGCTGCGCATCTCGTATCCTCCCACCAACTTTGGATCTCATTTGCCTCGCGGTTTTGGTGGAATCTTCTGAAGCACTCACATTTCATGTAGATTTAATAATGTAATTTGATTCCTTCATAAATATTTCATTATTCACTATTTTCCCCCCATTAGAATTCTAAATTAACCTTATATTTCTTTTTCCAACCTCAATTGAATTTTTGGATGTTTTCAAATTCATCCACTGGTGTATTTGGGTCGATTTCTTCAAAAATCCTCATGTGAGTGAGTCTCCTTTATTCTTATTTAATTTTTCATAAGGTTTCATTCAATTTGAATAGGGTATCTTCCCTTAAAAATGACGTCCCAAATTTATAGATGGTATGGTGTCAAACCTAAGTTTTAACCTTGTGTTTTTTCTCCAATGTTCTATTTTTATGGTTGATCTACACTCCTTGAGGTGCGGCAGTGGTGCGTTTGTGTTTTCACAGCAAGGATTGAAAGGTTTCCTTTGTTTTGGTTGGTGATTCCATGTTTATTCTATATTTTTGTCTTAGAATGCTGTATTTGTCATATTTTCAGGTTTATCTCATTTTATTCTTGTTGCAAAAATTATTTTTAGATGTTTTTGTATTGCAAATAAATTTTGAATGCCAATTGTATGTGAAATTTGGGGGTTTTCATAGAAATGTTTTATGAGTTTATTTGGGGATTCCCTATAACTACATGGTTGATTTAATTGAAATTTATTAGGGAATATAATTATGTTTTGAATGTTTATATCCCTTTTTTTCTTCCACAAAATCTTGTTTTTGTGATGTTTGATAAGTAAAGGATTTTTGGGAACCATTTTGTTGCTAAATTGGTTGTTTTACATGACTATTTGATGTTTTTCCTAATGGGGTTGTTTTATAACACATGTAATAGCTTTATAGAAATTATTTGGGCACTGTTAATTCTGTTTTGGTAAATTGGAGTGTTCACATAGTGTTAAAAGTGGGGTTTTCAAGGAGTTTTGGGTGAAAAATAATGTGGGTTTTTGAGAAATTGTTTTATGGAAAATCAAAGTGTTTTGTTGTGTGTTTTATGTGGTATAAAGAGTGTGTAGATACAGTACAATTTTAATGTTTCCAGTAGTGGTATTTTATATTCAAATGAATTTATTTATCATGCTGAAATTTTTTGAGCACAAAGGGGGAAGCCCGGATACAAAGGTGGGGTGGATTTGTACATGTTCGGCTAGTGGACCGGATGGGTTTTTTTCCCTATTTCACATATAATTAGGATGAAGACAACTCTAAATAAACTATATTGATGATTATTGGGGAGCAATAGATTATGCGTATATTCCCTACTAGTGTCTCATGCATGAGAATGTATTTTACTATGGTTACATTACACAGACGTACGAGGTACATGGGGCCTGAGACTATCTAGTGCCTAGGGGTGATCCCGATTTTTTTTCTCATTGGATTTTTGATATTTCACATGAATATGGGTGTATTTGGAATTATATTGATGTATCTAACATTCTTATTTAAATTTTTTTACATTCTGAATGTTTTATCATGATTTTTTTTCAATTTAAAGATGCATTTTTGAAATTTGTCACCTATTATCATTTCATATTAAAACTGATTTATTTTTCACCTTATATTGCATGCACATTGGAATCATAGGGTGGAATCCTATTGGTATTAGGATCAAACTCTACTTACACCCCTTGGTTGTAAGTAGACATTATTATTTTTGACCCACGTAAAGGAAAGGCTTTGGGTGATGGTGGATCGGGGTGTTAGTTCCCATCCTTGTGGTGGAGTTGTGAAGACGGCTGGTGGGTGATGACCCCTTGTAATGTGGATTCCATGGGGCTCTTTTGTTGCTACTTCATTGTGTATTTGGACCGTTTTTATTGTATTTGAACTTATGTATTCAGTTCTGGATTTTTGTATAAACCTTGTTGGTATGAATTTTTCAGATTCATTTTATGAAATATTTTTGTGTTTTATGTATACATATTCGGGTTAATCATTCCCAAATGAAGAGAAATGATACACAGGAACTTGAGCCAGCCCTTGGGGTTAGGTAAATCCCTTCAGGCCTTGTAACGGGTTGGGTTTGGTTCTGGTTTGGTCAGCGACCAGATTCGATTCGTGACAAAATGGTATCAGAGGGGGTTCGCTCTCTTTTGGTCACGTTATTTAGGGAACAGTCAGGATAGTCCAGAGTTATGATTGTTGGTACTTGGCATTCTAGTTATGATTATTATGGCTAATCACCACACCTCATGATGGGATTCAAGTCTCCAAGGAATGTCCAGATTTATATGAGTCCTTTGGATTTCTTGGATTTATGATGATTGGGGGAAATGAAAAGAGAGTTGGTTAATGGTCTCAGTGAGCTTGCAGGGTCTAGAAAGCCATGTGGAGATGAGGATATATACCTAGAACACTATCTTTGATGGTGAAGTGATTGGAATATGGCTTCCAACCATATTTTCAGGTCACCCACTGAAAATAGTTTACTCTCGCATTTTATTGTGTTCTTTAGTTTTGAAATCTTGGATCTTTGGTTTTAAAGTGACATGGTTTTAAGAAGAGAAATTTTTTTGTGAAATGATTATATTATAAATAGGTAATTGTTATATTTTTGAAAATGGAGAATTTAATTTTTATAATTGTATTGGAATGGAAATATAGTGTGTTTGCACCTCTTTTCAAAGCATGGACTATGTCAATGTTGGTTTTGAAAAAGTGTTTCCAATTGAGTTTTCTAAACTATTGAAAGGTATTTTAATGGGATGAGATGTTTTCAAATTAATTTGTATGACATGAAAGTGAGTTTTTATTTAATTTATTGTTACATTCTAAAATTATGGGTAAGAAGTAATTTTGGTTTGATTTTGTGGTTAGTGGTTTTGAAAAAATGAGGTATTGGTTGACTGTTTTGGTTTTGAAAAGTGGAAAGAATATTTTTAACCCTGGGTGTTTCCATGAGAGACTAGATGCATGGGGTTATATGGGATTATTGATGGTTAATAGCATGGATGGAGGAGTTCTGGGATGGATATGAGGAGGATTCCCAGTTTGGCACAGAAACATTCATGTGTAAGCCTCATGGGGTACCATTGGTGGATATGCTACCCACTGAATTGTTTAATTTAAAAATGATAATTTTAAATGAAAAACATGATGTATTTATGACTAGTTTGGTATGTTGTGTATTATGTGTTTTTTTAATGTTGATTTTGTGGGATGTTTTGAGTCCAAGAACGCCTCATATTTGTATTTTGTTTTGGGTTTGTGTTTTGTCGGTAAGTTGTGTAGATGGGACGATTAGTGGTCTCTTCTGAGAAATGTTATGGGATGATTTTGCGGTGCTTGCTTTCATGTTTTTGGATCTGGTTTGTGGTATATATTGACCAATGGTCCATCATGGTTGGGTCCTTAGGTTTAATCATTGGATAAGGTACGCCCCATTAAGGGTTAGTGCACAACTGAAGTGCAAACTGGATTGTTTCTCCATTTGAAGACCCTCTAGTTGATCAATATACAGAATATTTTTCTTCAGATTCTTAGAGTGAGTATACACCATTTCCTTTCCTAGATTTTTCTATCCTCTTATAGTGGGAGATTGATCATGAAATGTTGAAAGAGACCTTATCTTCTTATGTTTCCTGATTTATCAAAGGTGGAAGTGGTATAGGGTTGTTAGCATGGAAGAGTATCTGGATGGTGTCTAAGAGGTCATCTCAGTCCATCGTAGTCTCTTCAAAGAAGTAGTTCACAATAAACTACCAGTGTGGGAAATATGGTTACAATAGGATATTGAGGCCACTTTCTAGAATTTTATGTTGTTTGGGGATGTTGTATAAGGACCCACTCCATTCATTGTTTATATCAGTTGCAAGGTCATGTTCAGTGAATCATTGTGATTTCGTGCACTCGATTGACTTTAAAGGTGTAAGTCGTTATATCCTATGAGAGTATCTTTATGTTAGGAGAATTTCTCCCTTGTAAAAACTTCAAAATCTTCTTTTATAAAGGAAGGTGATTATAGGTGTTATTTACATGAATAGTTTCTCACTCGAAGAAACAAGGTGTGATGTGTGTTGATTTTCTAAGCCCACGTTTCAATGAAATATCGAGTTATGGTAATGTGAGTTTGGAAGGTGTTATTTATTGGAAATATTATCAGGGATTTCAGTATAGTTTTTGGTGGCACCTAATGAATAATTCTAATTAAGGGGGTTTTCCAAATCCTAACTGTGAGGTCAAAGATTATTCAATCATTTGAGCTCCAGCCATACGTCTCGGAGAGTAGCTGACTCGTACTCAGGGGAAATACCAGGGTTATTTAAACCCATGTACAATGTCTTATCCTCAGTATGAAAGATAGTAAGAGTTTAAACCTCTGTAGTCATCATCTTTCTTCCGTTGTTCCCATTCCGTGGAAATAGGTTGATGACCTTGTACCCATGTCATCACCTAATGTCATTCCCTCCCCCTTTGGTTTTATCATGTCAATAGAGAATGGTTAGAAATTTGGATAGATGGGATGAGGACAAAGTTGTTGTATGATTAGTAGTGACCATGTTCTAGGAATCCCTGAGAAAAGAATGATCTACACAGTTAGTGATGAATTTCCTAAACTGTGCGGACTGACCCTGCACCCTTCCTAAAACATTAAAAAAAATTGATCTTTCTGTGTTAGCCCATGCTGGTCGGTTTAGATCATTGGTTCTTATGGTGGAGAGACTCGCAATGATACTCAGGTATGATCCTTCATAAACTGTGAATGGAATTCTACCCTTTGTACTAGGGAGTTCATTCGGGCCTCTCCTTGTTAGTATCTTGATTATTTCTTGGAAAATAATATAGGTTTCCTTTAATTGTGGGGTGCCCATTTGTGTCCCCACATACCAATAGCTCAGAATTATCCATGGTCTTGTCTTGGTGGTATATAGGCATATTCAGAAATATCTAGATACCAACATATTCCTTGAGTAATGGTTGGTATTGGAGATCTCCCAATGGTTTAGTTAATGTAAGGTAAGTGTAACCTTGTTCGAAGTTGTTGTTCATTTGGGTGAATTGCTTGAGTCTTGTTTAGATAGTGTTCGAGGAGTTTCATTTTGGGATAAAGTATGAATGTGATTGAACATTTCAGGAATGAGGTGTAAGTTTGGGTTGTGAGATTAATCATTCCTTAATTGATCACTAGAGGTGTTTTGGCCCTTGGGGAAAAACCATGGCAAATAAGTACATCTTGTTTTATCGGTTGGGTTTGGTTTTGGTTTCTGGAATTATTGTAGCTTTTAGAGGACGAAAATTCTTCATGGTGGGAATAATTTTCACATACATTATTTATTTTAAAGTTATGTTTCATTTAATTTAAATTTATTCTTTGTTTTTTGGGTTTCCCAAACTTATATGGTGGAATGGGTGAGTTTTCGTGAATTGGGCCAAATCGTGACCCCAATTCCAGATTTAAAAATAAAATTTGATTCTTTAATAAATATATCATTATTTAATATTTTTCATCCATTCCAATTCCTAAATGGCCTCCCCTGACATATTAACACCACCGTTGTAGTATGTTGCCTTTAAAAATCCATAACGAAGTTGTAAATGGGTTTTTGTTTATGTAATTGGGCCTACACGAAAGCCAAATTCCAGTTTTAATAAAATAATTTGTTTAATTAATAACATATACAATGTTTAGTTTTTTCTATGATTCCAAGCCCCACACATGACGATTTTACCCATCTGCGTGTCCAGTATCATCCCATCATCTTTGGAGCTCATTTGGCTCGTGGTTTTGGTCGAAACTTCTGAAGCACTCACATTTCGTCCAGATTTAAAAAGGTAATTTGATTCCTTCAGTAATCATTCATTATTCACTCCATTCCCCCATTATAGTTCTAAATTAACCTTATATTTCTTTTTCTAACCTCAAATTAATTTTTTGATGTTTTGATATTAATACACTGGTGTATTTGAGGTGATTTCATCCAGAACCCTCAAGTGTGTGACTCTCCTTCATTCTTTTGACATTTTTCTTAGGGTTTCATTCAATGTGATTAGGATTTCTTCCCATATACATGAATTACCAAATTTCCAGAGGTTGATGTGTTAAAACTAAGGTTTAAACTCATGGTTTTTTGTTCTTATGTTATATTTTTAGGTTTTATCTACCCTCCTTGGGGTGCGGCGGTGGTGCGTTTGTGTTTTTTCACAAAGGATTCTAGGGTTTCCATTGTTTTGGTAGGTGATTCCATGTTTATGCAACATTTGTTTCTTAGCATGATGTATTTATCATATTTTCAGGTTAATCTCATTTTAGTATTGCTTCAAAAATTATTTGTATACGTGTTTGTATTGCAAATAAATTTTATATGCCAATTTAATGTGGAATTGGGGGGTTTTATAGAAATGTTTTATGAGTTTATTTGGGGATGCCCTATAACTACTTGGATGATTTAATTAAAATTTATTAGGGATTCTAATTATGTTTTTCATGTTTATATCCCATGTTTTTTCTACAAAATCTTATTTTTGTGATGTTTGATAAGTAATGGCTTTTTGGGCACCAATTTGGTGCTAAATTGGTTGTTTTACATGATTATTTGATATTTTTCCTAATGGGGTTATTTTGTAACACATGTAATAGGTTTATAGAAATGTTTTGGGAACTTTGAATTATGTTTTGGTAAATTTTAGTGTGCACATAGTTTGAAATGTGGGGTTTTCAAGGAGTTTTGGGTGCAAAATAATGTCGGTTTTTGAGAAATTACGTTATGGAAAATCAAAGTGTTTTGTTTTGTGTTTTATGTGGTATAAAGAGTGTGTAGATACTGTACTATTTGAGTGTGACGATTAGTGGTGTTTTCTATTAAATTGATTTATTTATTAGGAAGAAATTGTTTGATCACAAAGGGGGAAGCCCGGGTACCTAGGTGTGGCGGATTTGTACTAGTACGGCTAGTGGACCGGAAGGGTTTTGTCAATGTTTCAATTACCATTTGGATAAATACAACTCTAACTATACTATATAGATGATTATTTTGGACCACTAGGTTATGGATATGTTTTTTACTAGTTTCTTGTGCATGAGAATGTATTTTACTATGGTTACATTACATAGAGGTATGAGTTACATGGGGCCCGAGACTATCTAGTGCCTAGGGGTGTTCCCGATTTTGTTGCTCATTGGATTTGTGGGTTTTTCCCTTGTATTTGGGTGTATTTGGAATTATATTTCATTATATAATATTCCTATTTAAATGTGTTAACATTCTGAAAGTTTTATCTGGAAACATGTCTTCAATTTAATGTTGCATTTCTTGGAATTTGCCGCCTCTTTTCATTGTATATTAAAACTGCTTGCTTTTTCACCTTGTATTTACTATAACATGGAATCTTAGGTTGGTATAATTTTAGGATTAGTCTCACACCCTACTTACACCCCTTGGGTATAAGGATATATTATTATTTTTGATCATGTTAATGGAAAGGCTTTGGGTGATGGTGGTTCGGGGTGTTAATTCCCATCCTTGGGGCGGAGTTGTGGAGACGGCTGCTGGGTGATGACCTCTTGTCATGTGGAGTCCATGGGGCTCTTTTGTTGCTATTTCACCATGTCAATGGACCTTTTTTAATGCATTTGAACTTATGTATTCAGTTCTGGATTTTTGTATAACCCTTGTTAGTGTGAATTTTTCAGATTCATTTTATCAAAATTTTTTGGTGTTTTATGTATACATATTCAGGTAAATTATTCTCAAACCAAGATAAATGATACCCGAGAAATGTTTACAGCCTGTAGGGAAAGGGAACGCCCTTCAGGGCTTTTCACGGGCTGGTTTTGGTGCCGGTTTTGGCGGCGACCAGATTCAGTTCGTGACAAAGATCACTGTTGGCCATGTAGTTGGAATTGAGATGAACATATCATTATGACTGTGTTACTACTATATTTTTTATAATTTATGTGATAAACATATGTTTGGTTACCACATAGAGGCATGTGAAAAATATATGCATATGCATGAATTCCATTTCTTCATTGTATAAGCTCAGACCATGATCTCCAATGATAAATACATGATGTAATGCTTGTGTTTGATCGAAATGTAAAGTACATGTGATAATATTCTTCATACTGTAATGGAAATATTAAATGCATAAGAAATGAGTCACATGTGTTAATGAATAATTGGGCCACTATAAATGATATTCGCATAGTTGAAATGTTAATGTGAGACTTAGATATCCATTTTTATATGTATCTAATGTTTCAAATAGCTATTTATAGAAAAAAGTTACATATCCATTTTCAAAATCAAACAATCTAGTCAATTAATTCATGTATGTTTCTTTCACTACATATACACATTCATAAGAGATAGAAATATCTGATTGGCTATGCACACAAATATATCACATACTAAATTCATGATAGATGGTTTAGTGTATCTAATAGTGCGGGAGAGCATCACAAACCCATTTTCACCACATAAGATATTTCTTGATTACATGGAAATCACAGTACACAATTAATGAAGCATGATTAGAGAAAATATACAAGTGAATCACTTTAAAATACTACAAATATAAAAAAAATATCTGAGTATTTAGGATACTTTAATGAGAATATATTTTAGAGTTTCAATAGTGATTTTATTACGAAATAATACAAAACATGCAACAACCATGCCGAGTGATCATGTGGATTAAATATTTACTCTTAGTCATAAAGATGCTGAGGGATTTATTATTCAATGATATCCCATTTTCATTGATAACACTTGACTCATTTTTAATATTGGAAGGGGAAAGTGGTTTTTTATGAAAAAAGAAACTGACACAACATTTTTCAATATTATTCAACATATATATATTACAGGTTAGTGGTCTAAGAAAATTTTCATTTTTCTCCAATATAGTTTTTCTAGAGAAGATATTATGGTAGTTAATATGTGATGAGTTCCTAATAAAAATAGGGAGAGATTTCATTCGTTGTGATGGAAGAATTTGAGATGATTGATGTATTCATGTACTGAAGTGAGAATGAGTCAGATACTAGAAATACTAAAATAATTATATTTCATGGGTATAAGTTTTTTTAATAATTGAAGGAGTATTTTGATTTCAGCAGATCTTGATATTGATTTTTGAGACCAGTGGAACTAGTACTCATCAGCCACTACTGTGGATCTTGAAAGAGTACCCACAGAAATGGTATAAACCATTAATTTAGAGGAATAAAGTCTATTTATAAATATATTTCAATATATGAGTCATATTTTATAAAAAATTGTATATATTGGCTGTTTAATAAGATATTGGCATTGATTTTTAATGGGTTTATGTAATTCGGTTTATTCTCATATGGGTACAGTGATGAATCTATAACTAGGGGTAATCAGCTAAAGAAAGAAGTTATATTTTTTGTATAGCCATGTAAATCCATTTGTGATTCTTTCCCCATTAATAAAATTTCATATGAGGTGATATTTATAGATAACATTGAGTACACAGAGACCCTTAACAAAGGAAAAAATTGGGATCAAAGGGATTTAATACTTCTAAATATCTAACAGATTTCCATAATTTTTTTAACAGCTTTTATAATAATGAATTTTAAATAAGGGTTTTATTTTCTTGAAATAGATAAAAATAATTCACTCTTGAGGAAAAAAATCTAAATTATATTTGGAATTGTATCTAAAAATAGAATATAAGGAAATAAAGGTGAAGTAATATCTTAGGGAAGATCCTAAGAAGCAGTGACTTATGTCCATTCATGATAGGATAGATAATAAATCCACCATCCGTGAGGGATATCTCACTTATCATTCCAATAAAAATATGATTGATAATCGTCTTTTATGATGTTAAAATTTATTATTTCATCATGGACTGATCCATAAATTCTAAGGAGTCTATATAAATGAATATTATTATTTGTGAAGGTATGAATGTTGTCAATAATGAGAATCCAAAAAAGAATTCCATTTTCTTTATTCTCATATTAAAATATTCTTAATGACATTCTAAAATAGATTCACCATCATAATTATGTTGAGGATTATTTCCCTTGAGGGTATCCATGTCTAGTAAAGAGGTTACTATTTACAGTTTAATGTGAATCTATTATTTTTTGGACAATCAGGTGGAATTTGAATTTTGAGTATAAAAATAACACTCCCATACTCTATTATTTATTATCATCAATGTAATAATTATAGATGAGTTTTGGTTATCAAAAAATGATAAAAAAAGAGAATTTCTAAATGGCTTGGACATGAACAATTTTTTTGGTATGTTGGGATATGTGTAGTTTACATGTGTATTTTAAAGGAAAAAGTTTCATATATATGTTGTTTGGTAAATTAGATTTTATTAGATTGATTTCACATGAACATTATTTTATAGATAGCATGGAAAATGTATTTTGTATCTACATTTATTTATACACTTTGTTAGACCATATAGATTTTGAGATGACTGATTAAAGGCCATTTTAAAATAAAATTATTCAATATCATCCCTCTTGAGGAATTCATCAATAAATAATCATTCAGATCGAATAATTTTTTTTATCAAATAAATGACATTATGAATAACCCACTTAATATTTTCAATTTATTTTATTTTCAATAAGTGGGATAAAAGTTTCATAAACATAATTTACTTTTATTATGATATGGATATTAAAGAAAATAAATGAGGATAATGTTTTAATTTATGTGTTTCATTTTACATTAAGTATGAATTAATATGTTTTTGGTGATTTTTGATGAAGTGGTGACACATGGATAATTTTTATGGGTTAATTTTATGACATGTGTTTATTGAGATATGATGAAGTGGTGATTATTATAGATTCATTATGGATTTACTTGATTACAATATATATTAATATTGATAAATTCTATATATAAATGTGAATACCAGGGATCTATGGTTATGTACAAAAATATTTTTCAATATTGATGACATAGTGTGTTAGATCAAGATAGAACATGAAATTATGGAGAAGATAACAATAACAATAAAATGACAACATTATTCATAATGATGATGTTTTCTTTTATTTAATATTTAATTTTTAATTAGATACAGCCCATTTGATTGGAAAAAAATTGGGGAACCGTTGGACATGTAAGGTTTTCTTCTACCACATGGGTTATATTTTAACAAATCATTCTATGATGGAAGTAGTGTGAAAGTGGTAATACCTAGGAAGAAACCAGTTAGGTGGTCCAAATAGGTCTCACATTGAGCACATAGTCCTGGGTAGGTGGGTTAGTTCTTGGAGACATGTCTTGTGAGGCCCGTGTGTTGTGTGGTTTTTTTATTAATCCCCTATAGAGTTGGAATGATATTTCATTGACATGGAATCACTTATTAACATATAATAAGCTAATGGGATTTTAGATGTGGGACCTGAGACACCATATTTACTATACCCTCATATTAAAACATACTGATATTTCACTGGTCATCTTTACTAGTTTCTTTGAGATATTTGATCATCGCAAATAAATGTCTACTACAATAAAATGATTGAAGTATATTTAATGTTTGGTTAATATGGTATTTTTGTACATGATGTTCATATAAATCCAGGAGTTTTGAACTGAGATACACATTTCACCATACGAGATCACTGCTATAATTTTTTAATGGATGTTTTAATCATAAGATCGATTCCTGCACTGTAGCATTTCTGAAATCCATGAACACATGAAACATCCATGGATGAGTTTTATAAGATAATACCATGATCTATGATGATAAATACATGAATTAATGATCATGTATTATTTATATACATATAATTCCTGATATTATTTTTCATAGTGCTGAACCCATCTAAAATGAAGTTGAAATGAGTCAGGATTATTTGAGAATATTGTTGCCAAGATAATTGATATTCAAGTATCTGAAATTCTAAAGAGAGACTCAGATAGACATTTTTCCATATCAATAATTTTTCACGTAGTTGTTTTTAGTGAAATGAAATGTACCTATTTTCATAATCAATAGACATAGAGGATTCATTTACGTATGTGTTTTCTCTAAATATACATTTTTATAAGAGATCCACATAGAAAATTTCTATATAACTGAATATATCATGTACCTAAAGTTATGATGGAATGTTTCATGTATCTAATTGTGATAAGGGGTTTCATGAATCTATTTCTACTAGGTAGGTGATTTCATGAATGTGTGAAAATCATATTACACTATTGATTAATTGGGATTTGTGAAAATTCAAATGTTCCATACTTTTAGATAAAACCTTAATAAACATGAAGATATTAGAGTCTCTTAGATATTTAAATGGCCATGAATTTTAATGTATGAAATGAAGATTTCAAAATGTTTTAAATTAAAACGTAAACATATCATTTGGAGTGATCGCAAGAATTGTGTCTCTACTCTACTGAATTAAGATAATAGGAGTTTCAATATTTAATGAGATCATGAGATCATCAGGATTCAATGACTTGATTTTAATCATAGAAGGGGGAAATATTTTTTTTGAAAAGGAAACATTCACTAAAGTTGTTATTATTGTTATACACATATATGTTAATGGTTAATTGTGTAAGAATATTTTTCTATTCATTTCAAAACTTCCAAATAATATCTATTAGTTTTAAAAAATTTATGAGTTTCTATGAAAAAAATAGATAGAAACTACATCAATAATGAAATAATAATTTTAGAAGATAGATCCTTCAATTTATTAAAGTTAGAAGGATTAAATGTTGAGAAGTAATATATTAAAAATATATCATCTGTTTGAGTTTTTAATGAAAATGTGTTGTATCCAAATTACATCAGATCTGGAAGGTTTGTTTTGAGACCAAAGGAACTGATCATTATTAGCTACTACAATTGACTTTGAAGGAGGATACAAAAATGGGTATATTTATTTCTTGTGGAGTAAGACTCTCTTTATATGGAGATATTTCTATTCATAAATCATATTTAAAAAATAAGATTAGTGTTTTTATTTTTAACTAGCTACTGACATAAGAAAATTTAAAAAATAGTGATTAATGGTTTGTTTTCACATGTTGGTACAATAAAGGATCTATAAATGGGGGGATAATAATATAAAACAATGAGTATGATATTACATCGAACCTTATGAATCCTTATGTTCTTCTTTCTCTACTACTAAAACATCACCTGAGATTATATTCATATATAGCAATGACTATATAGAAAAACATAACAAGATAGAGAGATTGAATTTAAAATAACGTGAACTAACAAAAAGAAAGCACATATTCACCCCCAAGTAGTTCGTCCAACCTGGGGCACTACTCTTGTGAGTATCTTTTGTGTATAATAATAACCATTTTTCACTAATTACAAATATATAGATACCTAATAGAATCTGTTGATAATTATACCCCTACTATGTTACAATAAAAAAAATTAATGAAGACATTAAACATTCCAATTGAATGATGTTTCCTAGAACCACCCATTGGATGAATAATTTTAATATAAGATTGAGGGTTTGGGTGGATTATTCAATGTAAATATCTTATTAATTACTTTAATTCTATGAAATATCTTTTTATATGATAAACAATAAATATATACTGTCACAAACCGGATCTGGTCGCCACCATTAACGGAACCATACCCAGCCTGTGGCAAGCTCGAAGGGCATTCCCTATCCCCACGGGCTGGAACAAGTGCCCGGGTATCAAACAAATCTGGTTTGGGAATGATTTACCCGAGTATGACAGCATAAATCATAAAAAAACAAACAATTATTAAAATCTGAAATTTTCATGCTAAACAATTCTTAACAAAACCAGATCTGAATACATAAGTTTAAAGACTCTACAAGTGGTCTAAAAACAAATAATGACAACATAAAGACATCCCCATGGACTCCACATGACAAGGGGATCATCACCCGCAAGCCGTCCCTGCAACTCCGCCCCAACGATGGGGACTAACATCCCGAACCGCCATCACCCTTAGCCTTCCCTTTACCTCAGTCAAGCATAAGCAGGTCTACTTACCCCCAAGGGGTGTAAGTAGGGTGTGAGCCTAAGCCCAATAGGATACCACCAGTTGATTCCAAAGAGTATGCAAGACAATGTGAACAAAACAAGCAATTTTAATACACAAGGTGAAACAGTGTTAAAATTCAAAGAAATGCAACTTTCAAATGAAAACAGTTTTCAATCCGAGAATTTCAGAATGTTAGCACATTAAATAGACATGTGAGCTACTGTAATGTACTTCTAAAAACAACCCACAACAAGGGTATATACCACAAATCCGATGAGTATCAAAATCAGGAACACCCCTAAGCACTAGGTTGTCTCGGGTCCTATGTACCTCGTACCTCGGTGTAGAGTAACCATAGAAAAATCCATTCTCGTGCATGAGCCACTAGTAGGGAACATACCCATAACCTAGTGGTCCCAAATCATCATCCAAATAGTTTAGTTAGAGTTGTCGTTATCCATATGCTAAGTGGAATAGGGACAAAACCCATCTGATCCACTAGCCGTACTAGTACAAATCCGCCCCACCTAAGTACATGGGCTTCCCCTTTTTGTGCTCAAACAATTTCAGCAAACAACACACATAATTTTTCATATAAAATATCACTACTGGTCACAAACAAATTTACAGTATCTACACACATTTTATACCATTTATAACACAAAATAAAATAATTTTATTTCCAATAAAACAACTTCTCAAAACATCACATTGTTTTTCACCCAAATCTCTTTAAGACATCCACCTTTCACACTATGATAACACTTGTAAGTTATTAAAAAAAATTCAGTTCAAAACCCTTTAATGAAACCAAAAATTCAGTTATGGGGAATCCCAAAATAGACCAATAAAAGATTTGAATGGAAACCCCTCAATTTCACCAAAAATTGGAACATAAAATTCATTTGAATTATAAATGCAATTAAAACCAATTTTTATAGAAACATTCAAGTGATGTAAACATTAGAGTACCATGAAAACATCAAGATAATTCACAAAAATTGCACACACAATGGAATCACCTACCAAATTAACAAAACCCCTTGAATCTACGTGCGAAATCAAATCGCACCCCCGCCGCACCAAGAGAGAACTAGATCAAACCTAAAACCACACCAATTGGCCATGAAAGCCCAAATTTAAAACCTAGGTTCGAAATCCTAGTTTCTTGAATTTATTAAACTCAATTATAACCGAAGAAACCCTAAGAACAAGGAGTTATACCCAAAGTAATTTGAAAGAGGAAAGAAAGGGGCTCATTTACTTGAAGTATCTTGAAGTAATCACTCCAAAACTCCAGTATCTGAAATTTAAAAGAGTCCCAATTTAGGGTACGTTCGAACACGATGTATTATCTTATTTAGGAACTAGAATGGTGGAAAAATATTGAGAATTGAGAGAGTTATGAAAGAAACACTTTACCTCTTCAAATCTGGGCGATTTGAGGAACCCTATAAAGATCGGCACAAACTCTCGATTCTAAAGAATTCCAAATTGGTGGGAGAGAGCTCAGACACGCGGCTGGGTTACTTGGGATTGAGTGAGACTTGGAATCACCGAAACATCCCAAATATTGAATATGTTATAACAAAATCAAATTTTATTTTTAAAACAGGAATTGGGCTTTTGGGCAGGCCCAACCCCTTAGACAAAAACCCAAATAACCCCTGGTTATGGGTTTCTAAAAGCTCCAAATTACCTTGGTGGTGTTACTAGGTTAGGGGAGGTCAATGGGGAATTTGAATGGATGAAAAATGTTGAAAAATGAAAAAGTTATAAAAGATACAAAATTTATTTTTTAATCCAGAATTATGCTCACGGTTTGGCCAAATTCATGAATACTCATCTATTCCCCCCTAAAACCTAGGGAAACCCCAAAAAAAGAATGTAAATTAAATGAAAAAAAATACCTTTAAAATATGCCTTGTATGTGAAAATTCTCCCAGCCATTAAGGACTTTCCGCCCCGGAAAGTCAACATGAATCTCGGTTGGAAAACAAGAATGGGTACTCTTCCTCGACCCATGACTTTCGCTCCCATGTCTCATGTGTATCATTCCCATGCTGCCATAAAACCCGGACTAAAGAAATAGACTTTCCTCGAAGCATCTTCTCTTGGGAGTCCACTATTTTCATCGGTCTCTCAACGATAGACAAGTCAGGCTCTATCTCTAGTTCTTCCCAACTTAACACATGGGATGGATCCGGATTGTATTTCTTCAACTGAGAGACGTGGAAGACATCATGGATAGACGTCAACTGAGAAGGTAAGGCCAACCTGTATGCCACCTTACCAATATGCTCGGTGATCTCAAAGGGTCCGACATACCATGGCATCAGCTTACCTTGCTTACCCAATCGACGATGGCCCAGACGAGGGGCCACTTTTTAGAATACCCTGTCACCCACAGAAAACTCTAGGCCTCGATGCCTCCAGTCAGCATAAGATTTATGACGACTCTGAGCTATCAATAAGCGCTTCTTGATCAACTTGACCTTCTCAGAAGTCTCCTACACAAGGCTCGGCCCCAATAGTGTAGTCTCTCCTACCTCAGCCCAACATAGGGGGGACCGACAAGGCCGACCATAGAGTGCCTCAAAAGGGGCCATTCGAATCATGGATTGGTAACTATTATTATAAGAAAACTCTACCAATCCCAAATGGCTATCCCAAGAACCTCCAAAGTCTAGGACACATGCACGAAGCATGTCCTCCAATATCTGATTCGCCCACTCTGTCTGACCATCCGTCTGTGGGTGGTATGCTGTGCTCATCTTAATCTGAGACCCCAAGGACTTCTGAAGGCCTTCCCAAAATCAAGAAGTGAAGTGGGGGTCTCTATCCGAGACAACAGCTGATGGTACACCATGGAGTCTCACCACTTCTTTAAGATACAAATGGCCCAACTCATCTACTTTAGTTGTATCTTTAATCGGAATGAAGTGTGCTGATTTGGTCAGACGATCAATCACCACCCAAATAGAATTCTTACCCCGAGGTGTACGAGGTAAGCCAACAATGAAGTCCATGGCAACCTCTTCCCACTTCCAGGTAGGAATGGGTAGTGGTTGGAGCAAACCGGATGGCCTTTGGTGCTCTGCTTTCACCGGCTAACATGTGTAGCATCTCGAAACAAAGTCTGCTATGTCCTGTCTCATACCAGACCACCAAAACTGCCGACGAACATCATAATACATCGTAGTGCCACCCAGATGGACAGCCCACTGAGACTGGTGGCTATCTTGCACCACCACCTTCCGCAGAGGTAATGGCACTACTGAATGGCCCATGAAGCACAAGATGCCCTCGGGAGACGACGACTAATCAGAGGATGTCTCCCCACCATGAAGGAACTGCTTAGACCGCTGACAAAGATCATCACTGGGCTGTTCCTGCTGAATCAACTCTAATAGAGAAGGAGTCAACTGGACACTTTCCAAGAATGCCCCTCCACTGTATTCCCTGGTCTCCACATGCATCTGAGAAAAGAGACCCATCAATGCCCACTCATCACTAGACTTCCTCAAAGCCTGCACTGGAACTCTTCAGCTCAAAGCATCGGCCACTACATTACCCTTGCCTGGGGTATAGACAATGTCAAAGTCAAACCCCTGCAAGTACTCGATCCTGCGACGTTGCCTCAAGTTGAGGTCCTTCTGCGAGAAGATATAAGTCATGCTTTTGTGATCAGAGTATACCACAAACTTCTCCCCAAAGAGGTAGTGACGCCAAGTCTTCAAAGCATGCATCACCTCTGCCAACTCCAAGTCATGGGTTGGGTAGTTCTTTTCATGTGGTTGAAGTTGGAAAGAGCCATACGCGACCACATGATCATCTTGCATAAGCACGCACCCAAGACCCATACCTGAAGCATCACAATAGACAACATATCCCTTTACATCCTCTGGCAAAATCAGCACGGGGGCAGTAGTCAGCGGCCTCTACAACTCCTCGAATGATGCCTGAAATTCTGAACCCCATACAAACTTCTCCCCTTTCCGGGTGAGGGAATTCATCGGTGAAGCAAGCCGAGAGAAATCCCGAACGAATCGCTTGTAATAACCGGCCAAGCCAAGAAAACTCCTGATCTCAAACACATTCTTCGGTTTCTCCCATGACTTGACTGCACTAATTTTCTCAGGGTCCACTGAAACTCCATCCTATGAGATCACATGCCCCAGAAATCTCACCTCTCTGATCCAGAAAGTGCACTTTGACAACTTTGCATAGAGGCGGTGATCTCGTAATGTACCCAAAACGATCCTCAAGTGATGTTCGTGTTCCTCCTCAGAGCAAGAGTATACCAGAATGTCATCCACGAACACCACAACAAAGGAATCGAGATACTGATGGAACACCCTATTCATAAGTTCCATAAATACCATTGGAGCATTGTTCAATCCGAAGGGCATGACCAAATACTCAAAGTGGATATACCTGCTTCGGAAGGCTGTCTTAGGGATATCTGACTCCTTCACGCTGAGTTGATGATACCCTGAACGCAGGTCTATCTTTGAGAACCACTTTTCCCCCTTCAACTGATCAAACAAGTCATCTATCCAGGGCAAAGGGTATTTGTTTTTAATTGTTACCTTATTCAGCTTCCGGTAGTCAATGCACAACCGGAGGGATCCATCAGCCTTTTTTGCAAACAACACAGGAGCAGCCCAAGGAGAGACGCTCGGGCGAATGAATCCTTTGGATTCTAGGTCATCCAGCTGTATCTTTAATTCCCTCAACTCGGTGGGGGACATGCGATAAGAGGGAAGAGATATCGGCTGTGTTCCCGGTGCCAGATCAATCGAAAAATCCACATCCCGCTCCGGGGGAATACCAGAAAAATCATCAGGGAATACCTAGGGAAACTCATTCACTACACGAGGTAGTGCACCTTCAGGGGAAAGACCATCCTCTAGCACAATCGAAGATAACTGGAAGATAACACTTCAAAACTCTAGGAGTGGAGGCCCTGCGCGGCTTGATCGTGGATCCCATTCTCCATGAAAAACCTGACGACTCTCATCAGGTGCTGTGAAACTCACACGCCGTCTGTAGCAATCGATGTGTGCCTGGAAGTGTACTAGCCAATCCATCCCAAGTATGACATCAAAAATTTCCATATCTAAGACCAAGAGGTCCCACTCCATCTCGACCCCTGTCACAGAAAGTGCACATGAGGGGCACCTGAGGCCCTGCGCCTTCTTCTTTCCCAATGGTGTCACCAACTCCATCGCAAAAGACATCAACTCAGTTGGAAAATTCAGAATGTCCACAAAATGTCCAGAAATTAATGAAATAGAGGCACCAGTATCAAAAAGATCAGTAGTTATAGAAGATGTGATCAGAACGGTACCTCGAACTGTCGACGGCCCCAACTCTGATCCTGCTGGTGACTGATCCACTGCATGGAGATGTCCAGTATCTGCCTGAGGACGACCGCTAGTCTGTGGTTGTGCCCTGAACTGGCTCTGCCCAGAGGATGATCCAGCCCTACCACCACGACCACCAAATAGAGATCCCCCAGTCCTCGACGTCTCGGACTGTGTTGGCACTCCTCTTGAAGCCACTGACCCTGCCCCACTTGGGAGTGGACGTGCCACACCGCAGAAGCGTTGCAAATTCCCTATACCTCCACACTGGTAACAAGGCTTCGGAGGAAGAGGACATGCTGGTCGGATATGCCCAGGCCTCCCACATTGGTGGCACACAACCGATCTCACATCAGAAGCCACAGAAGAAAACTGCCTGGAAGAGTGGCCTGAACTGCCCCCTCCTTTCTTCACATGATCCTCCCGCTTCCTTTTCTTCTCTGAGGAGCTGCCACTACCCACTACTGATACTGAACCATAGAAACCATCCCTACCTTTCCTATCAATCTCCACCATGCATGCCCGATCAACAACCTCAGCATAGGTCCTCAGCTTAAACAAGAACACCTTGGAGTATATCTCTGGTCGCAATCCTTTCTCAAACCTTTGGGCCTTCGCTTGCTCATTAGAGACAATTTCTGGAGCATACCAAACCAATTCAGCAAAATGGTTGGCATACCCCATCACAGATAGATTCCCCTGAACAAGTTCCATGAACTCTCTAGACCTGGCATAAGCCAACACCTCAGGGCAATACTGTTCATTGAAGACAGCCTTGAAATCTCCCCAGTGCATCTGCTCATTCTTCCCACACTGAAGCACTGACTCCCACCATTTACGGTTGGTACCCTCCAACAGAAAGGAGGCACACTTCACCCTGAGCTCCTCGGGTGTTTCCAGGAACTCAAACATACGCTCGATCTTCTCGAGCCATTCTTCTGCTTCTTGGGGTTCTGCACTACCTCGGAAGGCAGGAGGCTTGTTTTTCAGAAACTCTTGTGCTTTATCTTTTCTAGGACCTGTCTCCTCTGCCCTAACAGGAATAGGAGCATGAGCTGGTCCCTGTCCCAAAGCATGGATAGCCTGAACAACAGCTTCCACAAGCCTCTGATCAATCGGCGTGGGAGAACTCTTTCCAGCTTCCTCCTGTGGGTGCGTGGGAGCTTTCCGGGGAGGCATGTTGCTACAAAATGAAACAGTCACAAAAAAATAGTCAATACCACAATTCTGAAAATTGTAATCAAATACATAAAATATAAACAAACTAAACACATTCTGGTAATAAAAGAAACAACTACTCCACATCTGCCTGATGTCCACATGTGGTCTGCAGCCCACACGTCTCACCTGGAAGTGAAGTCAATCAGTAAATTCCAACATCCTATGGTGACTCACGGTCTGCCTTGAGAGGTGCGGGTCAGGCACCCTACTCACAACTAATACCCCGAGCCCCGACAGTCCTAGCTCCTGTCTATCCCGACTCATCTCAAAATAACAATATAACCCAAAAACATTAACCTCCTGTGATACCATTTTGTCACAAACCGGGTCTGGTCGCCACCATTAACGACACCAAACCTGGCCCGTGGCAAGGCACAAAAGGCGTTCCCTATCCCCACGGGCTGGCACAAGTGCCCGGGTATCAAAAAAATCTGGTTTGGGAATGATTTACCCGAGTATGACATCATAAATCATAAAAAAACAATCAATTATAAAAATCTGAAATTTTCATGCTAAACAATTCTTAACAAAACCAGATCTGAATACATAAGTTTAAAGACACTACAAGTGTTCTAAAAAAAATAATGACAACATAAAGACATTCCCATGGACTCCACATGACAAGGGGATCATCACCCGCAAGTCGTCCCCGCGACTCCGCCCCAACGATGGGGACTAACTTCTCGAACCGCCAACACCCTTAGCCTTCCCTTTACCTGAGTCAAGCATAAGCAGGTCTACGTGTGAGCCTAAGCCCAATAGGATACCACCAGTTGATTACAATTAGTATGCAATACAATGTGAACAAAACAAGCAATTTTAATACACAAGGTGAAACAGTGTTAAAATTCAAAGAAATGCAACTTTCAAATGAAAACAGTTTTCAATCCGAGAATTTCAGAATGTTAGCACATTAAATAGACATGTGAGCTACTGTAATGTACTTCCAAAAACAACCCACAACAAGGGTGTATACCACAAATCCTATGAGATTCAAAATCAGTAACACCCCTAAGCACTAGGTTGTCTCGGGCCCTATGTACCTCGTACCTCGGTGTAGAGTAACCATAGAAAAATCGGTTCTCGTGCACGAGCCACTAGTAGGGAACATACCCATAACCTAGTGGTCCCCAATCATCATCCAAATAGTTTATTTAGAGTTGTCGTTATCCATATGCTAAGTGGAACAGTGACAAAACCCATCCGATCCACTAGCCGTACTAGTACAAATCTGCCCCACCTATGTACCCGGGCTTCCCCTTTTTGTGCTCAAACAATTTCAGAAAACAACACACATACTTTTTCATATAAAATATCACTACTGGTCACAAACAAATTTTAAAGTAGCTACACACATTTTATACCATTTAAAACACACAATAAAATAATTTTATTTCCAATAAAACAACTTCTCAAAACATCACATTGTTTTTCACCCAAAGCTCTTTAAGACATCCACCTTTCACACTATGATAACACTTGTAAGTTATTAAAACAAAATTTCAGTTCAAAACCCTTTAATGAAACCAAAAATTCAGTTATGGGGCATCCCAAAATAGACCAATAAAAGATTTGAATGGAAACCCCACAATTTCACCAAAAATTGGAACATAAAATTCATTTGCATTATAAATGCAACTAAAACCAATTTTTACAGAAACATTCAAGTGAAGTAAAAATTAGAGTACCATGAAAACAACAAGCTAATTCAAAAAAATTTCACACACAATGGAATCACCTACCAAATTAACAAAACCCCTTGAATCTCCGTGCGAAATCAAATCGCACCCCCGCCGCACCAAGAGAGAATTAGATCAAACCTAAAACCACACCAATTGGCCAAGAAAGCCCAAAGTTAAAACCTAGGTTCGAAATCCTAGATTCTGTTCAGTAGTATACTCAATTATAACCGAAGAAACCCTAATAACAATGAGTTAAACCCAATGTAATTTGAAAGAGGAAAGAAAGGGGCTCATTTACTTGAAGTATCTTGCAGTAATCACTTCAAAACTACAGTATCTGAAATTTAAAAGAGTCCAAATTTATGGTACGTTCGAACAAGATGTATTATCTCATTTAAAAACTGGAATGGTGGAAAAATATTGATAATTGAGAGAGTTATGAAAGAAACACTTTACCTCTTTAAATCTGGGCGATTTGAGGAACCCTATAAAGATCGGCACAAAATCTCGATTCTACAGAGCTCCAAATGGGTTGGAGAGAGTTCAGACGCGCGGATGGGTTACTTGGGCTTGAGTGAGACTTAGAATCACCGAAAAAGCCCAAATATTGAATAAGTTATAACAAAATCAAATGTTATATTTAAAACAGGAATTGGGCTTTCGGGCAGGCCCAACCCCTTAGACAAAAACCCAAATAACCCCTGGTTATGGGTTTCTAAAAGCTCCAAATTACCTTGGTGGTGTTAATAGGTTAGGGTAGGTCAATGGGAAATTTGAATGGATGAAAAATGTTGAAAAATGAAAAAGTTATAAAAGATACAAAATTTATTTTTTAATCCAGAATTGGGCTCACGGTTTGGCCTAATTCATGAATACTCTTCTATTCCTCCCTAAAACCTAGGGAAACCCCCAAAAAAATAAAGGATGTAAATAAAATGAAAAAAATACCTTTAAAATATGCCTTGTATGTGACATATACATAAATAATTTAATGTAAATAATCTTAAAAATGTGTTAGATTCAATAAATGAAGAGTTTCAATCCTATAATAAGAATAGAACAAATAAATATGAAATCAGACCATTAGATACTTAAATAAATTTTCATACATATTTATTTTGGGGTGACAGATGACAATATAATATAAAATAATTTAAAATAAAAGACGTATTAGTTTGTAACGACTTATTACAATGCGAATTCATTCAATAAAAGGGGAATTTTAATTGATATATTAATAACTATTATATTAAATCAACACATTTTTATGTTTTTAATTATTTAATTTTTGAACTACGTGATATTAGAAAAATAACGACAAGAGGAGTGAGGTCATTTAAATGAAATTTTATAAAATTTTCATTATTAATATCCATTATTAATTGCAAGATCCTCTTTACTCAGTGGGAACAGAGGGGGTGGGTGATTATTCCTTGGATCATATCCCTAGTATCTCAAGCCACATTCATCAGTTCAGGTGGGGCCATAACAAAATTGAATAGGCATTACAGAGAGTGGCTCAATTGGACTGTAAGATATTCATGTACAACATAGTATGCTCCCTGATCACAGAAGTGTGCCTCAATGTGTTCTTGAGCAGTAAAGAGGTTCAGAATATATCTTGAAGTCGTCTTTATATTATACTGATAAAGTTAAATCTAGATGAATGGTTAATAACTCTAAAAATTGATTTTCAATGCTGGGAGAAAAAGTTTTAGTTCTTTAGAGGAAGGTAATGAAGTGGAGGCTACCCTTGAAGAGAATACAGAGAATGGAGGTTCCTCAAGAGAATACAGATTCTTATTTGGATACCCCTGTTGGATCCAAAGAACTGGACATTTTTTAGGACTATCTTAGATCTTCTTCAAGGAAGGTAAAGAAAACTATCATATAATCAGACGTGTTTATTAAGTGCACCCAGAGGATGTAAAGAATAAATAACTATTCTAATTTACCCAGCCCTCCTATAACTAGATCCATAAGAAAATGAAAGCATTCTCCAATGGTTCTCACTATTTCATTCAATAACTCTACGAGCTTGTACAAAGGCCCAGACAAGATTATGGAGGTAGACTTCTTTAAGGAGTTAGAATCACATGTAGGGGAACCAACTGTCACCGATTTGGTGAATGAGAATATGAAGGTGAAGGGATTGATACCCCCTCGAGTGGAAAGTAATTTATGGAGTGTGATGAGTGGTAAAAAATCATCAATTACAAGGAATAATTCTCAAATATGTATCTAGAGGTTAAAACTATGAAAGAGGAGTTTGACTGGCCGGTTGGGAGGCGTATTCAGGTATACTATAATATGTTTTAGTGCTTTAGAATACAAAAAGAAACTTGGTATATTTGAACATGGATTCAATGGAAAGAATATTATTTTTTATGTTCTCATCCAAAATTGGGATAGAATAGAATACAATTCTGAAGACCTCCTCAAAGGGGATCCGAACGAAATAGATTCCACTCAAGAATAGAGAGTCATTTTAAGCAAGGTATAATTAATACATACAATTCAATTCATAGATTAATTAATTACTTATGATTTTGGTTGATTGAATTTTTTTTCTTGACTGGTTACCCACTTTTACCTTAAAATTGGTTTTCATAAAAAAATTATTTTGAGGTATTATTATGTTATGATTCTAGTTCTCTCTCATAATTGTACATACACGCTACGATTGAGGGTTGAATCTATTTGCATAAAATTTAACCTATTTATTATCTCTATTTAGTTCCATTATTAATTATATATTAACCTATGTATCAGTTAATATATGAGGTTTTCATTATGATTTTACTTAATGAAATCACACCTAATGTGTGATAGAATGTAAGAAATAATAACACATAGTATTTTGACAGGGATTGACCCCATGGTGGGAATCTACTCCTTATTTCATTATGGTCATGTCTGAAAAATAAATAATAACCTTATAACTTAGGTTAATAAAGTTGGATATCAACTAAAAATCATTTATTAACTCTCAATAGGTTTCTAATATTGGATCCCTCTAATTAAATTCTCACGATTGGTTAGTTTATACTATCTATCACCTATGTACAATGGGACCTCCCAAATCACTTCTAATTATGATTATCCATATTATTTTTTGGTCACTACATCATCATAATAAGATATTCTTCCACATTACCCATTCATAAACTACCAATCTATCTTAATTTACTTAATCATTAAATCTTCCCTTTATTCTCAACTCAATCAGAGAATAATTAAGGTTCATGGATAGTATCATTCTTTTCATTTTATTCATTCTCATTCTTCATTAAGTTCTTTGACCCAATATCTTGAATTAGATAAATCAATGCCGACCTTCCAAAAATCTTAACTTCTTAATTTTCATCATTCCCAACACAAATGTTAAACTTTTAATAATATTATTTGATTTTACCTCACATAATTACTTAATATTTTTATTTTTATGGAGAAATAATTATTATGTTTTTAAATATAATTCATATTTTATACTTATTCTTCTATTTATTTATAGATTGAGATATATATAATTCCAATTTTTGTAACACATAAATTTTAAGATAATGGGAATTAGGATCGTCTTCATAATTCATGTTTTTCAATTATCATTTAATTTTACAAAAACACTTATGTGGTCCAACATCACATGTTCTCATAATATGTGTCTCATACTTATATATTTATAATGGAATGATTCACATCATATGTAAAAAATTTATTCTTTATATCATAGAAATTATCATGATTATTATTAAGATATTTATGATATTTATCTTCTAAATTTAAATTAATTTTCATCTAAAATATATCTCTATACATCCAATATTATCTCTTGTTATTTATGGATAATAATTATGTATTAATATAAAGAGTCTCAGTGACACTTAAATATTCTATTGAACACTGTTACGTCTACTTTGAAATATTTACGTGACTCTTAAATTTGGTTTTTTAACAACATTAATATAAACTAAAATATGAATTCACAAATAGGTATCATAGAGAAACTCAAAGATTTTTTATAGACTCATTTATCTTCTGAGTACCATTATATATTACTTATAACAATTGTAATGACTCTTCAGTGTTAGGAATCAAATTTTTACATATAAAAGTGTATCTTGGATACATTTATGAATAACGTTTCCTCAATTTACCTTTACAAAACCACAATAATAACACTTACATATAAAAAAATAACTTACAAATCATAGGGTGATTCAGTATGTTTTTAAATCATAGATTTCCCACTATGAAACTTTATATATCCCCAATTCGATAATACTTATCTATCCAGTAATCCACCATTATATATTTCATTTTGACTCAATATTTTATCAATTCTTATTCTTGTATGTCTAGGAAAATGATATTTGTTATCTTCTCAGTATTTTTATTTATTCCATGTGGTCATCGTTTTATAGAACTAACTCAAAATTAAATAAATTTATCAAAACAACTCCAAAACTCTTCTGAAAATATCATGAAATCTATACGCAATCCACTTCAACCCGAATCAAAACAAAAATGTCTCTAGGAATATATTAATCCTTATTATTACTCTTTAATGATGTTAAAAAAATCTTTTATATAATTTAGGAATCCATATTGATTTTTTCAATGTTCCTTCATTGAATCAAACATTTCTCTCTTTAAAAATTGTCAAATTATTTAGAAAGTATACATTTTTAATTTATCAATTAACTCAACACCACAATTATATTAACACAAAAAATTCTTAAAAAGCATCCAAGAGATATTATTCACTTATTATAGTAACCTATTTTTGATAATTTGTAGTGTAAATGATATTATTCCAAAATAACATCACACATGCCTATAAAAATCTATTTTATATATTTCCCTTATTATACCACCACACTTTTCATATATTCATCACATGATCATCTATATAATCGTAATAGGTATAAATTTTTCCTACTAAGGGTTTGTAGTATCAATACCATCTTTATAATTATAGAAATTATAATAATTTCAACTTCATTTTACCATATGTGTATGATTAGTATCTATTTATTAAATTTAACTTCCAACATTTGAACTGATTCCCAATAATATATCTAATGGGAAGAAGCTTTAATAAAATTAGTTCATAGGAACTAAAACTTATTTATCATCCAATAATATTTTTCATTAACTATTCTCTTCATAATCACACTCAATTTTTTCCCAAATGAACTTCATTATATTTTTTTCAATCGTACTAAATTCCAATATTTTAATATATTCTTATTATCTCTCCTATTCCCACTAAATTGACAATAAATGAAAATGTGTTTGGGGAGGAAAATTTATACACATCACTTGAATTGAAATATCATCTTTCCTCACTTATTAAATCATTATTAACCTATGATAATAGTGGAATCATATTAATCATATGAAATGAGCAATAAATTAATAAAATAGGTGTCTTTGTGAGATATCCTAACGTACAAAAACAAGACTAATTTTCCTAAATAAAAAATTCTTCCATGAATCAATCTATCTTTTGATAGAAATGTGTATTTATATTTCCATGGGATTATCAAAGTTGATTTTTATAACTAAATTTTCACCTTCACTTAACCAAATAAAAACACAAAATGAATTTTAATAAAATATGAATACTCCCCTTTTAGATAATTTTCTTATCAATTTGGTCATTATATTTTCTATTTTAAAATTGAAATGGATTCAACTCAATAAAAGGAAAAGGAAAGGTGATTATAATACCTCCTCTTAAAGACTATCCAAAATTCCTATATACCATGAATTAAATACATTCTGGAAGGTACTCAACTTTTCATATCCAACATAAGGGATACAATGAATTAATATTAATCCAGGTTGATCTTCACAAATATGATTATAATAATTATGTATTTAAACATGAAATATTTCATGGAGACATTATGATAATAATAAAATTGTTCCTTAATGAATATATCCCCATGTTATATATATATTATATCATTCACTATGTTATCTTCTTGTATACATCACAATTAATTACCTTTTTATAAAAACAATAATATTTGGTATAGGAATAAGGTGGATCTTAGTTTTCTTACTAATGTGAGAAATAGTCTGAGAATTTCATCTCTACCTAATGAATATTATTATTTGGATCCCCGGATTTATGAGTACCCATAATGCTAGACCTTGCTTCAATTTTATAGATTTGATAATCAATGAGAATCACGGTCACCCCATTACCTTTATCATTTATCTTATTGGAAAATACCTTTTTCACATTGGCTAGAAAATCATTTTCGTACATTAGTTCTTATCCTTCTCCATGCAGGGTCTCCATATGGTAATGTATTGTCTTGAACATGTCAACCTAAAACTATTTTTCTTTATGAATTAAATAGTTTATTTCCCTTATTTATTATTTTCTCATTTTATATTGGTATCTATGTTTTATATTTTTTAAGAGTGTTTCTGTAACATCCCAGGTAAATAAAGGATAAAACATTTTCATATTGATTAATATTTGAGATTTAAATATTAATTTTACTTTAATGGGGTTTCTATGTTCGATAGCGTACCCAATACGCAACAAAGAGTTTCATTGAAATCTTACGTTGCCACTAGTAATAAAATAATATTATTTTAAATGGAAGTTTACACGTCGCCGTTGTATTGGCGGGAATGAATAAAAACAACTAAAATTTTATTATATATGTTTTTTAAATAATTTTACATTTGTCCAATAAAAGGTAAAGGCTTAAAATAATAAATGAATTCAATTTTAGGCATATATACTCATATTTTCACTAAAGGTCCACTTATAGACTTTTGATGGCGAACCCTCTTTAAATATAGTTTTGGTCACTCTAATAAATTCAATTAGACCAAATAAAATTCCTCTTTAGAATCGGGACATCAAAATTTACTTTGTGTAAATTTTTGGTATTTTTCTAATAAAGTTCATTTTTAATGAATAGTGAAAATGTTGTACTTTAATTCAAAACCTCTTTTTAATATAATTTATTTATATGATTGGATTATCTTTTTAATTGGGTTTAAAGTGAAATTATAATATATTTTTACCATTTAATCCAATAGTGGTCGTTTGAATTAATTGCACTTTGAAATTGGACTTAAACTAGTGTCAATCTTTTGATATATACTATTTCATAAAACACACGCTATTTTTTCTAACAGCAGGAATTAATAATTAAATTAATTAATGTTACTTATATGTTTTGAATTTTGTAAAATATAATCATTTTTGAATTCGGAATATCAAATATATCTTAGGGTGAAGTTTTGGTATTTTTCTGAAAAACTTCAATTTTTGATGAATAGTGAAACCACTAAGTTGTACTTAAAAATCTAATTTTTCGTTTAAATGAAATTTTACCACCTCTGTGTTTTGAATTTCAAAAATCAGACATACATGGTTGTAATTAAGAAGTAAAATATGGTTCAATGGTATTAAAATAATTTTTTGGTGAATAGTAACTTTTGAGTTTATTAATCGCGATTAGAGGCAATTAGTGTAGTTTAAGGTAAAAATAATGTTTTAATAATATGAAATGACCTAGAAACATATCCCACATTTATTGTTTGTGTCATGGCCGACCAAGACAATCCATGGGTCAAATTGGGGACCCCATGGAGCCACTTTGGTAGGAAAATGACATTAATAAATTTTTATTTAATGTTAAAATTAAAATGTCACAAACATGAGTTGTTTTACTAAAACAAATTTTAAATGGGGTTATACAAGTAATATTTTTACTATTAATATTATTATAAAGATAAAGATATTTCCTACATAATGATATTTTTTTATAATTTTTAGACATTAAATAAATTAAATTATTTATGACACCATGATGATGTAGTGATTGCCTCATTATTTAAAAATTTAAATAATATGAAAAGATAATGTAAAATCTAAGACCTACACATGTAAAAACCCTATTGTATGGGTTGATTTCTAACACTTATCACCTTATACTCGAAATACATCAATGTGGGACCTTTAAAAACCGAAATTCATTTTATAATAAAGTAACCTTTTATAACATTCCAAGAGTGCCCATCCTCTCCTCTTATAAAAGGCCCCCACCTCTACCTCATTACCCACACCTCTCAAGCCTTTGGGATGGCCATTCTCTGACCATGTTTTCTCTCAACATCCCTCTCTTACTACTAGAAGCCTCACATGGTGCAGAATTCTTCCCAAGGAAGCCTTTGAGCTCAAATCAAAAAGAGTTACCCGTTTTAAAGGTAGTATTTTCTCTTAGGTTATTATGTTTTATTTTACTTATCCAACCCCCTAAACTCTTTTTATTCCTTTCATTTGTAACAACACCAGTATCTTCAATATAATAGGATGTTTTTATGTGAAGGATTCGAGCTACACTTACACACACCTTCATCTAATGGTTAAAGAACATACTATTTCTGTGGATGGCAAATTTCTGCCTCACGAAACGAAGATTGTTCAACACACATATAACACCTTCCAAGGTGGCCATTAAGATGTCACTATATTTATATATAATATATAATATGTTTATGTTTTACTTAAGCTTCTGTATTTTTCATTTATGGCATACAATTATTGTTTCCATTATGAGTAAACACGATATCTTCATTTTAGGAAGTGCGGACTACCGCCCCCTCAAAGTGATTTGATTCGTTAATACCATATGTGGTACGTATAAAGGATTTATTTAATGATATTATATATGATATTATAATGGAATTATAATATAAATTTATATATTTATTATTTCGTTCCATTAAATTATGAGATAGAAATGTAAGTAGCCTTCATGTCTATGTACGGCTTACCATCCCCATGAACGGTGCATTTCATTTCTTATCAACAAATGTAATGTACTATTATAAGTACATGTATATAATGGATATATATGATGTATGTTACATCTAAATGATGAAAATAATTCTGGAATAAAAATATACATATCTCTAATTTAGTTTTAATTCCATTAATATGACATAGAAATGAAAGTAGTGTTCATGTGTACGTATGGCTTCCCATCTCCATGAATGGTGCATTTCATTTATTACCTCTAAATGATTATGTAATATTATAAATACATGTATATGATGGATATATATGATATATATGATATCCAAATCATGAATATCATTTTGGATATAATGAACATTTGACCACACAAACAACATGTAATTGTAAGAAGTCCACTTTCGACTTAAGAACCAAATATCGAAAAAACAAACATTATTAACTTAAATGATTACATAATGTTTATAAAATAGTAATAAGTGATATAAAAGTAATAATAAACTTGATAAAGGTTCATAATACAGTATAAATTAACTCCAATATATTATTCCGGACGTTAAAGAATGATCGAGTCAAGTCGGACCCGAGGTAAGGGACTTCGTCTCAATCTCCTTTCATTGAGTCATATATCGTTTTATACAAAACTTTCTTTTATACAGTGTATAAACACCTTTTAATTTTAAATTTATTCAAAAGGAATCTTTTTCTACGAAGCGTTTTATAAAATGACAAAAAGTAATGTTTCTTTTAATGTACGCGGTGACAATGACCTTTTCCACCGCCGTGAGTATTATTTGGTCTTTGGCTTCCTCAACAAGCCGTAATGTTTATAAAATAAAATAAATACCATATACTCTTTTATGTATTTTGGTATTGAAAATGGTTGTTATAACGGATTTTTTATGTCAATATATTTAAGTGATATATTGTGATCGAAATGTGGAAATGTTTTCTTTCCATTATTTTTGTTTTATATCTTATGATTTTATAATGGTACTTGGACATTTGACGGGTGGTTACGTGATAAACCTTTTACGGGTGGTGCCGTGAATACCAGGACGGGTGGTCACATTATAACCTCCAATGCATTCGGTATGGAAGTCGGTCGTATGGCTATTCCATTAAGTGATATGTGTGGAAGTCGACCGTATGGTTATTCCATTTATGTATGTTTATGTCCCAAGTTACCTTTATATGTTATGTGATTTTTGTATTGGTTTTATGGTAATATTTTAGTTACAAAAGGGTATGTAATGATCTTTAATTCAGTGAAGAGTTTTTACTACTTTATAAAGGTGAAAGGTATTACTTTGATAAATTATGCATGGATTACTTGTTGTTTTGAAAATCTAACAGTTTTCATTATTTGTGTATCCCTTTCTGAGTTTTTTATGCTCACCCCAAGTTTTTGAAATATTTTTCACAGAACTTAATGTGGAATAGGGTCAAGGATGGGATCATGGAAAAGTCATGCTATCTAAAACAGGGAACTAGAAATGTTTTTTTATGAGTTTTTATTGTATGGAAACTTAGTAGATGTTTCTACTTTGTAATCTTTTGAGATGTATTAGTTATGTAATAATTCTATAAAACTCTAAACCTGAAAAGATCCTCAATGT
Source organism: Viscum album (assembly GCA_963277665.1). Taxonomy (NCBI): domain Eukaryota; kingdom Viridiplantae; phylum Streptophyta; class Magnoliopsida; order Santalales; family Viscaceae; genus Viscum; species Viscum album. The sequence continues at coordinate 932,261,183 of OY728129.1, read as the reverse complement.
GAATTATTTATTTAATTCAATATTAAGTAAGGTTTAAGGCTGGGGCCTTATAGTTGGTATCAATGGTCAGTTTAGACAACTTTAAGAGTTTGAAAATTGTTAAATTATAAATTAATTTATGATATGACTGAAATGATATAGAATTTAAATATTACCATGTTTCTTAACCTAAGGTATTTCAGTGTTATGAATGGTTTTTCATAGAGGAAACAGAGAAGCTTTTTTGGGAAGGCATGCTGAGGGAAATGACCTTCCAAATCAGCATACTGAGATGGTCAGGATCAAAATTGAGCAGTTTACTGCCATGATGGCTCAGTTGAATCAGATGATAAATGGTGGTTGTGTTATTGATGATATTTTTGTGTTTTCTAAAAGTAAAGAGGAGCATGGAAGTCATTTAAGGGTTATCTTGCAAACCTTAAAATAAAAGAAACTGTATGGAAAATTTATCTAGTGTGAGTTTTGGTTATAACAAATTTCTTTCCTTGGTCACATTGTTTCAAAGAATGGTAAAAGTGTTGATCCTTCTAAAAATAAGTTGTTGAAGAATTTCCAAGACCACAAATGTAACCGAGATCCATTGTTTTCTAGTATTGGTAGGTTACTACATAAGGTTTATTGAAAATTATTCACGGTTATCTAGTCCAATGACTAAGCTAACTCGGAAGGGTGTTATGTTTATCTGGACAAAAGAATGTGATGATTGTTTTCAAGAGTTGAAAAGAAGATTTGTGAATGCTCCAGTTTTGGCACATCCTTCCAGGAATGGTGAGTTTGTTATCTATAGTGATGCTTCATTGAAAAGACTTAGTTGCTTCCTAATGCATAATGATCAGGTAATTTCAAAAGCTTCACTTCAACTGGAAACACATGAGGTAAATTACCCTACACATGATTTGGAATTAGTTGCTGTTGTTTTTTCTCTAATAATTTAGAGGCATCATTTGTATGGAGTAAAGTGTGAAATATATACAGATCACAAAAGTTTAAATAATATATTCACACAGAACGAATTGAACATGAGACAGACGAGATGGCTATAATTAATCAAGGATTATGACTGTACAATTCATTACCATCCGGGAAAATAAAATAAAGTGGCTGATGCTTTGAGTCGAAAAAAGTAATGCTTCATTATCCATGCTACGTTTGGAACGAGATCCTTTGGTTTTTGATTTGATGTACTTTGGCATATAAGTTGTTGGTGTAGGAAGTTATTCTGTTTTGTTTCAGCTTTTAGTGATATCAACCCTATCAGAAAGAATTAAGCAAGCGTAGAAGAAAGACGGTGGATTATAGAAAAAGGAAGAGCTGGTTCAGAAGGGTAAGTTTCCTGAGTTTAACATTGATAATGATTGTGTTTTGATGTTTGGGAAGAGATTATGAGTGCCTTGTGATTCATAGTTGAAGGGTGAGTTGTTGTGTGAGGCTCATAGTTCCCCATTTTTAGTTCATCCTGGCAGTACTAAGATGTACAGATATCTGCAGTAGTATTACAGGTGGGATGGAATGAAAAGAGATATTGCTGATTTGACTGTGAAGTGTTTGACTTGTCAGCAGGTTAAAACAGAGCAACAGTTACCGAAAGGGATGCTTCAACCATTACCAGTGCCAGAGTGGATATAGGAAAATATATCCATGGACTTTGTTGTGGGATTATCGAGGACATCTCTAGGTAATAATGAAATCTGGGTTATTGTTGATCGATTGACTAAATCTGCTCATTTCATTCCTATTCGAGATACTTTGTCTCTAGATCAACTTTCTCGATAGTATCTTAAAGAGATATTCAGGTTGCGCAGAGTTCCCCTATCCATTGTATCTGATCGTGATCCCATGTTTACTTATAACTTTTGGAAAGGCCTTCAGAAGTCATTGGGTACTGAATTAAATTTTAGTACAGCTTTTCAACCTCAATCAAATGGGAAGTCAGAAAGAAAGATTCAGAATTTGGAGGATATGCTACGTTCTTGTTCAATGTATTATCAGGGAAGTTGGGACCAACATCTTTCATTTGTTGAGTTTTCTTATAATAACAGTTTTCATTCCAATATACATATGGAACCGTTTGAGATATTATATGGGAAGTGGTGTCGAACTCCAGATTATTTGGATGAAGTAGGTGAAAGGAAGCTGATGGGATCAGAATTGGTAGAAGATATGGTAGAAAAAGTTCAGTTGATTCAGAAACACATGAGAACAGCTCAGAGAAGACAGAAAAGTTATGCGGATAACCGGAGGAAGGATCTATCTTTCAAGGTACGTGATCATGTTTTTTTCAAAGTTTCACCATGGAAAAGTGTGATGCGATTTGGTAAGAGAGGAAAGCTGATTCCAAGGTTCATTGGACCATATGAAATGCTGGAGAAAGATGGATCAATTACATACAGAGTGGCATTACCTCTGAGTTTATCTCAGGTACACAATGTTTTTCATGTTTCGATGTTGAGATAGTATATGCCGGATCCATCTCTTGTTTTGAGCCCAGAGGTAGTTCAGTTGAAAGAGAATCTCTCTTATGAAGAACAACCAGTCCAGATTCTTGACCGAAGAAAGCAGGTGTTGCGAAATAAGGTAATTCACCAGGTAAAGGTTTTGTTGAAAAACCATATGGTTGAATAAGCAACGTGGGAATCTGAAAATGCTATGAGGGATAAATAGCCCCACTTATTTTGATAAGTGAATAAAATTGTGAGGACGCAATTCCCAAAAGGGGGGAAGGATGTAGCATCCCAGGTAAATAAAAAATAAAACATTTTAATATTTATTAATATTTTCGAATTAAATATTAATTTTACTTTAAAGGTGTTTCTGTGTTCGACAGTGTACCTGATACGCAACAATAGTTTTTTTGAAATCTTACGTTGCACACTAGTAATAAAATAATATTATTTTAAATGGTAGTTAACACGTAGTCATTGTATTGGAAGGACAGAATAGAAACAACTAAAATATGATTATATATGTTTGTTAAATGTTTTTACATTTTTCAAATAAAAGATAAAGTATTAAAATAAGAAATGAATTCAATTTTAGGCATATATACTCTAATTTTCACTAAAGGTCCACTTATCGCCTTTTGATGGTGAACCCCCTTTAAATATAGTTTTGGTCACTCTTATAAATTCTATTACACCAAATAAAATTCATCTTTAAAATCGGGACATCAAAATTTACTTTCTGTAAATTTTTGGTATCTTTCCGATAAAGTTCATTTTTTAATGAATAGTGAAAAATGTTGTATTTTAATTCAAAACCCCTTTTCAATCTAATTAATTTATATGATTAGATTATCTTTTGAATTGGTTTTAAAGTGAAATTATAATATATTTTTACCATTTAATCCAATAAGGTTCATTGGAATTAATTTCACTTTGAAATTGGTCTTAAACTAGTGTAAATCTTTTGATATATACTATTTCATAAAAACACGCTATTTGTTCTGACAGCGGGAATTAATTATTAAATTATTTAATGTAAATTATATGTTATTAATTTTGTAAAATAGATGTCATTTTTGAATTCAGAATATCAAATATAGATTTGGGTGAAGTTTTGGTATTTTTCTGAAAAACTTCAATTTTTTATGAATAGTGAAACCACTAAGTGTTACTTAAAAAACTGATTTTTCATTTAAATGAAATTTTACCATCTCTGTGTTTTGAATATCAAAAATCCAACATACATGGTTGTAATTAGGAAGTAAAATGTGGTTCAATGGGATTAACAAAATTTTTTGGTGAATAGTTACTTTTAAGTTTATTAATCGCGATTAGAGGTAATTAGTGTAGTTTAAGGTTTAATAATATGAAATGACATAGAAACATGTCCTACCTTTAGGTTTTGTGTCATGGCCGACCAAGAAAATCCATGGGTCATCTTGGGGACCCCATGGAGCCACTTTGGTCGGAAAATGACATTAATAACTTTTTATTTAATGTTAAAATAGAAATATAACAAACATGAGTTGTTTTACTACAACAATTTTTAAATGGGGTTATACAAGTCATATTTTTTACTGTAAATATTCATTAGAAATCTAAAGATATTTCTTACATAATGATATTTTTTTTATAATTTTTAAGCCTTAAATAAGTTAAATTATTTATGACACCATGATGATGCTGTAATTTCCTCATTATTTAAGGATTTAAATAAAATGAAAAGATAATGTAAAATCTAAGACCTACACATGTAAAAAACCTATTGGATGGGTTTATTTTGAACTCGTATCACCTTATCCTCGAAATACATCAATGTGGGACCTTTAAAACCCGAAATGCATTTTATAACAAATTAACCTTTTATAACTTTCCATGAGTGCCCCTCCTCTCCTCTTATAAAAGGCCCCCACCTCTACCTCATTACCCACACCTCTCAAGCCTTTAGTTCGGCCAAGATATGCCCATTTTGTCTCTCCAAATCCCTCATTTACTCCTATAAGCCACACTTTGTGCAGATGTCTTTCCATGGAAGCCTATGATCTAAAATCAAATAGAGTTACATGTTTTAAAGGTAGTGTTTTCTCTTGTGTTCTTAAGTTTTATTTTACTTCTCCAAACCCCTAAACTCTTTTGATTCCTTTCTTTTGTAACAGAAAAAGTATCTTAATTATACTAGGATGTTGTTATGTGAAGGATTCGAGCTACACATACACACACTTTCATCAAATGGTTAAATAACATAATGTTTCTGTGGATGGAGAATTTCTACCTCATGAAATAATGATTGTTCAACACTCATATAACACCTTCAAATGTGGCCATTAAGGTGTCTATGTATTTATATATGATATATAATATGATTAGGGTTTTCTTAAGATTCTGTATTTTTCATTTTTGTCATACCTTTATGGTTTCCATTATGGGTAAACACGATATCTTCATTTTCGGAAGTGCGGACTACCGCCCCCTAAAAGTTATTTGATTCTTTAAATCCATATGTGGTACATATAAAGGATATATTTAATGATATTATATATGATATTATACTGGAATTATAATATTTACTTTATATAATTATTATTTCTTTCCATTAAATTATGAGATAGAAATGAAAGTAGCGTTCATGTGTACGTACGGCTTACCGTCCCCATGAACGGTGCATTTCATTTCTTATCCCCAAATGTAATGAACTATTATAAGTACATGTATATAATGGATATATATGATGTATGTTACATCTAAAAGATGAATATAATTCTGGAATTAATATATACATATCTCTCATTTAGTTTTAATTCCATAAATGTGACATAGAAATGAAAGTAGCGTTCATGCGTACGTACGACTTACCGTCTCCATGAACGGTGCATTTCATTTCTTACCTCTAAATGATTATGTAATATTATAAATACATGTATATTCTGGATATATATGATATATATGATATCCAAATCAGGAATATCATTCTGGATATAATGAACCTTTGACCACACGAACAACATGTAATTGTAAGAAGTCCACTTTCGACATAAGAACCAAATATCGAAAAAACAAACATTATTAACTTAAATGAATACATAATGTTTATAACGTGGTAATAAATGATATAAAATTAATAATGAACTTGAAAAATGTTCTTAAGAATGTATAAATTAACTCAAGTTTATTATTCAGGACGTTAAAGAATGATCGAGTCATGTCAGACCCGAGGTGAGGGACTTCATCTCAATCTCCTTTCATTGAGGAATATTTCGTTTTATACACAACTTTATTTTATAAGGTGTATAAACCCCTTTTACTTTTAATTTTATACAAAAGGAATCTTTTTCTTTTATTCTTTTTACAAAACAACAAAAAGGAATGTTTCTTTTAACGTACGCGGTGACAACGACCTTTTCTGCCGCCGCGAGTATTATTTGGTCTTTGGCTTCCTCAACAAGCCGTAATGTTTTTAAAATGAAATAAATACCATATACTCTTTTATGTATTTTGGTATTGAAAATGGTTGTTATAAAGGATTTGTTATGTCAAAATATTTAATTGATATATTGTGATCGAAATGTGGAAACTTTTTCGTTCCATTATATTTGTTTTATGTCTTATGATTTTATAATGGTACTTGGACATTTGACGGGTGGTTACGTGATATACCATATTAAAGGTGGTGACATGAATACCAGGATAGGTGGTTAAGCTATATCCTCCAATTCATTGGGTATGGAAGTCGGCCGTATGGATATTACATTATGTGATATGTGTGGAAGTCGACCGTATGGTTATTAAATTTAAGTATGTTTAGGTTCCAAGTTACCTTTATATGTTATGTGATATTTATATGGGTTTTATGGTAATATTTTGGATACAAAAGGGTATGTAATGATCTTTTATTTAGTGAAGATATTTTACTACTACATAAATGTGAAAGTTATTACTTTGATAAAGTATACATGGTTTACTTGTTGTTTTGAAAAACTAACAATTTTCATTCTTTGTGTATCCCTTACTGCGTTTTTTATGCTCACCCCATGTTTTTGAAATGTTTTTCACAGGGCTTAATGTGGAATAGGGTCAAGGATGGGATCAAGGAAAATTCATTCTATATAAAACATGGAACTATACATGTTTCTTTTTAAGAGTTTTTATTTTATGGAAACTTAGTATAAGTTTCTACTTTGTAGTTATTTGAGATGTAATAGTTTTGTCCTAATTCTCTAAAACTCTAAACCTGAAAAGATCCTCAATGTGAATTATTCATTTAATTCAATATTAAGTAAGGTTTAAGGCTGAGGCCTTAGAGTTTCAATTTTATTTTCACCTTATACATAGTTCCTATAAATCATTCAAGTTACCATTATTTACAAACCTATCGAAATTATCTTCTTGGGTGTATTTCACCTAACCAACCCGATTGTTTCTCTCACAGATTGTTTATTTTCATAACTCAATAATACTTATTACAAAAACAATTTCATTCCCTATTTTAAAAGTTCTCTAAAAATTAATTTTTTATAATAATAGAATAATATTATCCTCATTAGTGTAGTATCCCTCTTAATATTCCTATTGAGTGTTATTTGTTTAACATGATTATTTTGTTTATATACCAAGGTAGTATCAAATTTATTTTAACTTAGTTTACTATTATATTGAGGACTATTTCTTAAAACTAGTATTTATATTTCTTGGTATATCTAAATAAAAAATAGTCATCCTAATGAATATATTTGGAGAAATTTAGAAATAAATTAATTTGTATTTTAAACTTATTTGTAGTGGATATATTTGTTCACATCATCTTCAGTGAATGTTTCATCTAGTAAGATATATCTTGACATTAAAATTTCTAACCCCTTATATAGGCCTTATTTGTCTACTAATATTTATTATACTAAAAAACATTAAACTTTTATCCAAACATTCCATATCACCAATAATTTCCTATAGAACACACTTTCCACATTCATGATGACTTAACATATTAATTAGACCCATATTTCATTTAAGATTAATAGATTAAATTTTGAGATAAATTTCAAGGGATTCTTTTCATGTACATGATTACATTGACCCATGATGAAGTTTTATATTTTAAAACATTTTTTTGAACCCATTTTTTCTAAATTATTATTTATAGCCAATAAGGATAAACAAACAACATTTTTATAAATAGAATTTTCTAGAATATTGATTACCTTTCACCTAGTGATTATATTGGATTTATAATTATATAATATTAATCCTATTATTCCACTATATTGAGTCTTTTAAAAACAATTCTATCATATGAAACTATGATGGTAGAACTTTTTTGTTCTTATGTTTCTGATGATACAAGTTGTGGAAAATCTATATTTTTCAATATTACTCTAAAAAAATACATAGAATGTCGGGGTTATTCATTTTATCCTCAAATTATTTCATTTATACAACCCATTATTTATCTTATTTATCTATCCACATGTCTCTTACTCTTTAATAATAATGAGCATTCAAGGTACTTTAATCAATTTTTTTTCATTTTATTCAAACTAAGAATATTTTATATTCATGAAGGAATTATTAGTTTTATTTAAAGAAAAAATTAAATTTTTAATTATATTTATTTTTGAAACATTTCCATTGAGATCCATTTTCAATATTTTGAAATGAAATTAGAATTTTTCATATAGGGATATCTGAGGATTTTTCCATAGATTTCATTTCATTGAAGGGAAAATTATACATTAAAAACACTAAATAAAATAATTATTCCATTATATCAACTTACAAATAAAACTATTATTTCTCATCTTTCTTCCACCTTATATATATTTTTATATATGGGAAAACATCAATAGTGGATTTTTTAATTGTTATTTTTTTGTATGTAAAATTTATCAAATTATTAACTATAAAACAAACATTTCAACTTGATCATGATTCTTTAAGAGGATATTTATCATTAATGTTTTTTGAAAAAGCACCAAAATGATTACTTTTAATAAGTTGAATAGTATTTTCCACCATTAAGATTTTACTGAATTATGTACCAATTTACTGTAATTGTATTTCATGTTTTTGATTAAATCTTACACTTATTCTTTAATGAGGATATAAATTTTATTCAATATATTATGAAAATATAATATATCATTAAATCTAACATTAAACTAGATAAATGAAAATCAAAAAGGAAGATAATTTGATCTAATCATTTAGAACTTGTATTAAATATGAAACCAATTTAATTGAAATATTATGTGATAAATTTCCACTAAAAGGGGTATTTGTGTTTCTATTTTTAAAGTTTATTATTTTATATTAATCTCTATGACCATTTAAAATATTAATCCCCAAACACATGCATTTATTCTAAAATATATTCAATTATTCAATATACATTCACTACCCCAAAATGAACAAATATTTATATTGCTAAAATGTTTTTAAAATTGTTATTTTATTAAACATTAATCAGTGTTACACCTTCCTAGTATTATGACACATCATTGTCTAACCATTTTAGAAAATATATTATTTATTTATTAAATCCGCATTTCTTCTTGATAATCATCGATGGAAGCACTCTTATACATATTTAATTTTATTTAAGCCTCAATAAATCTAATGTATATAGTATTATCTTCTTACATCTGCACTTATCATAGATACATTACATGTTCATCTCTGTAATCTTCTGATATATATAATGATTTCTACCAAGATACATTATCTTCTATTCCTTTTCTTATAATATATACAATAGTATTCTCATAGTTTAATTTTCCCTAGCTTTGTATGAGAAATATATAAATCTTCACCTCCAATACCTATATATGAATGGTTCTCAATCAATATGTCCAACGATATTTAGAATAATTAGATGTGATCCATAAGAATTACATGTTATATCTAAACCTTTAAACTTATTCATTCACTGGTCTCTTCATCCTCACCCAACATATATTTACAGAAATATTACTTATTGGAAACAAATACAGTCATAAAAATCCATTTGGATTTTTAAAGATGAATAATGGTTTCAAAAAAATTTTGACACAAGTGTTGAATTAAAATAATAGGATAATGTAATAAATTTTAAATTAATTTATGGGTTTGATATTCAACTTATTTCTAAAAGGGTTTATTAATCTTATTAAATTTAAACTTAATTATATTTTTCAATGGAAATAATTTATCCTTCCAAAAAATAATTTATTATTTGGAATTTTTTGTAAAATGTAAATATATATTTATTTCACAAGTTTTATAACATTAGAATTGAATATATATCATGTGTATTCCTTAAAAAAATTCTTAAATTTAAAAATAGGTGTCATATGATAAATTAGAAATAAGAATTATAAAATTTTAAAAATTTCAATTGGGACATGAATTTATAAATTATGTATATTTAATTTATCAGTTAATGATGACACTATGAAATTAATTATTTGTTTTTTTTCATTTTATGTTGTATATCATCCTCCTAAATGGTAAAAATATAACATACAGTGACACTATTCACTATAGAATATAAATATTTATCTTTTACTAAACAAAACAATGAAGATTTATGGATTAGGGTTATTATTGGAGAGATATAGTTTTACTAATATATATATATATTCAATGAATGCTAATAAATATTTCATTAGTCAAAGAATATTTTTTTTTCTATTATAGGACCAAATATAAATACATTGGTATGAATATTAATGGAAATATTATTGAAAAAAGACATTTATTAATCACGAAAAAATAAAATTATAAGATTTAAAATAAAAGTTAACTAATTTCATTTGAGGTAGTATATTTTTAAATTTTTTAGATTAAATTACATATGGAAAATACCAGAACATACATTTCAAAAAAATTATTAGTGTGAAGAAAATTATTTCTAATTTTCAATATAGTGATTGGAAAAGATTTAAAGGAATGATTTTTTTGAAAATAAATTACATTTATATTGTTATATGTCAATTCCAACCTTTCATCCTCTACACGCATATCTAGGAAAAATATATGACTACTTTCAAGTATTTTTTTAGTTTGTACACAATTATTCATTCTTATTATTAATTTTTTACATCTCTTGAAGTATATATTACTTATATCGATTATTTGGGTCAGTGATAATCAAGATCAAATGACATCCCGAAACATCAACAATTTTTAATATCATGTTTTATTACACTCACATTACATTAGATCCAATAATTATGTCTTTTATCATATCTTGTTCTTTGATTGTACATATATTTATCATACATGGCTTCTCAAAAACTATTAAATGTATAAAAGCATAAATCATAGGCATGTTGCTTACTCATACAGGTTTGATGATTATTTACCACATTTTTGTTCCACAATTCATGAAATTTCTAAGGTAATGTTAGTAAAATTTAAAAGTCAATAGGGATGGTGGATTGTCAATAATAAATAATTTGAGAGTTAATTAAATTTAATTTAAGAATATTATTGTTGGTCAAAATTAAAATTGTCATCTCTTTAATTAAAATTAGTAATCCTTTAATAACATTGTAGATATTGAACATAAATAATTTTATATTAATTTGGTTCTAAATTTTCATATTCCTACCATTCAAACTCAATAGAATTCATTTTTTCAACAACTAAAATTTGATATAGACTTTTACAATGGGTCAGAATAAACATATATTTGTAAAATAAAATTTATCCCAACCCATACTTTTAAATATGATAAATTATACCTTGAGTAATTTTCGAATAGAGAATACCCAAACCTATATAATTTTTTTGGACATGATTCGACCTAATATTTTGTTAATGGAGAGGAATAAATAATGTGATTTTTCAATTTGATCAAGCATAACATGTGTCACTAATTTTTATTCTAGTGGAAACCCCAATGGTTCCTTTTTAGGTGGTTTAAGAATTATTTTTGTAGTCAACCCCCTAAAAAAGACTTAAATAATATATAAAATAATGATATATTTGGTTACATTTTATGAAAAATTATATGATAGAAAAATTATTTTTGGCTCTGTAATGATGATGAATAAAAAATATTTGGATATCCAATATCACCTCACCAATGAATTGTGAAAAATAAAGATATTTTGATCAAATTATGAATTATATAAAATAAATAAATTTTATTAATTAAATATGTTCAATAGAATAGTTTTATTGTAATAGTTTCACATTTTTAAATCTTGCTTTAATTACATTAAATAATAACATTTTCAATTTCTGTTTTCGCCATTTTAAAATCCTTTATCGTTATTATAAATTTACAAATTAAACTTAAATAATTAATGCAAATAATTTATTTGAAACTCAATAAAGATAATTAATTGAATGAAATAATAGATAATGTAATAAAATATAAGAAACTTTAAAACACATTGAATAAATCTACCAAATAAAAAATCATTTCATGTTTTAGGATAATCATTGAGAAAGTATTGGATTTATGCTTGCTGATTTTCCAAAAAAAATTAATTTGAAAGTCTTTTAAATCATAAAATAAAATAAATATTCATCCTAAAAAAATTAATTAATATTATAAAATAAATGTTTTCCATGAAATCTATCAAGGAATAGAAAACCGAAGGTTGTTTTTTTGATCACTGGAAGTTTAACATGACCTTCAATATAGTGTATTCAACACTTATGATAATGTTTTCTCAATGATTATGAAATATTAATATAACGTCCAAAATTAATTGTTCCTTATGTGGTGGTAGTTCTAGAAAATATTTTTCTTATAACATTAGTATCTAATGAGTTAGATTTCCACAATAAATATCATTACAATTTAGTAGTCTGGGTGGTCTGTTCCAACATCACCTATTAAACTTCTCACATTCTCTATAGTTGGTTAATTTATAGTGTCACATATTGATCAAAACATATAAATATATATCTCTTCATACCAAGGATTTTACATCCTTCCACCTTGATTTACATACCTCAAACACCAAGTTTTTAGTAGGACATTTAACAAACAAACATCTCATTTTTAAAATTCCTTTCACTATAGTGTGTTTCATATTCACAATCCATTTTAGAGTTTTATAGAAATTCAAAGAGTTGTTAAAAATTAATATACTATATATAATCCATCATATTAAAATCAAAAATTATTTTTTAAATCATTAATACAATTAATAAGAAATTATAGAACAAAAAACCAATCAAAATATTCAATATGAACATGGAGAAAATTGAAATTCAATATAGTCATGAAAAAGGAAAATATATTTTGATGAAAAAAATTCAAAATTAATTTTTAAAATAAATTTTATTGAAAATTTATAACTTTTAAAATAATTTATAACATTTTATTATTTTCTTAGGAATTTAAAATTTACCCATATTTTAAGAACTAATTTCATATGTCTATTAATTATATAGATTTTAGTAATATGGAATAATACCGAGAATCACATAATAAAACTAATAAATAAATAATGAAAAATTAAAAACATGATAAATAATTAATAATAAATGAAATATCCTTAAATATATGAATGAATAATGAATAATTAATTCAATATCATCCTTTCAAAACTCATGTTAACAAGAATAAAAATAAAAATATTTAAAAAATTAGTGATAAATTAAATATGAAATAATTTTGTACTTATAATTATCAAAAATCTAATATAATTAATTGTAAAGTATCCACTTGAAATTATCCCACTTATTATAATTGTAAAAATTAATTTCAATTTTATTTATGCTTTGGGAATTGATCAATGCACTCGGCATCCTACTACAACATGCTTTGACTAGGTGGTGATGCTCACTGTCCTTGTCCCACCCTTATTAAAGGGGGAGATACTCCCTTCCTCTGGGGCATATCATCAATTTTTTCTCCCTTTATCCTACCCCAACGTTATCCCACCTTTCCCTAATATTGTGTTAATATCTAATGTTCATGATCTTTATGATGGCTCTCCTCATCTCGCGATTTCGACATTAGAGTACTATGATTAGTCAACCCTCTTAATCCGAACCATTACGGCACAATTCATCTCTTACCGACCATCAGTTGATTCTTACAATATATTTGTGTTTGGATACTATATTCTACATGAGTGTATGACTATTGGGTAATATTTCACCAAGTTCCTCTTCCTTATTAAAACCATTAAATTATAAATATGCTTGGGAATATGGTCAGCCATTTTTTTCATAAATCATAAAAAAATTCATCCATTCTAGCTCCCTAAAATTTTGTGTCGAAGTATATGTTTCTAGAACCCATTTTAGTTGGTTTTGGATCTCGTTTTTGGATGAGTTTTATTGCAAAAAACTAGTTTTCTATGACATTTAGATAGATTTATTTTACCTTGTAAATTCCTATGGAACTTGTTCCACTCCTTCCAGCATGGAGGCAAGGCCCATCAATGGGGTGTGGGAGTTTGTTCCACCAAAATGATTGGGACTACCCATGTGATAATATCTGTTCATAATTTGGTTATCAAAGAGGACCACAATGCTACTCTTATTTAGAATGATATGGGAACTATGTATCCATAACCAGAAGAGGTTGATGTCTTTGGAAAATAGAAATTAGATTTGGGTGTCTCCAATTAGGAACTTCAGGCCCATCAAATCCTCAGATTCCCACAAAAGGAAACTCCCTCCATTGTTGATTCATTGAAATCAGGAAGTTTGGTCATTTGTAAAATATCAAAAAAGATCATGAAACCAATGCGCATTTCAATAAAACTCAATCCTATCCAATCCGAATCTCTTTGATTATTGTCTCTCCGGGTCTAAATGTTTCAAAAATGTAGAGGTATCTTTAACAATAAGACAAAAACATCTCATTAAAACACCATAATAGATTCTCTTCCAATAATTTGGAAAAGAATAAAAATTTTGACCCAGAATGTTGGGGTACATATATTCCAAAATAGAATTGGAAATAGGAAATATCAAATCCCCATGAGAATACTAAACTGAGTGACAAAAAATAGACTCAAAACCAATGATGGATGAAGAGTAAGACCCCCACACAGTTATGATTGTTGGGTCCTGTTCATGAAACAGAAATACATGAAACCATCATTCAAGAAATATCCCATTATAAAAAAGATAAAGTCAAGACATCTCAAGGACTACTCCAATATTATAACAACCATGGTCACCATGTCTTTAATTAAAGATAAAATTGATAGGGTAGGGACAAGGACGATCTAATCAACATGTGATGAATATTTTACTTAAAAGTCTGCTATATATGATAATGAAGCCTCATCTAATAGTGTAATGTTCGATGAAGAACAATGTGGAATGATTATTTACCCTATGATTTTTATTGGTATTCAGGCAGATAGAGAGCCCATCCCAGAAATAAAGCCTAATTAATTTTTCATAACCCTGAAGGGTACAGATAAAGAGGTTGTAAATGGAGAAGAAGTTCAGAAGATCCTTATACATTCTTATGAAACAAATCAAGCATATTCCTTCAAGATAAAATTTTTATATAGGATGATCATAGATTTTTTAAAATACCACTGCATGTTGACATGAATTAAAAGAAGGTTTATTACAAATATAAGAATAATGGAATTTTTATAAGCATCTTCGATGAGGGGAATACTATATCATACGAACATGTATGGGAATGTGAAAATATGTCATTCAAATTTTAGGAGCTCATCAAGAAAATTATACATTTGAATTTAACCTCTATCCAATCACAATTAAATAATTCATACAACCAATTTATTATTTATTAGAATGACCAAGTTTACTCTTATATTGTCAGATGTTGTGGAACTATGACATTATTGGTCTCCCACTTTCCCTTAAAGATTATTTATTGGAATAAAAATAATTTTTTTCCTGAAAACTGTATTTAAATTAAAATAATTTATCCCCATTTTTAATTAATCGAATAAATGGAAATATGTAAAATACAATTCATAAATTATATAATAGAATAAAAAATTAACAAATAATCCCCTAATGTGAAATATATTGGTAAAAAATTAAACATACACTAAAACCAAAATACCATAAAAATTTAATTATATAAAATTGAATTGAAAAACAAAAATATAGATTTATTATAGTTTTAACATTACAAAAACCAATTCAAGTGCTTAAAAATTGTACACTCATACACATATATCTAATCCTAGCGAACCAGATTTTAACACGACTAAAATAGAAATAAAACTCCATGTAGATCTAAAGAATTTAAATTATACATAAATTCATCTATATATATAATTATAAAAGTGATAAATATAGATTCTCTCACCTTATTTTTAGATTCTTCTTCTTTTAAATTCATTCAAAAAGTGTTTATATGATTTGAATTATAGTTTGTGTATGATAAGTGAGATTTATTTATCTATAAAAATTTAAAACAACACATTTTTCATTGAAAATATGTCCTGATATTAAATAAATCATTATATATTAAATTCATTATAGTAGACGAGAATTTAAAATTGATATAGAATTATCACTTTAAATATGAAAATATCAAAAATTTATAAGAACTTACCAACATTTTAAATGGTAATACTAAATAAATAGGTATCTCACACATATTATAACTTAAGAACACACATAAGAATCTGAAGAATCTTTTTTGATAATTGGATTTATGTGTAGAATCCATGACTTGAAGAAAATGATCAGTTCCTTGATCTGGTTGGTCGCATAACCTTATGTGTGCCTCCCCATACACCAATTAAAATTGACTATTATCTAGGGTCTAAAATGGGATTGTGGGGAAATGATATCCCCATGATCAGATTATTCCACAAGGGTAAATAATAATGATATGTAGTGGAAATAGTAATAAATGGCCATGAGTAGAATAATAAGTCATCCAGATAAATAAAAAAATATATTCTAACTCAATTCCATATAAAATAATAATAAGTGTTCCATAATTTCATAAAAAATGGATGTACACTTGATACATGCGTACATTCATATACAACATGATAAAAAAAAGAAACAAAATACTAAAATATGATCCTACTTGAATCACCTGCATATGATCATACTTCTACTCCTATAATTCAACCAAGTACTGAAAATCAAACATTTGAAGTTCTGTGATTCCCTTTTTCAAACCATACAATCATGATGTATCTTTGGGTTCCATATGTGGATATAAAAGGGTGTGATATATACTTTGTAGGACACTACTATGAGCGTCTAAAAATATCCAGTATTTTAATATAAAATGAGCAGTGTCCAGGTAAACTAAGGTCATATTAATTAACAAATGAACACATCAGCATGCTTTCCACATGGGTTATCTGATTGATAACACCTACTTCGGCCTTTATCATATGTCTCAGAACCAAAGTCATATTCTGTATGTATAATATAAAAGTGATTATAGAGGGATATATATAAATAAATTATATTAATATTGGCATAGATATGTGGAAACATATCAAGATCATCGATGGCCATGGGTAAATATGGACCGAACATAGGCATGATTTGTTTCTGAGAGGGCACATCCTTAAAATTAGTAAAATGGAATCCATAGTTCATAATATGGTAAAACATAGTCCTAATAACACCCAAGCGTATTTTTATAGAGGAACCCATGTATCTCTCCATGAAAACTATAATTATCCTTCATTATAAGAGACTTTTCAAGATGATCCACAAGTGGAACCCATGTACCACTCTCATCATGGTATGAATGCATAAACCCCTAACCCCATCCATGGTATTCCATATAGGGATCCACATATTGTTAATGGAATGGTATAACATCATTTCCTACTAATACCATTCATATTAATACACTAGGGAATGAGTTATCACTCATGGGTGATGTTCATAAGGATTCCACCCAGTGAGACCATACAAGGTATTCTGTAAAAAATACCATGTATCACTCCCAAAAAATTAGTGTTCCTTTAAAATTTATATTTATACAGAATTAAATGATCTTATATGGTATTTTTAATACAAGTCACTTGTGTAAGCCTCGACTTCATATAAGGGTATGGGTTTAGCTAGCTAAAAAACTCATAACAATTAATAATGAAGTATAATCATTTAGTGAGTAATTTTACACATTACTGTTGATGGTTTAAATAAACATAATCGATGAGAGTCTTATGAATTTCGGTAAGGCACACACATTGACTGGTTTATATTATTGTGGTCATTCTGTGAATTGATTCATGGATTTATAGAACTAAAATAAACACGGGTTATCAATTTATTTAATTCATTATACATTTAGGATGTTTTACTGGAGAATTCGGATGTGGGGAACAAAGGAACATAATAAACAAATTGATACATTTTTTGAAAATAAATATAACACCTAATTGATATTGGCGGATGAATCCTCATTCATTTATGGTCTTTTAATTAATTAATAATGTAAGAAATCATAAAACTAGCTTATTTAATTAAATATTTGGATTATTATCTCACATATAAATAAAATATAATATGTAGAGGCAAAACAAATTAAAGAAGAATATCAAATATATTACTATGGGGAATCTAATATGAATAATGGTAAATGATTTCATGATCTAAAAGAAGTGTAATCACACATCCTAGCTTAGTTGTGGTGATATCCAATGGGAGAGGTAGTTGAAGTGAATGGAATAGAATAGAAAATGGGGGAGTTGTTGGAAATAATAGTGTTGAAATATATTAATATTTTTACAAATTAAATGGTTTCATGTTATGCATTTGCGGTTTCAAAAACTATGTGTAATTAGTGTGATATCTTAGGTCCAAGGAAACCCCCTCAGATGTGCTAGTTAACTATTTGACTAACCAATTGAAAACTATGAAAAGTTTATATTACAAGGGTTATGTATAACTTACATGGATGCGAGAATGAGTCCACATGGTTAAAAAAAATAAGGCGGCCCTTGGAATATCACTATACCACTCCACAAGGTTGATTCACATGGTTGTCAGTAATGATCCTCTATCCATGCATCTCAATCTTACATTCTATAAATTAGAACACAAAACTCCAAAAATATCCTTGAACACTTCTAAACCACCCTTTATCTTTTTGATAACACTACTAGCTTAAATCTAGTGGTTTTTTACAGTATATTAAGTAGATTTACCTCACTAAAAGGTTGGTATGATAAAATTTATCATCCCTAAAACAACTCATACCTTAATTTTCCTTCCCATGGTGGTAAAAATCATTTTCAAAAATATATGGACACTAAGAACATATGTAGGCCTCCCACTACAAGGTCTCATGTTTTGCATAGTTTTGATGTCGTAGACCCATTACTGGAGGAACTAAACTACCTTATAGATCCTTCATTCTTTGATCAACAATATACAATAGATTATCTTCAATGCACATATCTACCTCTAGCTCAATATCCTATAGATCAAATGAATGATATGGGTCAGAGTAAAAATATTGGCGATTCATTACATGGAGGATGTTTTTCATTGCATGGTACCTATGAGGTAAATCTAACAGATAGTCTACCAAAACAACTCTCTCCAATATATCCAAAATTACAATGTAATGAGTCAATATCTTTCCCTATCATAAATTTCATCTATATTCCAATTTATATAAAACCCATAGAAAAACGTAATGTCCAAACTCGAACTAAAATGGTCAGAAATGGTGATTGGTATATGACATATTCCAAGATTATTATGTAAATAAATGATTTTAAAATAGCTAAATATGTTCTAATGTCTCCTAAATAAGGTTAGGTCCCAATAATGCTGCATCACATGCCTCCAAAAATTACAGGGGTGAATGGCATGAACTATAATATAGGGTCTCATAGGGATCTATAAGAATATATTTATGAATGATATAATTGTAGGAAAACTCGATGATTTTTGTGTGGTTCTTTTATGCTCCTTAAAAATCATGGTCTCATACCTAGAAAAAATCCTCCAACACCTGCTTTGTAGGTTCTGACTAGCCAGCAATCAAAGGGTTATATTCAGTATTTGAGGGTCACCTTTGAACCTGGCACATTTTTCAACCATTTGAACAGCGACAATTTAATCCTTATATCTCGGCTTGATATATAGAACATGGAACACCATGAATGAAAACAATATATTGAATCTAAATAATGTGAACATCATCTAATGAAAAGGTACCTATGATAGGCAGGATGTGTGGGGCCTTGGTCATACCGTGAAATATCACCCATACTACATAATTCCCATAAAGGGGCCTTGAATAGTCTGTCATCAAATCTATGGTGACATCATCCCATTTTCATTCCAAAATGGAAAGAGTCTAAACAAGTAAAGAACCCCATGAGCGATCATGCATAACTTGTTGATAGGTGGAGAACTGTGTGATAAAACCAAGATCTACCATTTCGTACCCAACTACAAATACTAATGATTTATGTCTCGATGCATAGTATTTACCCTAGGGTTTACTAACCAAATATAGGCATGATATTCTAATGTCAATTATTCTGATATTTTTATAGGCACTCAAAAATTCATCTGAATGTTTAGGATCTCATACTCATTAAAAACCAGACTAAAAGGTTTTTCAACACTTAATACACTCTCACTCAATACTAGACAATTGTGAGTTGATATTAGTCACATCCCCACCTTCTCGATAAGGAGATATTTGACAAACAATGATACCAAAGCATGATGCCCATGATATTATGGAACAACCATGTGAATCTAAGAAAATAAGGCATTAAAACATAAATCACTACTCGCCTCTTTTATGGCCTATGTATAAGACATCCAGCATTGGGAGTTAGCTACTGCATTTCCAGTTTCAGTTGTATAAGTGATCTCAATGTCGAACGACTAAAGGTAATCTACCCACCTACACAATTAGAGACTCATGTCATGTGGTGTAGAAATGTACTAGATACTTTTATAGTCCATTTAAATGATAAAATATTCCCTCAATATATATTCACTCTAGAAAAATAAAGAATACATCCTAGCTACCATCTCTAGGCCATGCATATTATAATTATTCTCATGAGTTCTTAGGTGGAGGGACCCATATGCAACAAATCAATCTCCCTAAATTATACCTACTCCATTATGTATTCCCAAGTTATCATAATATACTATATATAATTGATACATATCTATATTAATAATGATTAGGGAGGAATTTAGTATTCCTTTGACCTCTTGAGAGTCTTTCTTAGATTCATGTGATAATAAAAACATCGAACCCTTTTTAGTGAATCCCATGAGAGGTTCTTCTTGGAATGAAATGTGATAAATAAAATGATTATAAAATCCATATATCCTCATTAATCTGTGTATATAAAATAACATTATTTGGATGATCCAAGGAAAGAACAACACTCCCCTTCTATAGGTCAATACATACACTTGCCTATGTGATGACATGATCCTATACGTGAACATTTTCAATTCAAATGCACTATTTTGTGAACATAACATACAAATGGTTGTATCTCATTGTATTTATCATGATATAATGATATTTGGAATTGTCATTTCATGTGTGATAATTCACCATGATATCATTCTTGGATATCATGTCAAATAAATCCTAATGCGTATAGAAAAATATCTCATTAGGTTACTAAAAACTTATGGTGCTTTTGTAAGTGTGAAAGACATAACTAGATAATCATAAAACTTGTTTCTTACATTAAATTATATACATGGTATGCATAAAGGTATGACAAGAATCTGATGGTAGTCTAAACTCAAATCAATATGAGAGAAAATCATCACTCCTTATAGTTAGAAAAATAGTTCATCAATATGTGGAAGTGGAAACCGGTTCATTACAGTAATCCATTTCAACTGATACTAATTAACACAAAACCTATGGGTGGCAGCCAACTTTTGACAAAAATTCTAATTGAACCCCAAACTAAAGTATTCGGTCATATAAAACCCTTATATTTCATTCTTTATAACAACTTATTTTTCTCTTATAACTCATTTGGTTCCATATAGTAATGATTAATTTAAATTAGTTACACTACTAGAACTAGATAAATGGTGAAATTCACATCTTTTATATGAAGTAATCTAGTGATGTTTTTAGGGAAAATCCCTGAAATGATCAACCATTGGAAGGAATTTTGTATGTTTAATTCCCTAATTTCTCATATATATATATATATATATATATATCAGTGTTGTCACTCAACCATGCCTACAATGATTTGATCCAAATTTAATTTTTAGCAATCCCATTCTCCTGTATAAACATAGATACTAGCCTTATGTGATTTAAAATAAATTGTATGGTTACATAAATCAGACGGGGAATTGAATGAAACCATCTAGACCATTAAAATAATGACATTGATGCCTCCCATATTGAGGAAAATATGGTTACATAATAAAATATATCATCCCAAATCAATAGAGAAATCCCTTAACTATAATAATCTCTATGATAATGTAACCATAATAGTTTATATGGTCATAAAAACAGTAAAGTGATCTATTAACAAACCAAGGATCTCATAGAGGTTCATTCATAAAAAAGAGTTTAATGTACCTATGTCAAAAAATGATGAAAGAAAAGTATTGGGTACCAGAATAGTACCTAGAATTGTATAAGGCCCTGAGCTCTACTCCTTGTGAGTGGGATAGAATACATATATGTGACCTGGCTCACAAACTTTTGACATATCATGCTACCTTGAGCAGGTATTTTCTTTTGATGTTAGAGGGTTGGAGTCTTACTTTTTCTACCATGACCACCTCCTTGGTCCAATCAAATGATATTACTCCAAATATGTACCTATCATGGAGCTACTGATCATGTACCTAAATTCAATGTTGGTATTGATCAATACCCACTAGGAAGTGAAGGGAAATTTTAGAAAAAATTCTTAAGGCGACCCATCGTACCACAGGCTCTAAACTCAATTGGGTACCTCAGGCACTGGGGAATCTTATGGAAACCCTGGACACACTAGTGGGACTATAAAAAATTATCAATTAGTGTTATCTTCTTGGTGTTTTCCCGACAAACAGACTCAACAAAACATTTATTGGGATTACAAAAACCATCTCCATTCTTCATAGATGAACCATGGTAACTCACACTACCATCATCTCTTAGGATCCACTCATTGATGAGGACATCATCCACTATATCTTGTTTGGTTGGAAATCAAAATACATTCATATATTATCTGATCAGGCACACAACCCCATCCTCAAATAATTTCATAGTCATCAAATGATCACTTGTTAGTTTTGGTGAAAAATAATAAAGATGAGAAAGATATGATGAATAATGCATCACACACATAGAAACATGTTGTAGTTTCCTAAACCCAATAGCATTGTCCACTCCCAGCATTTTAAAAAATATGTAGTTATAGAAAACATTCCAAAAGTCTACCAAGACCATACACTGATGAAAATAAATTTAAGAGTTCATATCCCAATAACCTTTAGTAAAGTCATGAATCTTATAGAGGTATATCTTTACCCTAAACTCTATATTATTATCTAAATGATTGGTGAGTGGTAGAATGAATTGTAGAAAAGATTTTGTAGCATGAGGACCACCATCACCTGAGAATATGAGAAGATGTCGCTACTGAATTTCTCACATAAACTCTTCCATAATAGGGATCAGTATTAGATATCCTTGTGTGGGATGAATGATGTTAAATAATATATCTTGAAATAGAACATGAAATTCTATTGTATTATCAACACGAGGTGCCTATAGAGGAACTACAGTACATAATAGTGGAGAATCAGGGCCCACCAACTCCAGATCAAAGTCATCACCACCATCCTAGTGCAAAAAATCAAGGACATTATGGAATTGTATCTCTAAATATTATAAATTTATTTCACATATAATATTTAAAAATATATGGGATCAATATAATATAAAAATAATGACACACATACTTCCTATAAATGAGATAAAACTCTTTTTTTCGTCCAAAATCACGGTCTAGGTGACAAGAAGGATCAAATAAGTAACAATAAAAATTTCATAATTCCGACTAATATAGCTAGGTCAGGGTCAAGGATATATATAACAACACATAGATTTTGGTATATATAGTGTCAATTTAAAGGTGTATATGAAAATACCCTTTACATTACTATTTGAATCCCCATTTAATGGATGTTTTTTATTTTGAAAGTAAATTTAATTTATTTTAAAAATCTTTTCTATATATATTTTAGTTAATGTATAATTAAAATATTCTCCATTTCAAATTATAATGGGCCATGCTCATTATAAATAGAAATTGGTATGCTATGTAACTTAGAATTGACCCTCGCATTTAGTATCATGATTTAATAGGTCATGTAGAATGATTCGATTAAATTTATCACCATTCCAAATTTATATAAAATCATAATTTTTAAATTTTATTTGGTAGTAATATAATTAAATCAATGGATGTTCCTGCCAATATAACCAGTGGTATATGCCTCAAACCGGACATAATTTTTTAATTAAGGTTACACCATAACTCTATATTGGAAAACATCATTTAGGTTAATGAAAAACATTAATTAATGAAATTATTTTATCCTTCAATTAATTTTTAACACATTTACATATATAATAATAATCAAAGAGACAATAATCATTCAAAATATAGGTAATGGAAAAAAATGAAATATACCAATATGGAATGGAATAACGAATGACATGGGAATCCTCATGTTCCTATAATGGTGCATGAGATGATACGTCCATGTCATATTAGTAAATGAACAAAGGAGTCCATAATAATAATAATGTCAAAAATAATAACATTATAATACATGTGCATTACCTAATGTATGATTGGGTACAACAAGAATCTCAAAAAACGTGTGAGATATACCCAGTATACCACATCCACCAGTGTCTAGAACTAACCTCTTTAAGCATATAATGTGAGTAGTGTGCATGTAAGAGAAGGGTAATGAAATAAATAAATAAACACATCATTTTGAGTGCCTCATGGTTTACCCGATTGATACTACATACATCAGACTAAGATATATATATTTGAACCAATGTTATCCTTTGAATATATATGATAAATGTGAATGTCTGTGAATATATATACATATATATACATTATAAGTCTGCTAGAATTCATGTTTGGAAACATAGCTAGAACATCATAGGTAAAGTGTAAACAAAAACCAAACCGAAGAATGTTCTTTTTCTTGGTTGAAACATCCTTAAAAGTAGTAAAAATCCATCAATAGTTATTCATACATAG
Organism: Viscum album; assembly: GCA_963277665.1. Lineage (NCBI taxonomy): Eukaryota > Viridiplantae > Streptophyta > Magnoliopsida > Santalales > Viscaceae > Viscum > Viscum album. The sequence goes on along the minus strand of OY728129.1, from coordinate 932,236,558 downwards.
AAAAGTCCTCTTTGTCCAATCCAATGTCATTTTTAAGGTAAATCCAAAGTATCACACTAGGAGTACTATAAGTATCCATCAATATAAGGTCCCATCCAATGCAATTCGATAGGGAGACAAGTTTCACTCATGTAATAATATTGAATAATTACAGTATTACCCTATCCAAGATTATCCACTAGGGATCATATTTTTCTCATGCATAAAGTAAAAAATACAACTATCCAGTAAGACAATCCAAGGTATTACATTATAGAAACAAAGTACCTCTATGATAGTAAGTATATTCATTTAAAATTTATAATTATAATGATTTACAAGTCCCTCCAACTAATCTTAATGTTGGGACCCATGTGTCTAACTTTGTTTGAGGTAAGGGTGTGGGTTTTACCTAGAATTAAAACTCATACCAATTAAAAATGTAATATAATCAATTCAAGGGGAATTAAACACCCATTACTAGTAGTTTAAATAAAAATAAGGCATGTGTATCATAGTATTTTATGGAAGGAACACCCTTTAGGTGATTTCCTTTAGTGGCGTCACCATAAAATGTTGATTCGCAGGTTTTTAGGGCTATAATAAACATAGTTTATCAAATAATTTAATTTGTTTTACAATTGGGAGTTTGAAAAGGAGGAGTTTAGTGTGAAGATGCTTCAAACCGATGTATCAACACTAGAAATATGTCGGAGAGGGCATAAATAATTAGTTAAATACATATGGGTATTGGGAAAAATTAGATAGGTTTAATTTTAATTTTTGTAGTTATTTTATTCTTTAATCTAATCATAGAGGTTTCTCATGTCATGGTATATACCGATTAATGTGACACCAAATTATTGGTTACCAAATGAGTTGTGTAAACACACCCTTATCAAAATTCCATTTCAAATGGGTATAGATATAGAACAAAAAAGGATTTTGTAGGTATAATTAAGACTGCCAGTCGAGACCTGGTTTAGTGTGGTCAAGAATGATTTCATGGATGATGTCAAGAGATTGGGTCATATTATGTATATGAGGGACAATTAACCCTCAATGTATTTTATTTTATTTTTATTATTTATTTTTAAATGTGATTGGGATATTGGATATCAATAGAGTATACAAACATATTATAATTTTTTTAATTATTTTCATATGTTTTATTATTCAAAGTGCTATGTCTATTTAAAATAGTTATTGATAATTAGTTATTGTATTATTGTTGAAAAATCAGATTAATGTGGTCTATTGTCTCTAAAATACATCATTAAACCCCATCTAATAGTCTGCAACCTCTAGATTTAAGGTAGGTTCTCCTGAGGTAACATTGATCATATAGTTTAGATACTATTTATAATAAATTATGCTAAGACATTAAAAAGTTGTGTCAAATCCATATTAATTTTGTTTTATTTTTTGATGATATTGTAGAATGAAGACCAGTTAATGTGTTAGATATTGTGATATAACATGAAATGGTGTGCTGTGAACACCTTTTCTAATGAAATTACATATTACATGGGAAATGGATTGATGTTCTTGGATTTCTCAATCATGATTATTTGAATTTTCATCTAAAGTAAAGCACATGTGGTTTGATATTCAAGGTATTTGAATCATTTTATTATTGTAAACTAACCATTTATCAATTATACATTCATTTTTTTCCTCAATTCATATAGAGTCAATAGGTTTCGAATGCATCAATCTAGGTACATATGATTCCTATGATATATAGGTCTAATAGTGTTATTTTTATTAATGATGATTCGGGATATTATATTTGATGTCTCAATATATGATCATGTGATGTTTCCCCATATAAGTACTTGGTGGAAATCTTCTCAACTGGGAGGACATGTATGTGTTACAATATAATAATTTATTATATAATTCTATTTTAATAAATTTAATTTACATGATAGTTAGCAATTCTCACAACCCGCGACTAATTGAACAATAATATAGTATATTATTATAACTGAATGTTTAAATTTGTTTTATAAATATTAATGAACACATTTAATATATATATATATATATGTTTTTGAAATATCAAATAAATTTATAAATTTATAGTCAGTTTTTAATAATGTCAATATATGTTTTAGTTATACATTTTAATCAAAAATAGATTTAATTTTTTTATGATTAAATCATATTATTTTTTATAATTATATAATATTTATATAAAAAATAACATAAAATTTAAAATTAACATTTTTTAATTATCTTATAGTGATTTATTACGAATTTCATGAAAAAAAAAATTAAATTTACAATGAATACTGAAAATTACTGATTTTTATTGAAAATCATCTTTTTTACTTAAATAAAGTAAATGGATAATTTTTACTATAAAATTGAATTTAAATTTTTTTAATTTTATTTATATTATTAATAATACATTTATTTAAATTATAAATAATTTTATAATTATTTAGGTATAATTTTTTTTATAATTATGAAATTATTTTTCTATGAAAAATGATTTTATCATGATTTGTTAGATTATTATTAAGGTAATTTTCGAAATACACAGATAATGAATATTGAAAAATATATTCCACATTTTAGTGTTAAGGTATGTTTTTTAAATAACTATTATTTAATTTTGGTCACTATGAATAGTAACTATGGTCAATTTTTGTCACCCCAGTAAGAATAAAATAGGTGATACCGGAATATAACATTTGGATAAGAATTTAAAATATTCTATAATACATAACTTTACCTTATTATATGAGTGGAGTTTATCTATTGAAATCCATGTCTTGATTGTATGGTCACTTTTTTCCATTTTTCTTTGATTATGTCCTTTATATTACTTTAAGAAAAGAATAAATACAAAATGTCACTCTCTAAACAATTATATCTCAACAACTTTTAAAAAATGATGAAATGATGATAGTTTTGGTTCTAACTATTTTTTTAATGAAACATTATTTTTTATTATATAAATTTATTTTAAATTTTCAATGGTTCTAAAATTACATCACATACTTATCCAACAATGACACATTATTTATTGATATAATAGTAAAATAATATGAATCATTTTAGAAATAATAAAAGTAATACAATTTGGATGATTTACTATCTTAAAAAATTATAGATTAATATGACATATTGAATCTCAAAAAAGGGATGACTTGGGTCTTTCCTTCCATATGCTTGCGGTGATTCCCTAGGTATCGATGATAGAGATCCTAGCCCCCCTCTATATCAATGGGGGAGTTTCTGTACCTCAACCATCTTATATGGGTCACATTTTCCTATTAATTCTTTTATCTAACCTATATTTTCATCCCACATTCCTGAGGATTCTAATTTTTCTAAAAGTCACATATCATTATCGTGGAACACCTATGCTCTCTTTATCACCGTCATAGATCAATAATGCCTTTAATCTCTTGTCCTTGACCATGGTACCTTAATTATGATACTGCAATCACTTTATTGATGCATTCAATCACTTTGTTTTATATTGCTAGGGTCTACAGAAATTTGTAGTCATTGGACATCTATATCAAAGACATATTATGATTCAGTTTGGGTAGATGGAAGATCTTTCTATTACGTGGTCCGAGGATCCTCATCGATGTTGTGGTTCATTATTCTATCATCTTTATTGGGACTTCTAATTTCATATTAAATGAGATAATCTGACTACAGAGATATGGGTAACATTCCCAAACTCCCTCTACCCTTCCAAAACCCCTATTTTTTTAAAATTCTTCAGAACCTCGGTGGTTGTTACATGTTCTCAGATAGAATAATGGAATCAATATGTCATCCAATTTTTCCTCAGGATTGTGTGGAGGTAGATGTCTCCAAATATTCAGTGGAATGGTTATAGATAACATATGAACATGAATTCTGGCGGAGAAAAGCTGTTAAATTTGTGTCATGGATGGGCTACTGTGTGTCTTGGAACCGGTTGGGGAATCATGCTTTGGTCTATCGTACTTCGTCTCCGAACAAGAAGATACAGGATTTGAGGAAGGGGAATCTATTTATTGTTATGGATCTGAACTAGATTATGAGAAGGATTTGGTTTGTAGTGGATTTTCTTAAATCATTAGAATGAATTATGTTCATGTGTGTTTGGGTGATGTTTTTATGTTCATACAAACACAGGTGCTACCTACTAATCCAGAGTTTATTAGAATTTATTATAGTTTTAAATGGGACGGGCAGGTGGTGAGCCCTTTAGGGGATGTAGTGAATTAGGGAACTATTACGATTTTATGTGAAAATCATGCAGGATCAGGTTTTACGTTAGATCTAGGTACTTTATGTGGTAATGTGGTTGTAGTGGGTGTACTTGAGGTCCATCCACTTCTTGAGGGTACCCGAGTTATTAGTGGGCATAATCCTGAAATAACATCTTAAATATTAGATGATGGAGGTTTCACGACTCCCTTGGGAGCATCATATTCAATGGTGGTGTGTCTAGGGATTGGTATTAGTGTTATAGGCAACGACAATGTTCCTAATGAACCCCGGGAAGGAATTTCTATATGGTTGAGGATAATTACTAAAATGGAGGTGGTAACCATTGAGTCGGTAATCTCTTTGAATGATTACCTAATGATTATTCAATTCAGGAGTCCGAGGATATCTTATTAGACCATCAATGTATGGGAAGAGGATCCCTAGGAATAAATCTAGTGACGAATTTTTTACAGGTGAGCCAGAGAATGTGGTTGAGGGTGGTAATCTCACAAGACCAGGGATTAGTATAATCCCAAAAGGCATTTGAAACGTGAGAAAGGTTTACTTCTATTTTATCACTTCTAATGGAGTCATGATCTGTGAATATATTTAAAGACAAGATTATGGATAGTGATACACACACTCTAATGATTCATGTTAGTAGTACAAACTAGGTGATGTTCTTGACCACTCATTGGAACTTATTATGAATTCGGAAGAAGAAGTGGGTGAACAGTTTTTGTCTCTTAATGCTACTGAATTGTAACCTACCAAAATGCCGGGTAGGTCTTTGTGGGAGACTCTCAATGATGATCAGCATAACTAGATTGACAATATAGTGCTAATTCTTTTTGGGGGATTAAAAAATTTGAAGATCATCCTTGAGGAGTAAATCCAGTCTTCAGAAAAGTAGTAATTTCAGTTCGAAGATCTCATATGGGATGATCCATTCACCCATGTAAACAATCTATCATGGATGATATTTATGGATATTAAATGTAGTGGGATTAAAATATCTTTTAAGGTATTTTTTATTCTATTTTGTGGTTAAATAATTGGTTTCTCACTTAATCCATAAAAGTGTTTGAATAAAAAATTTATTTTTATTCAGTAAATATGACATATTGAATATATATTAAATGTTAATATTTGAATTCTATTTCATTCAAGTAGTTTTCATTATAAAATAATTAGAACATTTCATAAAAATGCATTAATATTATTTTACAATAAATTATTTTTAAAAAATATTAAATAATCATAAAAACAATGCATGAGTACAAGTACGATGATAAATGGTTGAAATTATAATCCCCATTTCCTTTATCATTCAATGTTTACCTTATATGTAATATTATGACCATTTAATATTAGAAAAATCATTACCATGGTTATGATTAAAATTGGATAGACAAGGGTTTAAACCACATGATAAGGTTTAAAGTGATAAAATATTGTGTATAAATATCATTAGTAGATGATATTTTTACCTTCTACATTTTTATTTGAATCTATATCCATTTAGAATCATTTTTCATGATAATTAATTAATTATATTATATTCTTATTTTTAATTCCATGTGTGTTGTTTCTCTCCCATATAAAAGGACACCGCTTATATATTTTATTTACACAAAATTGAGATATATAGATTACCCAAACCATGAAAAATTCCATTCTGACTTCCCTAGTCTCAAATTAGAGGTTTAAATATCCATTAAAGACCATTTCAATTGTCTTTTATAAATAATCTAAAAGTGGTATTTCAAGAATAGGTAATTGTCTTATCTGGACTATTTCAATTCATTTATTCTTATATATCATATAAATATATTTAATTCATAATAATATAATAAATTTATTGTAAAATATATAATGAAATGTAATTATTATTCTGTAACTACCATTATTCACCCAATTTCCATCAAATGGGATGTGAAAGTATTGCTCATCTGAATGTGTAGATTGCCGCCACCACCTAAAAATACTATTAATTTTATATCACCATATATAATGGATGGTTATTTTCAGAGATTTAAATTTTGTATATGATATAATTATTATTACATAATTATAATATCATATCTAATTTCTTACCTTCTAATCGATTTCAAAAATGATAATGTCACTCATGCTTACATGTGGACTACCCTCTCCTCAAACTAATGTGATTCATTTTTTAATTCCAATTTAAATTGATGTTAATAAGAATATATTTCAGAAATATATATTATATATATGATATAATAATTATTATTTAAAGTTAAATTATTATTCTCATTGATTCCATTCCACCAATCAAAAAGTGAAACAAGATTCATGCATATGTATGATTGTGTTTTTGATGGTAAAATTTAATGATATAGATCTTAAGAATCCATTGAATTTTATTATCCTATTGTTATTTTAAGAAATTTCTAGTTTAAATTTCATTTTATTTTATTTATGAACTTAAGATTATGAATGATATTTTAAAGGTAAATTGACTTTAATTATCTCTTTGGTTGAAAATTATTTATCTCCAATAAAATTTATAATATAAATGCATTCAATATTGTTTCTAAAATTATCATATGGAAGTTAAAATTCATTTATACCCATGATTACATTTTTAGAAAATTTTTAAAATTAATGTTCATATCATTTTTCAAACGAGATACATTTTACTTTTTTTTAATAAGGAAAATTTGTTTTAACATACATCACATGATCGCCATTTTCAAACCTCATTACCAACAAATTATTTAAATATTATATTATAGTTTTCTATTTTTTTTCAAAAAATATATTTAATTCTTTATTTTTTGAGAGGTTTTTAGATTGAAAACATGTGATTTTAAAGTTAAAAGGGTTTTTCATCATGAAATGTTACCATGATCATTTAATGGAATTTTTCATCCAAGATGACATGATTAATGTTACATAAAATTTATAAGATATATGATCCAATGATACAAAAAATATTATTTATTTAGTTGGAAAATTATTTTGATGATTTAAGTATTATTATATGACTCCCATTTCTTTCCTATGTCTTAGTTATGTTATAAAACCCATTTAATTTCAATAGGTCACGTTATGTTAAAATGATACAAATTTTATAAATACTATTTACTTTTCAATTATTATGATATGATTAAGGTTTTTTGATCATTCGGAACTCATACTTATGATTTTCGTTATGTGTTGGGTGGGACCATAATTATATATTCCATCAATGAATTACATAGAGATGGATGTCTAATGAGATAATAAGTACCATAATGAGGAGTGAAACCATTTTAGTGAGGGACTATATCCACTTTTATAGTCTTTGTAGTGAACCATGTTTAAGGATACGATAAAGTGGAGAGGAAACACAAAACATTATGATTGTATATATAGTAATCATTGTGTATGGAATAAATTTCCATTACTGTGTGTAATCCACAATGTTATGTATTATACCAATAAAATGATATCATTTCTTTTGTTATTCGATTTCTTTATTATTCGTGTCTAATATACTACCAAGACGTCATCCATAATTCAATTTTATGATCTATGATATGAATTGTATGGATTTAAAATATTAAGATCATCTTCTCATACCCTTATAATATGGTTGTGGTAATGTGGTCATTGATATATCCCTTGTTTACCCTTACTGTGAATCTAAGGTCACTATTTTTTATGTTTCCCATCCCCATGTTATAAAGAGAGGTATTAAGAATGATATATCTAATGAGGGTTGCAGTTATAATCAACATATTGGTTTATTATAAATATCAATTATGATTCATTTTCTTATGTATCTGTGAATCCAAAGATATTAAACCTATAAGAATATGGTGTGGGTCATAATGTTATTTATTAAATATTCAGATAGAAAAAACTAATATCATTATAGGAAAAGTATGGGTCATTATAGTTAGTATTAGAGATACTTTATTTTTTAACTTTTGGTATCAAGGTTGAGATAAATATACTATAAAAATATAGGATTATCCTAAGCATAGTATAATATCCTATGTTATATTAAATAAATTATAGTGGTTTGCACAAGAAAAAAACATTTATATCTGGATACTATATGTGTACCTCGTCTTGTAACAGATGAATGTAGGGTTAATAATCCAAAAAAAATCAGTTTCAGTATATCTTGACCATCATTATATTGAGCACTATGGATGATATTAATATGCATCTAGTTTGACACTATGGGGTGATATGTGTATTTTAATTAAAATTTTTATTACAGACCATTATGAAGGATTTAAATAGATGATTATCATGGAATACATAGGTTAAACCAAATGATTCATATGTTGAAAATATATAATCATGGTTTAGAAATCCTAAAAATTATTTTTTGGATTATGTGGTATCCTTCTTCAATTATTGTTTCTAACACTATTATTTTTTGTTTTAGTTCATGGATAAAACATGAAGTAACTATATTTTTTTTGAATTTGAAAGACAAAAAATTATTTTCCTCTTTATAAACCATGTTTTATGGGATTTGTAATGAAAAATATTATTTGTATTCATATTATACTTTTACTAGCTATGAATCATGATGAGTTTCAATTCATCTTAGGATGGATCATTGTTTTTTTTTTATTCCTTCATGAGGAAGTATCCACATTATCTTGGTGGATATAAAGATCCACTATTTGTTGATAAATGAATGAGAAACTTGGGAATGATATTTCCATTATCCTGTGTTCAGAACATAAAACAATTACTCTAGTCAATTAACATTTTTGCGGAGTAGCAAATTAATAGTGGAATCTTACCATGACCACTTTGGAAATAGGATGATATTGAATTCATGGAGTTGGATTAGTTTAAGAACTTATTTTTCAATTTATATTTTCCATTTATTATTTATCAGAATATGGAAAAGGATTTTATTGTGAAAAAATATATTTTTTAAGAATCTATTATTACCTATGAGGCATAATTTACAGGACATATGAGGTATGAATATAATATTATCATCTAACCTAAACTTATATTTGGTGGATTCTTTGCTAGATTAAAACCAATTATCCATTCAGTTATAGCCATAATGGACACTAATAGCTATAAATAAATCATTTTATGTGATATCATGGTGGTGATGGATATTATATTCACACATAAATTCCATAGTATTGAAAAGAAAGTAAATATAAAATTAAAAGGAATATATAAAAAATGGATATAATAAGATGATATTTACTTTATTATGGATGTGTGGAAGTAATAGTATATAAAAATATATTAATGGAAACAATAATTTATTTAAGTAAAAAAATTAAGGTCACCAGGAAATTGAATGTTGAATTAATTGAATGAATCTAGATAATTGTGAGAATTTAGAGAAAGATCTATAGAATTAACCACCCACACTATTATATTTCAAATGCTTGAGGTATAGGAATATTATAACATGTCCTCAAATATTAAGATAAATGATTATTAACAAAATTAGAAACCCTTAAATCCCATATAAAATGGAAAATATTAATGAGGGGTACAAAATAATGTGTTGATATTTACACATAAAATCCACTATATAAATACTAATATCATATTTCATTCTGGATATACCCACTATTTTATGTCTGAATAATTTTATAAGGTTATAACAATACCATAAAAATGATTATATATCAAATTATCAATGAAAACTCCAAATTCCATGATGATAGTATGTCACATATATTATTCTTATTCGGTTGGCTTTGGTTGGAATATGCTTCCAGCAAATCCTTTTATTTACAAACAAAATAAAAATGATGTTATCACAAGAAATAATTTTATTTATTTATATAAATACCACATTAATTATCAAGGAATATAATTAATGTTTCATATTCTGAACCAACCTATTATTTTCTATCATTTTGGTGATAAATAAAAATTGTCAATGTAAATGACATCCATTATATGGTTATTGATGCATATATATAATTGATGGTTATTATAGATGGATGGGATTGAAATCAACATAAAATATATGCCTATTGTACATGATTTTTTAATGTATTTTCATAATATTTATCCATCCTTACACTGAATATTGAAGTTGACTTTGAAATAGAACTCATACACTATGTTATACATATTTCAAAGACACCATATATAGTATCACCAAATTAGTTGTAGGAATTGAATAAGAAACTCTAGGAAAATATTGACAAGGAATTCATTAATACATGTGTGTCACCATGGGGTGGACCTGTTGTTTTTCTTAATTAGATAGATGGATCAATGAAATTATCCATGGATTATGAAGAGCATGATAAGATCACTATCAAGAAAATGTATCCTCCACCCCATATTGATGAATTGTTTTATCAACCATAGAGAGCTCAATATTTTTGAAAGATTGATCATGATTATGAATATTATCAATTGAGGGGAAATAATGATTATATTCCTAAGATTGAATTCCATACAAGTTATATACATTATTAATATATAGTGATGAAATCCAATTAAACTAATTCCCCTAGTGTATTCTTAGTTTAATTGATTACTATCATCAGGGTTTACCTTAATTAGTTTGTGGTAGTCTTTACTGATTATTTTAATATATATTAAAAGATAAAGGGAGAGTATTAAGATCATTTTAGGGTTGTATTTAAGACCCTATTAAATGATAATATGTTTGAAAAATTCAAAAACTAAGAATTTTAGCTATTATAAGAATATTGTTTCATGTAGTCTTATATGATGGTATATTGGCTGATCAATAAATGTTGTATGTTAGTGAATACTTACCCAGAACAACCACTAGGTCACAAGGATCATATCAAATATAATTGGAGGATTTATTCAGGATATCTAATATATAAACAAATCTAACTTATAAGGGATCAAAGTTAAATTATAAATATGAATATTAGTAGAATTTTAAGGAACTAGATATAAGGGTAGAAAGAGCGCAAATTCTTACACTAACTAGAATAAGATAAGTGTTTGTAGTCTATAGTGATTCATTGAAGAAGGAAGGGGATTTTTTATCATAAAAAATGGTATGGATATAGCTTATTCATATTCATAATTGATGTCCTAGGAGAAAAATTACCCTAATCATAATTTGGATTTAGATATGATAATAGAATAATTTTAGATATAGGGGTATTATATTTTTGGAGAAAGGTGTGATATATATTCTTATATTAAAAATTTAAAGTATATATTCAGTCCAAAATAGATAACATATGTTCTGAAGTATATGGTTATACTAAATTAAATATTATGAATTCACAATCCATTATATCCATGGGAAAGTGAACAATATGGTTGATGATTTAGTTGAAATAATCATACAATATTCTCTATGATGAGGAATATAAATGATTAAATATTTTAGGATTTTCAAATGATGGATCTAGAAATATTGAAAGATGGGGGAAATCATGTCTTTCTCAACTAATTTTTCAACCATCTCTCCCATTAAATATTAATGAGGTGAAAAAGTAAGATGTAGAATAGAAAAATACAGTGAGAAATGTTCTTGAGCGAAATATTTTATTTAATGGAATGATAATGGTCAATAATGTTTGACCTATCCTACCAATTCCAGACATCAAAAAGGATATATTGGAATATACCTAATAGTTCATCATTTTCAATTCATCTTGAAATTATGATGATTTATATAGATCAGAAAGAGTATTTTTGGTGTGAACATATGAAGAAATATATTGAAGAATATTAATCTCAGTAAATGGTATGTTTGAATTTTATTGTTAATATACAGAAGTCTAAGGGTATTTTACAAATGTTACTCATTCTAGAATACAGATGGAAAAACAAAACCATGTATTATCTTGTGGACCCCCAATACATCAAATAGATTTAATTTTATTTGGTTTGTAGTTGATCGTCTATTGAATTTGTGACACTTAATTTTCATTAGATAATATTTATCTATTGATCCTTTTGATGAAATATACTTTAAGGTAGTTGTATAGATGTATTTAGCATCAAATTATATTATATTTTTTTTGGGATATCAACCTGAATTTCGATTCTGAAATAGTCTTCTACAATTCATAGTGGTGTTTTAATACTACATATCTTCTTTATATTAATGGAAATTATGAGAGAACCAATAAAAATATCATGTATATGATTTGGTGTTGTTCTGCATATTTAAAATGTTTCTGGGATTAACAGTCTCCTCTGTTTGAGTTTTCGTGCAACAACAGCTTCCACATCGGCATTTTAATGGATACTTTAAAGTCCCTCTATGAAATATTCTGTAGAACTCCAAAAATATGGAATAAATATATAGAAAAAAATATATTTGTATTTGATATAGCTAAGTAAATTGAAGAGGATTATAGAGGCATTCAACAACACATTAAACTAACTCAGCATCGACAGAAAAGTCATGTTTACAATCCTTCTAAAAATCATGAATTGGATGTTTTTTAGAAGGTATTTTTGTGAATTAATCCATCAAAGAAGGTTATGGGATTTATAAACAAGTTACAATTGAGTCCCATGTATATTTGGGACATCATGATTATTGATTGAATAAAGATGGCATCTTATTAATTAGATCTTAAACAAAACCACTCTTAAGGTCATGATTTGTTACATGTATCTATCCTTAATAAATACAAACCAAATGAATCACATGTATGGAAATCAGAGGACATACCATTGGATCATGATCTTTCCATGGTAGAATAAATGGTATTAATCTTGGATCATAGAGATATTGTTATACAGTACAAGACTAATCCTTTGGTTAATGTTCGTTCAAGGAATTAGAAATTAAAAGAATTTACTTGGGAAACTAAGGATGTGATGAAACATACATAAGAACTTTTTTTATCATAGTGATGGATTTTAAAGGGAAAATTTATTTTTATGGGGTACGATTTAACATAATTATATTTTATAATATATTATTATTTCAAAAAAATAATGTCTTAGATAGTACACGATACATGAAATCCTGAGTCTAATTGAACCATAATATATTATATTTTAATAACCAAGATGTTATAATTGAGGTAGGAGTATAAATAAACAAATTTAAAAAAAATATAATATTTTTAGATAATGAAAATATATTGATAAATAATTACCAAATTTTTATTAAATTCATTATATGCTTTAAAAAAACCATTTTCCCTAAACAAACATTACTTTTCATTAATCATATAGGAATCATAATACAAATTTCTTATATTAAATAAGAGAAATTAGGGGGAGAATGTATTGGAGTTCTATAGGATATGGGTTCAATATAGATAACATATCCCTCCCATGTATCAACACAAAAATGTTACAATCTCTCAATTTTTTTGAACAAAAATTCCCTAATTAAATATTATATTACACTCCATGATAGTATAGGTGAGGCCCTATAGCTAGAGGAATTGTTACTAAAAACTCTACCAAGATATTGTCGTCAGATTCCCCCTCACCAATATTAAGATTATAGAGGCCATAAAGTCAAAGAAAACTATGTAATGACCTTATTTATGGGCAAATAGTATTACCTGGGCCAAAAAACTAAAACTAAGAAGAAAAAATAATTTTTATTCATGAAAAAATCTTCCTCCACACATAATCTAATGCTCACAAGAAGCAACTATGATTAACATTAACCCCAATTTAGGTGTATTCAATATAATCCATCTTCCCCGTCTCAAGTTTTCTCTGCCTGTAACATCTTAAGTAATTATAGAATAAGAAATTTTCATATCAATTAATTTTTTTGAATTATATTGTATATTTTCTATAAATGGGACTCTATATCTTATAACATAATCGATAAAAAACAATATTTTTCTCTAAAATCTTACATTGCACTCCAGACTAAGATATACAAAAAATAATATATTTATATTATTAATTTAAGTGGTAGTTATCACCTAGAATTTTTTTTTGCATGAATGACAAGAAAAAAATTAGTTGGATTTAAAAATGTTTATTAAATGTTTTTACATTCTTCAAATAAACATTTATTCGCACAAATTAAGAATTAATCGAATTTTAAGCATAAATAGCTCTAATATTTTTAAAAGGTAGTTTTACTTCCAATTGATTGAGAACCCATTTTAAATATAATTTTTTAAAATTTTATAATTTCTATAAAAATAATTAAACATCTTATTTATAAGTAGAATATCTTAAATTACTTTTGTTGAGTTTTTTCTTTTTATAATAATATTAATTTTTTAATGAATAGTGAACAATAACTCATTTTACATCAAAACTACAATTTATTACTAATTATTTATATAGTTAGACTATAATTTTAATTTTGTTTTGATGTATAATTAAATAATGTTTCAATAATTTAATATAATTTAAGTCATTAGAGTAAATTTTATATTGAAATTATATATAAAAAATTAATGAAATTTTTGAACATCTCTTTCACCCATCTTCTTTCCCAGTATACGAGTATGTGTCAAACATAATTTAACAACTTGTGTTAATTGAATTATCAAAAATGGCCATAAATGGTTGTAATTCATATGAAAAATTTGATCTAATAGGATCAAAACAATGTTTATTGAATAGTAACTTTGGTATTTTATTTACCATGGTTAACGGTAAATTGTGTAATTGAAGGTAAAATTAATATTATAATATATTAAAACAACCCAAACAATTTTATAAATGTTATAGGTTAAGTTATTTTTGACAAAGAAAATAATTGGTGTGAAATTATGGACTTTTAAAGACACCTGGTTGTGAAAATGTCATTTATTATATTTAACTGAAAGATAAGTTAAAAAAATCATACTCAAATTTTTAATAGGTAAATAATTATTAATATAGGGAAATATTAAAGATATATTCAACTATAAATAGTTATTTGAAAGATAAAATTTTTATTTACATTCTAATAATTTATTTATATTTTTTAGACATTAAATAATTTTGTTTAATTATTACTCAATGATGAAGAAATAATTGTTTTATTAAAGGAAGAAAAAAAATTATTTTTATAATATTAAAATAAATATAATATGAAATGTTCTATTTGATAAATAAATTTTATAGAGACATTATATATGTTATTGATGTGTTAAAATAGATTTTTTATAAGTAATCTATTTGTTGGGTTTTTTTTAAAATTTGAGTAATGAATGATTTTAAAATTAATATAATTCATATTTTAAAAAATTAAATATTTAATTAAAAATTAAAATTTCTAAAAATATAATATTTTCCCAAAGAAGTTGAGATAAGACTAAAAAATTAATTGATTACTCATTAATTTGTCATTTGGAATGTTATTGTAATTAATTTTACCCTCAATGTATAAATTACTTGATAAAATAGTAAGAGTTAAAGGGTTTTAAAAAAATGATAAGGATTAGAAAAAATTTTAAAGTTGTAAAATTTTGATTGGTTGATTTTATTTCAACTTATATTCATCCTATCGTAAAACTATATCAATTTGGATCCAAAAAGAATAAAAAATTAATTTATATTAATTTAATACATTTAATAATTCTAAGAGTGCCCCTCCCCTCTCCTATAAAGTCACTCATTCTTCTCTATTACTCACACTTCCAAAACCATTTCGTTAAGACAACATCTTCTAAAACCCCTTACTAGAATCCCTACAACATTCTTGAATCCTTATTTTAGGTAGAACCCCATCTTAATAGGTATTAGGATTTCATTAAAGGTGACCATATGAATGAAATGTAATGAATTTATATAAGTGTTTATATTTTATTCATTCTTCCACTCCCTTGAAATATTATTCCTCCTTGATAAAATAATATCTCTTGTATCCTAAATATTATGAGATGTTATTATTTTAATATCATGACCATAATTTATCTCCACTTCTGTTAAATGGTAAAATAATTAATCGTTCATGCGTACGTGTGTATTGTCACATCCACGAACCATAATATTCATTTTCTAGAACCATCTCTCAAGAATGTTTATAATGATATAACTATTATTAATGTGATATATTCAGGATATATTTATTATTATGAAATAATAATAAATCAATTATATTCTTACTATACATGTATATAAAAATGATTACGTTCTTCATCCGTATGTATAAACTATCACCTCCACGAAGTGATGTGATTCGTTTTTAATGACTGTATCACTTGGAATATAAAAATAATATATTTAAATTATTAATATGATAATAATGGTATTATTGTAATTATTTAAATAGAAAAAAATATTTACCTTTTTTGATAATGATCATTAAAGATTTAAATTGTTACTCATGTGTGTGTATGACTTACCGTCTCCCCGATTATAACATTGTTCATTTTTCAGATGAATATTTAATAAATGTATTTAAATGTATAATTGATTTATAAAAGTGATTATTATATAATGAATATAATTCTATAAATTATGGACTTTTGACCACATGGACTATTAACAACTTACCAAGTTTATTTTCAACTCAAGTACTGAATATCGATAAGACGTACAACATAAACCAAAATAATAATGTAATTGTTATAGTGTGGTAATAAGTGATATATAATAAATAATACACATCAAAATGTTTATTAAAAATGAATAAATAATTCTAAATTTAATATTCATGATGATCAATAACAATCAAATTGAATGATACTCTTGGTAAGGGATCTCAATCTCCTTTCATTGAGGCAAATTTTGATAATATAAACCACCCTCTTTTATATGGTGTATAATCAAACCCTTTGACATTAAATTTCATTAAATGTTTTTCAAATGAAATTTTTTATATGAAGCATTTTACTAAATTAAAAAAGGAATGTTTTTTATTGTATACGGATAAAACAACTTTATTGTAGTCGTGGCCATTGTTTTATATTTGGCTTCTTCTATAAGCCATATTGTTTTTAAAAGAAATATAAATACCATATTACCTATAAAGGTATTTTGGTATTGAAAATGGTTTTGAAAATGAATTTATTATGTCAATATCTTTAAATGATATCTTATGATGGGAAAGTGAAAATGTTATTTTTTACTTTATCCTTGTTTTATGTGTTATGATTATGTTATGGTTCTTGGGCATTGTTTATGTATATGGGTGGTTACATGATAAACCGAGTGTAGGTGATACCATTATAGTTCTCCATTTCATTGGGTAATGAGATAGATTTAACTGGTTGGGTTTCTCCTTAGATATTTATTTGATATACTATGATGGGTATTCCAAATGTAACCGTGAAGGTTACAACCTATATAGTTGAGAAAGATACATCGTAAAATTGTTATAGATGTCAGAAGTTACCTTTATGATTTATAATTTATATTGGTTTTAAAGGAATCATATGATTTCATGAGTTAATCTAAAGGGGTTAAATTTTATGGGTTAAAAGTATGATTTTGTGAAACTATTTTCATGAGTATATAATATTCATGGACTAATAGTATCATTTTTTATTTTATATACCATACTATGATTTTTTTCTCATCTCATATTTTTATAATATTTTTTATAGGGTATACGAATGGGTAAAAGAAAGGATGAAGTTAATATGAATGTTATGAAGGCTTTTATCAAGAAAAATAATTCATTTTTTATTTTAAAAGGTTTTAGATTATGAAAATAATGGATAGCATATATACTTTTCTACTTTGTAATATTTGAAATGTTATGTAATAGTTATTTCCTAATTCCCTGAAACTATATACCTAAAAATACACCCAATGTGAGTGAATGTAAATTCATAACTTAACTCAATATTATGTAACATTTAAGGCTAGTTCTTTATAGTTGTAATCAGAGGTTTGATTAGATAACATTAGGGGTTACGATATTATTAATAGAATATACATAAATGATTTTTAATTTATGGAACAATTGAAATGATATAAAATCTAAATAACACCATGATTATTTTTCTAAGATATGTCTATGGGAATGGTTTTTTTCAAAGGAAATAGGGATACGTTTCTGGGATAAACTCACGAGGGAGAAAACCTCCCATTCAAGAGCCTAAGATAGTTGGAATCAAAACTGAACAGTTTGTTGCAGTGATGGAGCAGTTGACTCGGGATATAAATTGTGGTGGGATCCATGAACTATATCATCTAGATATACTATAGAGGGGAAAACTGGTATTGGATAATTTCTTGAGGCAACATCCTATATAATCCAAGGATTTTCTGACCCTTTGATAGATAAAGGGTTGATTAAATCCCAAGAAAATACTATCAATGTCATGGTGTTTTCAAATGATTAAAATCATACTATTTATCTTTAACAATTTAATGTTCAAGATGATCAGTGGTGGTCGATTGTTAAAAATATCAGCAATAGTGAAGATATTAATGCACATGGTTAAGATGAATTCAAAAATATATTTCTTGAGAAATATTTTCTAAAGGTATTTCCACTTATGATTGAAAAAAATCATTGAATTGAGGAAAGATAATGTTTCAATGGCTGAAAAGGAATACAAATTCACTAGACTTGCATGGTATGCTCTAAATTTCATCCAGTATCCTGATAATAAAATCAATCAGTTTTACACAGGATTAAACCCAATGCATCGAAGGGAATTGGCAACTAGTGAGTTAAAAAGTTAAGATAAACTTGTTCGATGTATTCAGAAGGTGGAAATAGAGTTTTATGATGATCATATGTTCATTGAAAAAATAGTAGAATAAGAGCTTGAGGTGGTGGGAGAAAGGGAATAATTCATCAAAAAATTATGATTGTAAGTAAATTATGTTTCTTATTTGTCAAAATTGCGAAAAAACACACTGGATAATTCCTTTTGAATTATAGTAAGTTCTTATGATGCTATAAAATGTCACATAAGGCTATTAGCTTCAATGAAAAAGATAATGGTAATGGTAAGAAAAACTTTTATTTAAATCCAATAAAATATTATATGTGGAATGAGATGGGTCATTATGAAAATGATTGCTCGATTGATAACATGAATGATGGGAAATAGCCAGTTTCTAAGACAATATGTGTAATAAAATATGTTGAAACTACTTCATTAAATATTAGTCCATAAAATGAAGTTAAAGCTGATATATTTGTTTGTTAAGATAATTCCAAAGGTCTGTTTGATTCCAGGTCTACAAATTATTTCATTTCTAAGAAATTCTAAAGTAAATTTGAAATTCCACCTCAAAAAACGACTCTATAAATTTTAGTAAGTACACATTCGAAAATTGTAGAGGAAAAAATATATAAGAATATTCAGGTCCCTGTATGTTGAAATAATTTACCATTAAACCTTGTTTTTTACTACTAGTGTATGATGTTATTATATGTATGGATTTGCAATATGTTTACCACGATAAGACTGACTATAGAGATAATGATTATTCTTTTTTGAAATAGTTTCAGTTTGTGTGCAAGAATGAACCATTACCATTGATAACATATCAGGAATCCTAAAATTATTAAAACATGGATATTAATTTTATCTTACTGATATAGTTGAAAAAAATGAATTGTTAATATTAAGGATGTGCCAATGGTAAATGAGTGTCTTAATGTTTTTCATGATAAGTTTCCTTGTATTATACATGATCCGGAATAGAAATTTATTATTGATTAATTTTCTTATGTTAATTCAATTTGAAAAACCCCTTTTCAAATGGATCAAATTGAAATTTTAGAGTAGAAGATGAAATTGCAGGAGTTGTTAGATAAAGGATTCATTAGACATAGAATATCACCATGGGGTTATCCTTTCTTTTTTAGTAAAACTAATGATGGTTCAATGGCACATGAGCCTTAGCCCAGTTGGTAAGGACTCTGCAAGTGCATCTGGGTGACTTGGGATCAAATCCTAGTAGAGAAATTATTTCTGGGATACAATAGCACTACTATAGCAGTACTATGGAGTACTGTAGCATGTACTATAGTGGGAACTGTAGCATGTACAGTTTGGCACTGTAGCTGCCAGGAATATGCCCCTGTTTTGGCCGTTGGGCCAACGATTTGGTCCCCGAGTCCTTTAAAGCCTTCGGGCCACCCAGGCCTTCGGGTCAGTATGGCCTTCGGGTGACCTCAAGGCCTTCGGGCCACCTTAAGTTAAGATGCAAACCAAACAACCTATGAGGAACAAGCTCTATAAGGAGGATGAGTAAGGATCTTTCACCATAACAAAGCTAAACGGATTGCAAGAATGGGAGGGTATGACACCTGTCATCAGGACAAGCCTGTGAATGCACAGGAATGCCTAGCTGAACCACCATGCAAAGGTGGTGAGATGATTTCACGATGAAGAGGCTGGGAATGAGTAGTTCCAAGTAGTTATTCTGGATTGTATGTAGTGTCTGAAGCCTATGGGGAAATGAATTCCTTTATGGCCTATGGGCCATGTTATACTTATGCCTACAAGCTTTGTAAGGGTCACACCTCACCCCTTGAAAGGTGTATTATCAAAAATTAATAAAAAATGAAGGCCTTCGGGCTATTGGAGTAATGATGGTTCAATAATAGATTTCATTGATTATAGAGCCTTGAATAACATCACTATTTAGAACATGTTTTTGTTGCATCATATCGATGATTTGTTTGATCTTCTCTAGGGAGAACGATATTTTTTGAAGTTTTAATTGAGGCTGGGAAACAATAAGTTAAATTTAAAGGATACTGACATTCTACAGACTATATTCCATACTACATATAGCCTTTATAATTTTTTAGTTATGTGATTTGAGTTAACTAATAGACCTGATGAATTCATTTATCTTATGAATAGAATATTTCATGAGTTATTTGAATAGATTATGGTAGTCTTTATTGATGGAATTTTGGTAAATTCTAAAAGTATAGATCAGAATGAAATTAATCTAAGGTTAATTTCTTCAAACCTCGAAAGAAAAGAAACTATATGGAAAATTCAGAAATATTTAATTTTGGTTAAAAAAATTTCATGGGTCACATTGTTTCTAAAGATAGAATAACAGTTGATCCTTCTGAAAAAACGGTTGTTGAAGAATGGAAAAGAACCATAAATATAAATGATATTAATAGTTTTAGGTTTTTCAAAGTGTATTATCTAAGTACTATTGAAAATTTTGAAACTTTATCTATCCCACTAACTATGTTAACATGAAACGGTGTAATTCTCATCTAGACAAAGAAAAGTGATGATTTTTTCTAGAAATTGAAAAGAGGATTTGAGAATTCTCCAGTTCTATCTCTGCCTTCCAAAAATGGTGAATGTATTATTTATAGTGATGCATTTTTTAAAGCAATTAGTAATGTCCTAATGTTGAATGATTAGGTAATTTATTATTCTTCACATCAGTTGAAACCTCATACGTTAAATTATCATTTACATGATTTGGAAGTAGATTCTATTGTTTTCTATTTAAGAATATGGAGACATCATTAGCATGGATTAAAATTTGAAATATATACTAACAATAAAATATTGAAGTATATATTAACATAGAGTAAATTGTACATGATAAAGAGAATACGGTTTGAACTAAACAAGTACTATGATTTCATGATTCAAAACCATCATAGAGAAGCTAATAAAGTGTTTAATTCTATGAGTTTAAAGTGTAATGCTACATTAAACATGCTGCATTTGGAACGTAATCCTTATGTTAATGATTTGGTGTAGGAAATTCATCTTTTTTGATTCTGGTGTTAGTTCTGTAATCTATATCAAAAATAATTAAGCAAGAATATAAGAAATAATATGTATTGTAGATTAAGGTATAATTTGTTTGGAAGGGTAAGTTTCTTAAATATAACATTGATAGATAATTTTTATTATATTGGGGAAGAGATTATATGTGACATTTGTTTCATTTTTTGAAGAAATAATTGTTATGTAGATCTCATTGTTCCATATTTTCTATTCACCATGGCAGCACTAAGATGTATAAAAACCATAGAGAGTATTATTTATGGGATGGAATGAAAAGAGATATTTCTAACATTACTGTGAAGTGTTTGAATTGCCAGTAGATTAAAAAAGAATGATAGTTTACAAAGGGGATGCTTTATCTTTTGGTAGATATAGAGTGGAAATGATTAAATATATCCATGTTTTTATTAGTAGGATTACCAGGTACTTATCAAGGTAACAATGTTATTGGGTTATTATTGAGTGATTGGTCAAATCAACTCATTTTCTTCCTATTCGAGGCACTCTATCTTTAGAAAAACATTTTAGGTTGTATCATAAAGATATATCCAGGTTACATGGAGTTCCTCTCTACATTGTACCAGATCATCATATCATGTACACCTCTAACGTTTGGTAAGTCCTTTTGAATTCGATGGGTACTGAATTACATTTTAGTAGTTCTTTTTATCCTCAATCAGATGGGAAGACAGAACAAATATTTCACACATTTTAAAATATCCTACATTCTTTCTCAATATTTTACTTGGGATTTTGGGATTAATATCATTTTTGGTTGAGTTTTCTTATAATAACAGTTTCCAATCCATTCTAGAGATGGCACTATTTGAGGCAGTATATAAAAATTGGTGTCGAACTCTAGTATTTTGGGATGATGATGGGGAAGGAATGTTGATGGGACCATAGTTGGTAGAGGAAATGGAATATAATGTTTAGTTGAGTCAAAGACACATGAGAAAAGATCAAATAAAGAAGAAATTTTATGCGAATAACTATATGATGGATCTTTCTTTTGATGTCTGTGATCATATTTTTCTCAATTTTTCCATAGAAAAGTCTGATGTGTTTTGGTAAGAATGGGAAGCTATGTCCATGGTTCATTGAACGTTCATAAATAATAGAGAACGTTGAGTCAGTTTTCTACTAAGTGGATTTTCCTCTAATTTATCATAAGTACACAATGTTTTTCTTGTTTAAATTTGAAGAAATTTATTCCCTATCCATCTCGTGTTTTCATCCAAGAAGTTGTTTATTTGGAAGAAAATATTTATTATCAGGAATAACCTGTACATATTATTGACTATAAAGAGAAATTATTGTTGAATATGGTGATTAATTAGGTTTTTTTTAAAAGACCATATTATTGAAGAACCGACATGGGAATCTGAAAATTCTATGAGGGAGAAATACCCCCACTTTTTTAATAAATTAATAAAATTATGAGGATACTATTTCCAAAAGGGGGGAAGGATATAACATCCCATGTAATTAAGGAATAATACAATTTCATATCAATTAATATTTATGAATTAAATTTTAATTTAAATTTAAATGGGACACTATGTTTTATAGTGTACGTGACACCCAATAATGTGTTCCTCTAAATCTCACATTGCACACTAGATTGAGTTATACAAAAAATAATAATATATTATTATTATTATTTTAAGTGGTAGTTATCAAAAATTTGTTTTATTGGTAGAAAAAAATAAAACTAACTATATTATGTTTACAAATGTTTATTAAATGTTTTTACTTTCTTCCAATTGAATTTTATGGGATTAAAATAAGAATAAATCTAATTTTAAGCATAAAAATCTATATTATTATATTATGGTAGTATTTCCACCATTTGATAGGGAACCCTTACTAAAAAGAACTTTGATAGTTTTATATTATTTATAACAAGAATTAAACCTCTCCTTATTAATTTTATTTTCAAAATTTACTTTTTTCGAATTTTTGGGCTTTTTCGGATAATATCAAATTTTTAATGAGTAATTAAAAATACTGCATTTTACGTCAAAATAATTTATACATCCAAATTATTTATAGAGTTATATTATATTTTTAATTGGGTTTAATTTATAATTAAATAATATTATTTTTATTTAATCATATTAAGGTCATTTGAGTAATTTTATATTGATATTGTATATAAAACTTATTTGAAGTTTTGAACACCTCTTTTACCTTCCTTCTGGTCACTTCTGCAGGACTAGTGTGAAATTTCTTTTAACATCTTCTATGAATTGAATTTTCAAAAAATGATATGCATGGTTGTAATCCATATAAAAACTTTGATCTAATTAGATCATAATATATTTTTTGAATATTAACTTCGGAATATTATTTCACACGGTTAAGGGTAAATCATGTAATTAAAGATAAAACTAATATTATAATATTATAAAATTACCCTAACACTTGTTATAATATTATTAAATTAGTTATTTTACACCAATACATTACCTGGCCCTAATTTTTTTCCATTAGAATCCACTTGGTTGTCATTATGATATTTATTATATTTTATTTTATGATATGTTAAAAATAAAATACTGATATTTTTAATAAGTAAAACATTTTCAATATTATGATATATAAAATATAAATGAGACTATAAAGATTAGTTTGAAATCTATAATATTTAACCTCATCAGGATAATTTATTTATAATTTTAATAAACTCAATAATTAAATTTAAGTATGATACAATGATGATGTAGTAATATATATATGAAATGATGAATCAAATAAATGATATTAATATTACTTAAATAAATATAATTTGAAATATTTTATTACATAAATGAATTTTTTATAGTACATTTTCTTGTAATACATTTGTTGAAGTAGTTTTTCTAAAGTAAAAAATTTGTTATTATTTTTATAAGGTATGTAATGAATAATGTCAATACTGACATAATTAATATTTTAATATATAAAATACCAATTTAATGATATTTTTCTACAAATCTAATATTAGACCAAACATATTATGTAAGTATAATAATGTAATTTATTACTCATTAATTGGTCTTTTATGTGTTATGGTAATTAATATAACCTAAAAGAATAAATTACATGGTAATATTATAAAAGAGAAATGGGGTTGAAACAAAAAATAAAAGATTTAAAAAGGTATTAAAACTTTTATAAATTTAATTGGTTGATTATATTTAGACCCATATTATTCCTATTTTATATTAAATTAATTTTTACCCAATTAAAATTGAAAATGATTTTATATTTATTTAATATATTTATTAATTCTAATAATGCCCCTCCTATATTATATAAAAATTCACCCATTATTATCTATTAATAACACTTCCAAAACCATTTGGTTCAGCCACATCCTGCCCATATTCCTTCATTGATTCCCTACCCACATTCATGATTCCTTAGTTTAGTCAGAACAACCTATTTAGAGGTGTTAATGTGTTAATAAAGTTGATAATCTATAATAAAGGCAATGTTTTTATTTAAGTGTTTCTATTTTATTTATTCTTCCACTTCCTTTAAATCTAATTAATCCTTGATAAAATAATAAATATAGTATAATAAATATTATTTGATTTTATTATGTTAATATCATCACGTAAATCCATATAAAGTTTAATTAAATGGGAAAATAATTAATCATTCAAATGTACATGTGAACTATCACCTCCATGAACCATTAACTTTTTTTCCATAACCATATCTCAAGAATGGATACAATTTTATAATTAATGTTAATATTTTATATTCAGGACATATTTATCATTATAATTGAATAATATATCAATTATGGTCTTATATCCCATGCACATAAAAATTTTAACATCATTCGTACGTACGTGTGTATTATCACATCCATGAAGAGATGTGATTCATTTTTAATAACCACATAACATGGAATATATATAATAATATTTAAATTATTAATATAATATTAATTTCATTATTATAATTCTGTAAATATAAAATAATATTTACCTTCTTTACATAATGATCTCTGAAAAATGAAACAGTTACTCATGTGTACGTTCCCTTTACTGTCTCAATGATTGTAACACTGTTAATTTTTCATATCCATATTTAAAAAATGGATTTAAATTTATAATTTATATATATAATTTATAATTATTTCATAAATGTTTTTGTATATATGATGGATTTTTTACCACATGTACTATTGACATCAAATAAAGATCCTTTTTAACTCATGTACTGAAAATCGACAAAACGTCTGACAGGAACTTAAATAATTATATAATGATTAAAACATGGTAATAATTGATATAAAAAAATAATAAATAGAAAAAAATTCATGAAAAAAATTATAAAATACTCTATGTTTGCTATTTTGTAAGATGAGGAACAATCGTGGCAAATCAGGCTTGAGGTAAGGTACTTCTTCTCAGTCTCTTTTCATTGAGGCATATTTTGATAATATACAACAACTTATTTTATATGGTGTGTCATTAACCCATTTGGTTTTAAATTTCATTAGAAATTTTTCAAAAGTAACATTCTTATATGAATAGTTTTACTAAATGACAACAAGAATTTTTTTAATGTATACTGTGACAATTAGTTTCTACAACCATGACTATTATTTGATATTTTGATTCCTATACAAGATGTATTGTTTAAAAAAACTAAATACTATATTCCCTTTTCATGTATTTTTTATTGAATATGGTTTTGATAATGTATTGATTCTATCAGTATCATGAAATTATATCATGTTATTTCAAAGTGGAAATGTAATTTTTCGTTTATGTGTTTTTATGTGTTATGAATATGTTAAGCTTTTTGAAATTATTTATGTATATGTGTGGTTCCATGATAAAATAAGGGTGGGTGATCCTATGATATCTCTCCAATGCATTGTTTAATTATATAGAGTTAATTTTTTGGGATTCTACTAAGATATTAAGGGAATATAATTTGATTGGTATTCCGAACATAATGAAGAAGGTTAATCTCTATGTATACATAAAAGATACAATGTAAGAATTATATTGATTCCATAATTTACCTTAATGATTTATGAATTCTATGAGTTTTATATGAATATTCTTATTTCATGTGGTATGATAATGGTTTTGTGCTATATTGGTGAAAATTAAGATTTTATGATTTTATTTTCATGAGTTTATAATAATCATGGACTAACGGCTCCATTCCCTATTTTATATCCCATATTGAGGTTTTTTTATACTACCAATTTTTTGAATTGTTTTCCACAGAGTATTTGGATGGGTAATATAATGGATGATGTTAAGATTAATTTTATGAATATTTTTTTCCAGAAAAATAATTCCTATTTTATTTTAATGTATTTTAGATAATAAAAAATGTATAGCATGTAGACGTGACTACTTTGTAATAATTGATATTTCATGTAATAATTATAGACTAATCTACTAAAAATATAAACCTAAAAATATCGTAGATATGAATTAATGTAATTTATTTACTTAACTAAAGATTATTTAACATTAAATTTAATGGACTTATACTATCCATCGAAGAAGAAAGAGTCATTGGTAAGAGCCCCTCTAAAAAGATAGAAGATTATACTTGAGTTAAAAGATGACTAAATTAAACTATCAAGTATTTGAAGTGAACCATAATACCTAAAATCGTGATCTTGATATTGTTTCTCATAGAATTCCTAGCATTACAACTTATCCAACAAACCATTGTGAGAACCGCAAGAAGAATGGTAATGATCGAACTGACCTGAAAAACACCTAGAATCATGTGAGAAATAATATCATAAATGGATTAACCTTGATTAGAGATACCCATGAACACATAGATGAGTTTAAAAAAAATAACCCAATCACCATTGAATAAAATATTTCATAGATTTTCCACTATAGGAGAAGAACAATGTACACAACTCGAAGCCAACTAAATCCCCTACCTTTGATTATTATTTTCTATATGTAACACCTAGTTCATAAAATTTCAAACCAATAAATTTAATTTCATAGGTATATATTTTATCTATATCATGTTGGTGTCCTCTTTGTTATCATAGATTTCCTGAAATAGTGTATGATAATAATATATACTAAACTAGCTAGATGGAGAGTCTACAAATAGACACCTATAAGGTTCATTCACGAGCTAGATGTTGGGATGAATGGATTTTTGATCCTCACTGAGGATTGAGTTTACGAATACAAGATATTTATTGGATTATCAGCATGAAATATAAGTTACATATAAACCTAGAAAATATATAGGATCAGCTCCTTCCCAAATATCCTTCCAGAAACTGAGTTCACCACAGCCCAAAACCAATCTCACGTTCTCCTTGATGACATACATCTTATCAAAAATGCATCACAAAATATTAGAAAACCTCATATGACCATCAACTCATATCACGCGGTATGTGTTGTATCTAGATCATATAAATCTTTCCCAACATGAGTTTCCATCAATAATATATCAAGCTAACTTTTTCATCATTTGTAGTTTTGACCGAGAGACGGGACGAACATTAATTCTTCCTACCTCAATTGGTTTCACAAACGTTTTATATGTTCCACCAAGGAATATTCCATTTTGAAAACAAAATTACAAAATTATATTATATTAAATTGTTGATAATCTTCTAAAAACATTATTTATTTCAAGGAATAGTGAAAAATACTACTTTTTTACTGAAAACTCTCTTTTCATAAAATGAATTTAAGAAGAGACATTTTATTATAAAATAGTTTTAAAATAAAAATTTTCCATTTATATAATTAATAATACATTTATTACCATTCAAAATATTTTTTTTTATATTTTTGTATAAATTGTTTTGATAGTTATAAATCATTTTCTCTGGAAAAGGGTTTTCCATCACTGTTTCTAAGTTTATTTTAATAGTAATATATACGACATTTAGATATTTTATGTTGGAAAAATTATTCCATATATGGAATCATAAGTTAAAAATTTGATAATTATAAAACTTTTATTTTTATTAATTATGAATTGTAAACTTGGTAATCATTTTCACCTTGATATGGGTGAAATAATTTAAAAAAAGGTTATAACATTGGGATATGAATTTAAAATATTCTCTGACAAATTAAATTTCTTAATTTGATTAGAGTATCTCAGAAATTAACATACAATTCTTGAATATATGGTCTCTTGGTGCCATTTTGTTGTGATTACTACCTTTTTATTAAATTATGACAATAATAAATAAAAAATTTCACCCTCTTGATTTTTATATCTCTATCATTTTTACATAACGACAAAATTATGATATTTTCAATTATAAATGTTCATATTAAATATATATTGAATTTTTTCATCTGAATATATTTCATAATTTTAGTGATTTAATAATTACCTTAAAGGTTTACACAATGCTGATAGATTACTTATTCAACTAATAGATAAATAAAATAAATTATTTAAAAAAAATTAAAAAAAATGAAATTTTGATTAATTATTGTGTTCAAAAAAATTATAGATTAATATAGAATATTAAATTTTTTTCAAAGGTTTATATTCTAATTCTATTATGGGCATCTTGCTTTCGAAGTCAAATGTTTTCAATAGTACATAAATTTAAATTAATAGTATTTTATGAGGAAAGTATCTTATTAAATTATTTAAAATTCTGAAAATTATTAAATGTGTAAATTAAGGATGTTAAATTGAAAAAAATCACCCAATGGTCATTTATGATCCAATTTTTAACTTATACATAAAATTTTAACACTTTAATACCAATCATTTCATTGCCATAGTTAATATTAATTTTGTTTAACCAAGGGTTTAAACCAAATAAAAATTCCTATAATGACATCAAAACATATAAAAATTTTATTAGATGATTATATTTAAATCTTATACTATATTTACTATAATATATGTTCATTTTGAAGTTTTTTCCTTGAAAATTACTTAATAATATTTTTCCTTTTTAGTATTATTATGCGAGTCATTTTCATTAGTTATAAAAGGACACCCTTTTCTTTTTTCAATATGTAAAATTAAAATATGTATCTCAACTAAACATGAAAAAAAAAATTATTGACAATAATAGTAAAAAATTAGAGGTGATGGAATTGTTAAAATAAAACTCCATGTTTCCATAAAAATGGATTTAAATGAGATCTCTTGAAGAAGTGGTAATTGTTTTACCCAATCTATTTCTATTAATTTGTTTTTCTACCACATTTTAATATATTATAATTTTAAAAAATAGATTAATTATTTTAATTATAATTAAATTTTAATCTGATTATAAAATAACCAATATCCACTATCATTCCATGAAATGATAATTGGTAGTGTCATTCACAAATATATGTATACTACAACCTACAAGAAGTGAAAGATTTATTTTTCTAAAACAATATTTCATGGATGGTTATTTTGATGGTTTTAAATTTTATATATGAAATTTATGATATATTTTTTCTTCTATAATTATAATATCATATCTACCTTCTTACCCTCCAATTAATTTAAAATGATAATTTTACTCATGCGTATGTGTGGCATAACACCTCCATGAAGCGATTTCATTCTATTTTAGATTTCTCGTTACATGGACGGTAATAAAGAAATATTTTGTGAAAATTTATGATATATATGATATATAATTACGATCTATTGTTTGAATTAGTAGAGCTTATATTGCTGGATGGCGGAACCCTGTATGGCGTAGCAAATGAGCTCGCTACGGGAGGCCCCCTCTAAGCATCGACCAGAAGGGGGCAATGTATCTCCTCGTCCTACGAGATTTGATCCCTCTTCCTAACTTGATTTCCCGGAGATTGAGGTATGCCCTGAGGATCCGAATCAGGTGAATGGTGAACTCTCTGTCCCAATTTCCTCTCTGGAGTTTGCGAAGGCGGTGTCACAGCTAGATCTCGTCCTCGTCGCAAGATTTGGCAAGAATCGACCCTCAGTTGATAGCATTCACAGGTTCGTCTCCTCTCCCTAGAAGCTTAATAATAAAGCATTGGTAAGGCTGTTAGATTCAAGGAATTTTATGATCCGTTTCTCTTGTGAGGATGATTTAGTTTTTGCTGGGTATTCGGCGCTGAGAGTGTTTGATGGGTTCATGTTTTCTCTTTTTCGCTGGTCCTTTTAGTTTCATCGGCATCATGATCCTCCAACCACGGCATTATGGGTTGAGCTTCCTGGCCTTGCTTTAACATTCCAAAATCCATAAATTCTACGTGTTATTGGAAATAAAACTGGTCGTTTCCTATTTATGGACCTGCGGACCCGTGTTGCTTGCCATCCAGTTGCCCCATGAATCTGCGTTGAAGTCGACGTCTCGAAACCATCGCTTGAATCTGTGTGCATTGAGGTTGAGGGTGAGCTCTGATGGCACCAATGTGTGTGATTTGAGTCGTGGACACCCTTCTGTGTGAATTGCTGTCGACATGGTCACTTAGTTACCCTCGGTTGCCGCATTCCTCGCCATAGTGACCACGACACATTGCAACCTCCTATTTATCATGTGTTTCACACCACATCAAAGGCATGTGGATTGAAGGATGCTAGTATTGATACACCTAGTGGAGAGGAAAGCTTGGAGGCACCGGGCGATGCTGCTCCTACTCTGAGGAAGGAGTCCATTGACAGTTTTAATCCATCAGTTAGAGAGGTTTTTGACAGATTGAAGCATGATCTCAATTTTATTGATGCTGTTGAGTTAGGCCGACTGAAGGAGATCTCAGTACCTGAATGTGGCAATAGTGTGTCAGGTAAGAGGTACGGGGATGCTTGTCTAAAGGAAGAAAACGCCATATCTCTAAGTAATCGATTTGCAGAGTTGTCTGATCTGGAGTTCAATTCTCGTGAAGCACAACACCCACTTCAGGATACGATCACAGCTGAAGATGATAAGTCTGGTTGTGGTGATAATAAGGGAATGGGGGAGCCTGCTGGGGACCCGGCGGTCCTGATACAAGAGGACCCAAATGAGGGATATGTTGGGCCGCAGAAGTGTGCACCTATGCATTTGATGAAAAAGGTTCCTAAAACAGTAGCTGGAAAACATTCTGAGGATGTGTTGGATGTGAATGTTACTTTGGAGCAGCATGATGTTGAGGAGATATTCTTGGAGAGGCATGAGTGCCTAGAGGCAAGCGGAACACATAATTTTAATGAGGAGTACCCTCTGTGCTTGACACCTGTTGAGGGTAACAAGGAACCATCCCGGGGTATAGCCTCCTTGGTGTATGAGACCTCTCAAATGGTGTATGAGGGGAAGGAGAACCAAGGATGTTGTCCAAAGGATCACATGAAGGAGTCATATAGTGAGATTCTTAGGAATTGGGTGAAAAGGACTGAAAGTAATGGAGCTTCCACCGCTCCACCAAAGAGGAAACCCAGGAAAGATTACTCCATCATGCCGAGGACAATTTTCACCAGGTCTTCTACAAAAAATGGAAAAAAAGTGAAAGACACGGGTCACATGAGGGGACGAAGTAAGCCCACTAAATCTGTGTCCCCAGTGGAGTTACGTCGAAGGGAGAAATACTTATAAATGTTAAGTCAACATGCTTCGCACTCTGAATGGGAGTCGACGGATCTGGATGAGCTCTCAGAAGGTGGTGGTGGTGACATCTTTGATGTGTTCTGATATATGAGGTTGTGATTTATGTTTTTATGCTGTATTTTTCTTTTCTACACTATGTACTTTCTATCCTTTTTTTAATAAATTTCTGGGGGACTAAGCACTCGGCCTAGTCCTGCACCTTCCATGTCTATGATATATTATTAGTCTATAAATTTTAATTATTACTTACATTTGTTTCAATTAATCTGTTAAAACGTGAAAGCAATGTCTATTCGTACATATGACCTACTGTCTCCCTGAGTTGTGTAATTCCTTTTTCTATATCTACATTTTATATATTAATCAATATATATATATAATGAATATATATGATATTTATTTCATGATAACATTTCTTGAGATGATGTATTCATGATCAAATTATAAACAATGGAATAATCAAACTAGTATTATCAAGAAAAAAATAGTGAACACCTAGAAATAATGATTTTTATAGGGAATTATTAAAAAATGGATGTTGAAATGTTATAAGTGGGTCAAATATGATATCATAATTATGTAAAATCATTTTTATAGAATTAAAATAACTTAAATTTAATATAATTTATTTTAGATTTCTTTTGATAAAAATCATAATTGAGGTAAGTGATTTATGTTATAATCAATTTCTTTTATGTAAAACCGATTTTATTCCTCATTTCAGTAAAAAATGTTTTTTATTAAAATAAATGTATTTGAAAAATGTCGTCGAAAATAATTTAAATATAAAAAACAATTTTTTAAATCTAGTTTCACACATTTTTACATTTAAAAAAATGTTTTTTAAGGAATACTTTTATTTTGTTTCAAATGGGATAATTTTTACTTTTTATTGAAAATAAGAAGTGATTATTTTTTTTAAAAACATGAAATGAATTGATTATCATAAGCTCATCAAAACTCAATGATTTGATGATTAATTTAAAATATTGACATTTTTTTAAATAATAAATTACTCAAATGTTTGAACGATACAAATATTATAAATAATTGACTTCAATGTGAAAGTGTCTTTTCCTCAAGAAATTCTCCTATGATATTTTAATAGTTTTTTAATCTATGAGAACAAATTTAATTTTATGTGTCTATTTATTTACATTGGGTTTAATCAAGTTATAAAATCCATTTCTTATCTATTTGTTATTATGTGATGAAATTATAAAAATTTTATAAAACCCATTTCATTTTCAAGGGTTTTGATAATATGAATGATTTACGGTATTATGGAACACATATATATGATTTTAATAATGTTATGGTTGGTACATGAGTAAAATGTGCCTAAAAACATTAATAAGATTTGGATACCTCATGAGATAATTATAACATGATGAGGAGTGTACCCAGATCAGTTAGGGGATCTGTCCATTGTCAATGTTTTAGAAGTAAACCTTTACGGCAGATATGATTTAATGGGGAGTGAACCCAATCCATTGTGATATTATTGGCAGTGATCCATATCTAAGGAATTTAATTTTTATTCTTATTTTTATTTCATAAACTTATGTTTAATTCTAATATTATAATTTCAT
The DNA here is from genome assembly GCA_963277665.1 of Viscum album. Lineage (NCBI taxonomy): Eukaryota > Viridiplantae > Streptophyta > Magnoliopsida > Santalales > Viscaceae > Viscum > Viscum album. The sequence continues at coordinate 932,202,641 of OY728129.1, read as the reverse complement.
GGATCATGTTCTTTGATTATTTTATGATTCAAGTGTTATAAACACCACATCCTTATTATATAACTCTATATTATGATCTATGACATACAAGTTAAGGTTTTTAATGGATAAAGTCATGTTATCATACCATTGTACTAAAATTATGTTCAAGTTATCATATAACAATTTGAAACATTTTTTACTTGGGTTATAAAGAAGGTTTTTATGTATGATTTTTATATTAATGGTGTTATTTATGAAGAAATTAGTAAGAGATGATGTAGTTAAATTATGATCTAGTTGTTTATATATACAAATTTTGAAGGATATTAAACACATATTTTTTTGATTTGATTTTGAATTTATGTATTGAATATTAAAATAATAATATGAAATATCTATGTATGATTATTATTGTTCTATGAAACCCAGATATTATTAAACGAATACTATGTCTGATATAAAATAATATACACAAAACTGAGTATGGACAATCGATAAAAATTATTATTTAAATATGATAGTGATGACATAGACATTGAATTTGGGGGAATAAATATGATTAACCACAATTTTAAATATATATAAATTTCGAACTCAATTAAAATTTATTTGTCATTTATTAGGAAATAAGCCCAATTTTTTTTAGTAATGTCAATTTATTCTTCATAAATACTTTTTCTTGAGAAATGTTTTTATTTATTTTTCTGAGTGAATGTTATAATTAATTTAAGAAAATTTTATAAATTATATTTGATAAAAAGGATATACTATTTTATTTCATCATGTAAAAACTCTTATAGAATTACTGTTTTTTTTAAATTTTTTTTTCTTTAATCAATAGTTAAAAATATACATTTTTATTGACAACTATATTTTTGTTTGAATAATTTAAAAATATATATTATTATCAGAAATTAATTAAATTAAATTTATTTATATTAAATTATAAATAAATATATTTATGTTCATTGAAATCATTTTTATGGTAGTATTTATTAAAAATATTTTTATAATTAAAACACAATCTAATAAAAGACAAATTTATATTTTGTTTTTCATTTTGTTTTTAATTATTTTTTTTCACTTTAAGAAATTTAATCCTGAAAATTGGAATCAAATTTTTCAATCATTATTTCTCAATTTGGTAAATATTTCCCCTTTATTTTTTTATTATGAATAGTGACATTATAAAATATTTTTTACCTCATTAATTGAAAACATGTAAAATAGTTTAGAACATTTTGATATGGAATCAAAATCTCTATGAAAACTGATGTTATCTTGTTTTATTAGTGGATTTCATCTATTTACATCACATTATCAAAAATATGAATACTTGGAGAGATTTTTTTTCAATTTTATCCTTTTTATATTTAAGTAACAGATAAATTAAAAAATGTAACTTGTTTTCTTTTTATATTTTTAATATTTTCATAGAATGATAAAAAAATTATTATTGGTTAAAAAAATTATTTGAAATATGAAGGAAATTCAGTTTTAAATTTTATTTTATTTTTAAATTTCTATTATGAAATATTTATCTTAAATTATAAAACAATAGTGACATAGTGTTCGTGCAATAAAAAAAATAAAATATACTATTATAAATACAGTAAATGTAAAACATTTTTGAAAAAAAAGGAATTCGGTAATTTTTCAAGATAATTAGTTAATACTAGATATTTTTTAGATGTTTATATTCTTATTACATTATTTTCTTTTTTTCAATATGAAATTATGTGAATAGTTTTTAAAATGACATTAATATTACTTTATTTAAAATATAATTTGCAAAATTATTTAAAAATCATAAAAACATTGTAAGAAAAAAATTATAAATATATATGGTCTAAAATTAGATATATTTACCATTTAAAGATAATAATTACTTTATTTGTGACATTATAACCATTTAATAATGAAAAACTCATTAACATGGTTGAGGTTAGAATTTGTTTTCTAAAGGTTTAATGTAAAATATAATGTTTAAAATTATATATAATCCTTATAGAAAATTTATTATTGATTTTATTATGAAAATATATTTCTTATATTTTATTTCTTTCTATTTTAACTATTTTAGATGATTCAATCACATATTATATCATAATATTTCACATATTACCAAAAATAACATTGATTGTATTTTATAATAAATAAGAATTTGTTAGATAATTAAAATTTCATAAAAAAATCATTAACAATTTTAATTGTGTATAGATTAAAATATCATCCATGGTCCATTTATGGGTCATTTTTTCTTAAATAGTATCTTTCGTTACCCTTAAACTGAAAAACGTATGTTGTCATTGTAATTTTTGAAAGGGTTAAAGGGGGGTTAAAACAAACAAATAAGGATGGAAACAACACCCAAACATGTAAATATTTTATATGATGATATTATTTTAAGAAATCATATTATAATATAGTTATATCTATTTTTAGAAATTTCAAAATGGAAATTAATATATATTAATGTAACTCATTATAAAATTCAAAGAATGTCCTTCTGTGACTTATAATATGGCATCCACTCTCATATTCTATCCCCACTTCAAGAGATATTGTTTTAGCAAATATATACCATAATATCTTCCTTTGTTTCATCATCACATCCTATATATTTGATTTATTTTCAAAATACCATCCATTCCAGGATTAAGCTGTGATGCCAAAATAGGTTTCACAAAGAAGAGGTATGACTCTTAACTGAGTTTTTTCAATTTTTTTCTTCTCATAAGATATATAAATATTTCTTTTCAATAATAAAATAAAAAATTAATTTAAAAAAATATACTTAAATTTTATTATGATTATTCACCCCAAAATATAAACCTTATATTCTATAAAATTATAATTGAAAGTGGCCCTCATGAGTATGTGTGGACTACATTCTCCATGTATCGATACAATTAATTTTCATTTTAAATATTTAATGAATGTTTATTTTTATATTTTTAATATTAATTATATTTATGAAATAATTACTGTTTTTAATTATAATGTCATATATTCCATCACAAATTTTCAACTGTTGGAAACCAATAATGTCACTTGTGTATACATGTGGACTAAAACCTTCATGAAGTGATGTGGTTACATTTTCATTTAATATTTTCAAGGATGATAAAATATATTTATTTAAAATATATTTATAATATATGTGAATTTATAATTATTTTTATGTGAGTATTTTTATTTAACATTCTCTAATTTCGTTCTTTTGAAATTGAAAATATGTATCATCCATATGTATAGAATACCATCTCTACGAATGGTGTAAGCTACTATTATATTATAAATTTTATTGATTAATATAAATATATAATATTACATTTTTTTTAAATTTTTTTATTATGAAATAAATATTAAATTATAAGAATATAAGCTACCAAAATGAAATTTTTAATAAAAATGAAATAGTTGCCACCTACGAACTATGATTTTAGAAATTAATTATTACTATGGGGAGATAAAATATCATAAGTGGATAATATGTGATATTATAAGTATTTAAGTTAATCATAAATATAATTATAATAAATTTAAATTTTCTATAAATTTAGTTAAATATATCTCGAATCATATTGAACTTGATGTAAGGGTTTATCATCTCAAATTGTCTTTTTTAGGACATATGAAATGTTGTGAATCTATGTTTTCTTATGAGGTTTACATACAACTTCATTGATAGATTATTTCATAAATATACTTATGATAGTGATATTTTATTTTTCATTTGATAGTATTCTTTCATATGAATTATCATTCAAATGATACCAAAATAGTAAGGGGTTTATCTTACAATATCGTTGTTTATCAGGATTGCTTATGAATAAATTTACAATTTTTAAATTTCATTATATTTATCTAAATAATATAGTTAATTTTCATCTCATGTGGAAATTTCGTGATAATAATGTTTTTTCATTTCATTTTCCTCACATTATGTACTTAAGAGTACGGATGAATGTTTTTAATGCAAAATGGATTTTTTTCTCTCTTCGTTTAAAAATCATTTTTCATCCATTTTATTATTTTGAAAAAAAACCAAAATATTATCTTAATTAACATATGATAATTTAAATTTATTTATACCCACATATTAAAATTTATATAAAAAATAAAATGTTAAATATTATCATTTTCCAATTGATGTATATTTGACTTTTTTCAAAGAATGGGAAAGGGATGTTTGTTTTATCATAAATTCCATGAAACAATTTCTCATTGTCATGAAAAATAAATTTTATGAATATTCCAATAAAATTATCCAAGGTTTACTTTTTTTTAAAAACCTAATATTTTGATAATTTTTATATTTCAAATCAATTATTTCAAAATAAAAAATTGACTTTTTAAAAGAAATATTCTTGAGATATTTTGAAAAAAATTTCACTAACAATATCATCCTTTGGTTTTATTTATGATTTATTGGTGATATGGTCTAAGGATACCAAAATAATTCTATCTCTAGATGGTTTATGATTTTGATGATGAGATTTTCAATAAACCCATTCATTCTCCTTGGGTTATGCTATTATTAATATATGTAAGGATTATAAAAATCACTTTATTCAAATAAGTTAGGATGTGATGATATGATTAATGTTTTATGATATTTTTGAATACAATACATGACATTCATTATCATATGTGTTGGTCTTGAATTATGTATCCCTCTAATGAATTGGTTAATGTTTTATATCTCCTGAGATAATTATTGGAATAGTTTGTTGTTTTTGATATAGAATTGTAAATAAGTCAATCTGCTTAATAAACTATGAGATGTAGAAAGTGATTTCTAATCCTGTATAATAAATATGATATGATTTTATTTCTACTATGTTTTTATGGACTCATTATTTAACCTTGATATATTACATGGTATCTATACCTATTATGGTACCAAAATTTATATCATCAAATTATGTTTTATGAATGATTTGTGAAGATTTAACAAATTTATGATTACTGCCTATTGTGATAATAAATTCTTTGGCCACAAATAATTATTTTGATCAATAAAAGTTTGGGTATGATCTATAGATTTTTTTTCATTAATTTATTAATTTTTACTTATCTTATGCATTTGAATGATCATTGATTGATATCTCCAATGTTAAGCCTTTCTAATCCTATCACCTCACCCTTTATTAGTATTTTCCCCATGATAAAAAGTAATATTTTTTAAATATGATGTGATTAATATGGTTTTTAGTTTTTATAATCTATGTGATGTATGTTTCAGATCTTTTATCTTCTATGAGTATTTGAATACAATAGTAAAAAACACTAAACCAATAGGATTATATCATAGATTGTTATTTTATTTATTGAATATTCATCTAATAAAAAGTAATATTGATGTATGAATGGTATGGGTCACTATAGTTGGTATCTGAGAAGGGTTTAGTAAGTATTTTAATATTATGATTTGTGAAATTTTTTGAAAACATTTGGGATAAGTCTATTTATTGGAAAACATGTTAATGTATTTATAAGGTGGAGATTATCTGTCAATACTAGTAATAAATCCAATTATAGATACTACAATTAGATATAGATTTAACACATATTCCTCGAGGGGTAATAACCACAAAAATGGTTAATCAAGAATATCTCAACCATAATTCTAGTTCATGGTAATTGTTCCCTTATGGTCACATGTTTTTATATTTCTTTTGTATATTATTAGGTTAATAAACAATTTATTTACAAACCATTATAAAGAATTTGAATAGATGATGACCATCAAAGGTCTTTCTTAAACGTATGGTGTCATATATAGAATAGAAGCTGTCATAATTTAGGCATACTATAAATGCTTTTTTCAATATTCCTCATTATGAATATTGTTACAAACATTAGGATTTTTTTGGTTAGTCAACAACTAGAACTAATATAATTAATGTTAATACTGACAGAAAATGGAATCATTTTCTTAATTATAAATAAAATTAAAGGGATGTTTTTATGTAAACATATTGATTATTCCTAATTAGTTATCCCATTTTATAATTAAAAATCTAAACATTGGTGAGTTTCATGATAACACTAATGGTATAAGGACAGATTATCATGAATACCATATAAGAATGAATATTTATTTAACACCCCAATATTTCATTATACGTTTCTCTTTCAATAATGCAATAGCTTGCATTGTACGCAAGATCGAGATTCTAACACACCGCGACCAATAAAAGTATCCATTATGAATAGTAATAAACACCTTTTGAAATTATATAAATTTTATATTTCAAATTTGACTTCATTTTTGAATTTTGACTATCGAAATTATCCTAAGTTGAATTTTTTGTAATTTTCTGAGAACTTCTGATTTTCTATGAATAGAAAAAAATACATAAAAACAATTTTTTTAATCAAAATAATTTAAAGTGATAAATTATACTATTGAGTGGTTTTTAAGTATAATTAGAATATATTTTTACCAATTTATCCAATGGTAGTCATTATAATTAATTTCACTTTGAAATTGGACATAAACAATTGTCAATCTTTTGATATATATTGTTTCTTAAAAACACGCTATTTGTTGTGACAACAAGAATTAATTCCAAAATTAATTCATGAAACTTATATGTTTTGAATTTTGTAAAATAGACATCATTTTTGAATTTGGAATATCAATTATAGATTAGGGTGAAATTTTGGCATTATTCTGAAAAACATCAATTTTTGATTAATAGTGAAACCTCTAAGTAGTAGATAAAAAACTGATTTTTCCTTTAAATGAAACATTACCACTTCTATGAATTGAATTTCGAAAATCCAACATACATCATTGTCATTACAAAGTAAAATGTTGTAAAATGTGATTAAAATATTTTTTTAAGAATAGTAACTTTTAAGTTTTATTAATCTTGATTAAAGGTAATTAGTGAAATTGAAGGTAAAAAAGATATTATAAAAATATAAAAATATCTTGAAAATTGTCCTACCCTTAACTTATGAGTCTTGGGAGAACAATAAAATCCATGGGTTAACTTGGGGACCCCATAGAGCCACTTGGGTAAAAAATGACATTAATAACTTTTTATTTAAAATAAAAATAAAATTTTCACAAAAATGTGTTATTTTACTAAAACAATAATTACATGGGGTTATATAAGTTCACATTTCTACTATAAATATTCATTGGAAATCTAAAAATATTTCCTAAATCATGGAATTTTTTTTATAATTTTTAGACATTAAATAAAATAAATTTTTTATGACACTATGATGATGCAGTGATTACCTCATTAATTAGCGATTTAAATAAAATTAAAAGATAATGTAAAATATAGGACATAGACTTGTCTAAAACCTATTGGATTAGTATAGGTTGAACCCTTACCACATTATCCTCGAAATATATCATTGTGGGACCTTTGAAATATGAAAATAACTTCATAATAATGTAACATTTCCTGACCTTCCAAATGTGTCCCTCCTCTCCTATTATAAAAGGCCCCCACCTCTACCACCTTATTCACACCATCAAGCCATTTGGATCATCCAAATACTGCCCAAATACTCTCCCAACTTCCCTATATTACTCCTTGAAGCCTAAATTTGGACAGAAGTCTTCCCAAGGAAACCTTTGGCTCAAATCAAAAAGAGTTACCCGATTTTAGGGTAATGTCTTCTCTTATGTTCTTTTGTTTTATTTTGCTTCTCCAACACATTAAAATATTTTTATTACTTTATTTTGTAACAAATCCAGTATGAAAAATATACTAGGATATGGTTATGATAAATATTTGATTTACACTTACACACTCCTTCATCTAATGGTAAATGAAAATACAGTTTCTGTGGGTGGTGAAATACTACCTCACGAAAAGATGATTATTCAATATTCTTTTAACACCTCTACGGGTGGCCATATTGATGAAAATATCTTCATATATGATATATATATTATTTTTATTTTTTACGTATTCTTCTTTATTTTTCATTTAAGGCATACCTTTATGATTTCCATTATTGGTAAACACGATAATTTCATTTTAGGAAGTGCGGACTACCACCCCCTCAAAGTGATTTGAATCGTTAATGCCATAAGTGGGATGTATAAAGGATGGAGTAAATGGTATTATAAATTATATTATACTATAATTATAGTAAACCTTTATATAATTATAATTTCATTCCATTAAATATGAAATAGAAATTAATGTAGTGTTCATGCGTACGTACGGCTTACCGTCTCCATGAACGGTGCACTTCATTTCTTACCTCTAAATGTTTTGTAATATTATAAATGCATGTATATACTGGATATATATGATATATATGATATCTACATCATGAATATAATTCTGGATATAGTGGATATTTCACCACATGAACAACTTGTAATTATAAGATGTTCATTTTTTTACTCAAGTACTAAAGAACCACAAAATGACTGTTATTAACTTAAATAATTACATAATGTTCATAACATGGTAATAAGTGATATAAAAAGAATAATGATCCTGAAAAAGGTTCTTATGAAAATATAAATTAAATTTAGTTTTTTATTCAGGAGATTAATGAACGATCGAGTCAAGTCGGACACGAGGTAAGGGAACTTCTTAACCCAATTTTCTTTCCTTGGGTTAATCTCATACTTTCAAATTATGCCATGATATTATTATGTCCTATATTTTATTATAACATTATTTATGTGTACATATAGTGAATACACTTAAGAGATCTATTTTATTTAAAAAATGATCTTTGTAGGGACTTCTTCTCAATCTCCTTTCATTGTGGCATATTTTATTTAATACACAACTATCTTTTATACGGTGTACAAAACCCTTTGACTTTTACGTTTATTCAAAATGAATATTTTTTATAAGAATATTTCTACTAATAATCAAAAAGGGAATTTTTTTTTTTGTCGTACGTATGCGGTGACAATGACTTCTCTGCCACCGTGACCATTATTTGAGTTTCGGCTTCCTCTACAAGCCATAACCTTTTTAAAATGAAAAATAAATACCAAGTTATAATTTTCTATTATTTTGGTATTGAAAATGGTTTTGATAATTCTTTTATTATATCAATGTGTTGTATTGATATCTTGTCATTGAAATGTGTAAATGTAATGTTTCCTTTATGCATGTTTTATGTGATACGATTTTGTTATGGTTTATGATATGTTTAACCTATTCATATGAGGAATGCATTGGACATTATAATTGATGGGTGGAACCCACTATAGCTCCTCGATGCATCAGGGGGTCTCATGAGACAAACTAGTGTCTTGGCACGTGGCCTTGACAAAATCTTATTTATAGTCATGGAACGAGGCCTTGGATACGTGGTTATGATAGTCTGGAATTATGCATTCCATAATTATAAAAGTGGTTATTGATATTGGATGTGATTATTTGACTAGTAGAATATCCATGGGAATAATTAAATAGCATTATTTCATTTTATTTTTTCCATATTATGCTGAAGTTCAAGTTAAAAATGTTTTTGTTTTAGTTATACATTACCTTAAATGTTAATGTTTATTTGTGAAAGAATATGCTATATTGTTATCCTTACTGAGCATCTGAGCTCACCCCTTCCAATGTTCTAATTTTTCCAGGATGTGAAGTAGTATATTAAGAATGGCCTACAGGGATAGTATGAGGGGATATGAAGACATGATTTTGTTGTAGTTTTTTTACTTTATGATGCAATGTAAGACTTATGAATGTATCTAGTGTTTCCAAGGCTACTAAATTAATCGGTCTATCGAGACTTGATCTTTAGTGATCATGCCAATGTTACGCAATAATGCACCGTCTCTGGGTAGCTGGGGTCGGGGAGTTACGGTTGGTATCAGAGGCACTTTAGTACTAACCTTGGAAACTAGATTTAGAATAAACTCTGATTAGAGAACATATCCATAAGATAGACTTTGAGGATTAGTATAGAAGAACTTCATATAATTTTGGTGTTATAGAGATTTTGTGAGTTTTCTGAGAAATACATCCCAGTCTAGATACGAGTAGGTAGAGGCATCTCTGGCACCGATGTACCTAGGGGTAAAACCTAAAAACACCGCTTTGAGCTAGACTCGAACAGGAACTGGTGCATGACAACGGGCCTTGCTGCACTCTTGGTTATGACAATCCTGGGGGATATGCTTAAGATAATTCTAATTTTATTTAAAAACCATTATTAATGGTTTATGAGTATATACTTCCTCAAAGAAAACAGCTTTATGATTATAGATTATATCCATAAACCATTCAATTTATGTTAAGTATTTTGCAAGTTTGGAATTATTCATTGTAGTTCATAAACTGAACTAGTTTATGCCATTTTATAGAAATGGAACCCAGTAGGAGGAATGTGAACTCCATCAATACATATGATCCAATGAGCAAGAAGGATCATATCTTTCATGGTAATAAGTCGAAGTTTAGAAGGGAAATAGTCTCCCATGTGTTCTCCACATATAGAGAAATAGTATTATGTTTTAATAAGATAAGTAAGGAATTCTATGAGTCCTATGGATTTGAAGGTAAGCAAGAGAATAAAAGGATGGAAGAGAGAAAGATGGATAAAGGGAAGAGGGAAAAGAAGAATTTTCCAATATGTGATAACTTTGGGAAGAAACACCTTCGAACATGCCTGAAGGGAATGGGAATTTGTTCTAAGTGTGGAGAAAAAGGACACCAAGTGTGTGACTACAAGGGTGGGAAGAAGGTTTCAAATGTACAATGCTTCATCTACAAGGAGTGGGGACACTACGCAAACCAATTTCCAAATCATCAGAAAATGCCCCAAACGATATTATTGGATAATAATCAAGTTATGATACTACCACAGACGAGGGGGAATGATTAGAGTTCTTATTTTATTGTTAAAGAATTATGGCATTTGAGTGTTGTATTGATGATGTACTGGTTATAAGAATAATTTGATATAAATAAGGATTGTACTACAGTAATTGTTATTTTCATTATGGTTTTAATATGATGAAGGTAATCATATTTTTAGTATGTTACAATAGGAGAATCTTTACATAGTTTTGGGAATCTGATGTTATAATTGATTTTGGAATTTAGAGACCTTTTAGAGAATGTCTGGACAGAGGTATTTTGGATAACTATAATGGCTAGAATGTATTATATTTTACATTGGATACTATTGTTAAGGTTGTTTTTGGATATTTATAAAAAGGACAACATAGAGACCATGTGACAACCCGTCGCGTAGGACAAAGCTATGGGAATCGAACCCACAACCATAGTGCGACATGCCTTTATTAAATACCACTATCCTACAGGAAGTTCCTGGTTATTACAAAATATTTTTCTTCATAGTATGTTTTAATATTTGGAACCCTGTACAATTAGGATAAATATAATATTTTTGAGTTCTATTATCTTTTTCAGTGAAAGATGAGTTTGTGGTAGAAATTAGTTGATGGTTGGAATTCTACTTGTCATGTATATATATATATATTTACCTCTCTCTTATTCTATGAATAAATTAATTCTTAAACTTTAGGAAAGGGATATTAAAAAAAGTGTTATCATAATGCCTTATGTTTTGTTGAACTAATTATATTTCAAATCACCATAGATTGATGGATTTGAGGCCCTCAATTTTACACTTGTTTTTGATTGATGACTTCAATCAATCCCTACAAATATTTATGTTTTTCTTCCAATTATAAGTCTCTAATTTCCACAAATGTTCTCATATTCATGATCATAATTTTGTGGTGACTTTTTCATTTCCCTTTCCATTGTATTAAGGCTAAATTTTATTAAACTTATTTTCGATGTGGGATTTCCACAAAGGTATATTCTATTTTCAACCTTTTATGTTTGAAGAAAAAATTCAAATTGCGAGGATTCAATTTATTGAAGGAGTGGAGAATGTAACACCCCAAGCTTTCATGATATTCTTCTCTTTCAATAATGCAATAGCTTGCATTGTACGCAAGTTCGAGATTCTAAGACACTGCGACCAATCAAAGTAGTCGTTATGAATATTAATACCCACCTTTTGATATTATAAAAATTTTATATTTCAAATTGGACTTTAATTTTGTATTTGGAATATCGAATTTATCCTAGGTTGAAGTTTTTGTAATTTTCTGAAAATTTCCAATTGTCTATGAATAGAAAAAATTACATAAAAACAACTTTTTTAATAAAAATAATTTTAAGTGATAAATTATACTATTGTGTGGTTTTAACGTATAATTATAATATATTTTTACCATTTTATCCAATGGTGGTCAATAGAATTAATTTTACTTTGAAATTGGACATAAACAATTTTCAATCTTTTTATATATATTGTTTCTTAAAAACACGCTATGTGTTGTGACAGTGGGAATTAATTATAAAATTAATTCATGAAAATTATATGTTTGGGATTTTTTAAAATAGACATCATTTTTTAATTCGTAATATCAATTATATCTTAGGGTGAAATTTTGGCATTGTTATGAAAAACTTAAATTTTTTATGAATAGTAAAACCACTAAGTGGTAGAGAAAAAACATATTTTTTTTAAATAAAACTGTACCATTTATATGAATTTAATTTAAGAAATCCATCATAAATAATTTTTATTAGGAAGTAAAATTTGGTTCAATGGGATTAAAATAATTTTTGGTGAATAGTAACTTTTAAGTTTAATTAATCACGATTAAAGGTAATTAATGAAATTTAAGATATAAATGATATTATAAAAATATAGAATTATCTTAACACTTGTCATAACCTTATTGTATGAGTCATGGCTGACCAAGAAAATCCATGGGTCAAATTGGGGACCCCATGGATCCACTTGGGTAAGAAAATGACATTAATAACATTTTATTTAAAGTAAAAATAAAATTGTCACAAAAATGTGTTGTTTCACAAAATCAATTATTAGATGGGGTTATATAAGTTAAAATTTCGACTATAAATATTAATTAGAAAGATAAAATTATTTCCTACATCATTGTAATTTTTTTTATAATTTTTAGACATTAAATAAATAAAATTGATTATGACACCATGATGATGCAGTGATTACCTCATTAATTAATGATTTAAATAAAATGAAAACATAATGTAAATTCAAAGACATAAAATTGTCTAAAACCTATTGGATTGCATATTTCTAACCCTTATCTCTTTATCCTCTAAATATATCATTGTGGGACCTTTGAAATCCGAAAATCACTTCATAATAATGTAACATTTCATGACCTTCCAAGAGTGCCCCTCCTCTCCTATTACAAAAGGACCCCACCTCTACCACCTAATTCCCACATTCAATCTATTTGGCTCATACAACCTCTTCCCAAATACTCTCCCAACTTCCCTCTCTTACTCCTAGAAGCCTCACATTCGGTAGAAGTCTTCCCAAGGAAGCCTTTGGATGAAATCAAAAAGAGTTACCCGATTTTAAGGTAATGTCTTCTCTTTTGTTCTTTTGTTTTATTCTGCTTCTCCAACCCCTAAAAATATTTTTATTACATTATTTTTTAACAACACCAGTATCTAATGTATACTATATTTTTTTTATGATAAAGATTTGATTTACACTTACACACACCTTCGTCTAATGGTTAAGGAACATACTATTTCTGTGGGTGGTGAAATATTGCCTCACAAAACTACGATTATTCAATATTCTTTTAACACCACTAATGGTGGCCATTTTCATGACCCTATTTTCATATATGATATATATTTTCTGTTTATGTTTTCCATATGCTTCTTTATTTTTCATTTATGGCATACCTTTAGGATTTCCATTATGGGTAAATGCGATAATTTAATTTTAGAAAGTGCGGACTACCGCCCCCTAAAAGTTATTTGAATCATTAATGCCATATGTTGGATGTATAAAGGGTGGAGTAAATAGTATTATACACTATATTATACTTTAATTATAGTATACTGTTATATAATTATAATTTCATTCCATTAAATACGAAATAGAAAGGAAAGTAGCATTCATGCGTACGTACGGCTTACTGTCTCCATGAATGGTGCATTTCATTTCTTGTCTCTAACTGTTATGTAATATTATAAATGCATATATATACTGGATATATATGATATATATATGATATCTACATCATGAATAAAATTCTGCATATAATGGATATTTCACCACATGAACAACATGTAATTATAAGAAGTTTATTTTTGACTCAAGTACCAAAGATCGCCAAAATGACCGTTATTAACTTAAATAATTACATAATGTTCATAACAAGGTAATAAGTGATATAAAAGGAATAATGAACATGAAAAAGGTTCTTAAGCAAATAGAAATTAACTCTAGTTTATTATTCAGGAGATTAAAGAACGATCGAGTCAAGTCAGACACGAGGTAAGGGAACTTCTTAACCCAATTTCTGTTCCTTGGGTTAATCTACTACTTTCAATTTATGTCATGATATTATTATGTCCTATCTTGTATTTTTACATTCTTTATGTGTACTTATAGTGAATACACATAATAGATCTATTTTATTTAAAAAATGATCTTTGTAATACTTCATCTCAATCTCATTTCATTGAGGCATATTTTATTTTATACACAACTTTCTTTTATACGGTGTACAAACCCCTTTAAATTTTACATTTATTCAAAAGGAATATTTTTTATATAAAGCGTTTTACTAAACGGAAAAAAGGGAATGTTTTTTTTTGTCATACGTATATGGCGACAACAACTTCTTTGTCGTTGTGACCATTATTTGAGTTTCGGTTTCCTCTACATGCCATAACGTTTTTTAAATGATAAATAAATACCATGTTTTACTTTTATTTTATTTTGGTATTGAAAATGGGTTTGATAATATTTTTATTATATCAATGTGTTGTATTGATTTCTTTTGATTGAAATGTGGAAATGTTATGTTTCCTTTATGCATGTTTTCTGTGATACAATTATATTATGGTTTATGATATGTTTAACCTATTCATATGAGGAATGAATTGGACTTAATAAGTGATGGGTGGAGCCCTCTGTAGCACCTCGATGCATCGGTAGGTCTCATGAGACAAACCAGTGTCTTGGCACGAGGCCTTGACAAAATCTTATTTGTAATATTGGCTCGAGTCCTTGGCTACGTGGTTATGATAGTCTGGCATTATGCATTCCATCATTATGAAAGTGATTATTGATATTGAATGTGATTATTCGACTAGTAGAATATCAATGTGAATAAGTAAATGGCATTATTTCATTTTATTTTTGCCATATTATGATGAAGTTCAAGATAAAAAGTCTTTTGTTTTAGTTATACATTGCCTTATATGTTAATGTTTATTTATGAATGTTTCTGCTATATTGTTATCCTTACTGAGCATCTGAGCTCACCCCTTCCAATGTTTTAATTTTTCTAGGATGTGCTGAAGTATATTAAGAATGACCTGTAGGGATAGTATGAGGGGATATGAAGGCAAGATGTTGTTGTAGTATCGTTTTACTTTATGATGTAATGTAAGACTTATGAATGTATATAGTGTTTCCAAGGATACATAACTAATCGGTCTTTCGAGACATGATCTTTTGTGATCATTCCAATATTACGCGATAACGCACCGACTCTGGGTAGCTGGGGTCGGGGCGTTACAATTTAGATTTTTATATGTATATAACATGGGAAAAATAATTTATGGGGATGTTTCAATGGAATGGGTAGATCTACTTAGGGTGGAAATGAATGGCATAGGGTAATTAATTTCTAAGACATATTATGATTTTGAGGGAGGAAAATGATGTTCACCCTAAGGTAATTTTTACATTTTAATTTCTCATGTGTAAAAATTGTGGGAATTCCATGATACAATACCCAAATACAAGGGTTAATCCCTTGACCAAGGAATGTCCTATACTATACAAATCATTGAAGTCAATGGATTAATATTTTTATTCATTAGGATTTTAGGATAATTTTTTAAAAGTGTTATATCAATGATATTTTGGATTTATGATTCATGAAACATCTAGGTATTGTCTCATATTAGTTTTTCATTAATGATTTTAAAAAAATATGATTAAAGGTATCAATATAAAATAAAAATTATAGGATGGTAGGATGATAATGCTTATTCAGGATATGGATATTTTTGAAAAAGATGATGTATTTGAGATAGTATTGGTAACCTTATAACTGTCTAGCTATATGATGTAAATGTGATTTATGTCATCTTTTATGATGTTTATTTCATTTTCATATTTTTGGAATTGGTCGATGATTTTATTTAAAGAGTAAGTAATGTGTTCATTTTTAGAGAATATTTTTTTTCAAGTGGGGTTAACTTAGGTTTTTAGGAAACTTTCACAGGTTTATATGTTTTTGTTTTATAATTATATCAAAGTCATCAACATCACTTTTTAAGGTTTTAAGTGATATAACTTTTTTTGTTGATTTTAATCATTCACTGGGTTTTCAGAATAATTCACTATTGTGGTTCCAATAACCCTTTGGGTTAGTATATTTATCTGATGTTGTTTTAATAGTTTTCTATTAGATAGTGGGATATAAATATTATTGATGTTTAGAAATTTAATTATTGAAAATGTGATATTTTCAATGATATTTATAGCCAAGATTAGGATTATATTTCTGGTTAGTATCTAAATTTGACCCATTATATTTTGGTTATTTTCAATAAATTATTAAATTATCTAATAATTTATAATGGTGATTTATGATTTTCTCAGTTGATTTATATGTTACAATATGGTTTAAAATGTGTATCAATAAGAATGATTATTTTCGAAGAATGACATTAAATTTTTGGGATTTAAGTTGAATTGTATGAGATCCACTTTGATTTTAAATAATTCATTAATTTTGAGGTCATTTAGTTAATATGGGATGTATGGTAGATTATTAGTGTAATTTTATAAGTTGAAACATTGGTGTTTTGTAGAAATTTTAGTGAAAATGTATTATTTCTTCACAAAGATGTTTATAAAATTTCAATATGATTGTAGTTATTCTAAACATATTTGTTTTTTAATGTTTACTAAAAGGAGAAATACCATGTTATCTTTTCTGATATAGTGTAATCCATAAAATGTAGATTTTATTTCTTTAGTAATGAACAAATCAGCTTGAATAATCATTGTTTGGAGAAAACATGAGATTGTGGTGGAAATTTATTGAAGGTTGAATTTACACTTTTTAAGTAAATAAATTTCCTCATGTTATTATTATATATGTATAAAAAATCCTCAACCCAATGAAAAGGTTCATAATAAAATTTATAATGCTATTATCATTTCTAATGAATCAGTGGTGATTTTTTCATCTCAACGATTTATGATTTTGTGGCCATAAACATTCTCATGATCATTCACATTCATGGGATAAATTTTCTTTGTAAATATTTATAATTATACTGTTTTTTTTATTTATAAATTTCCATATTTAAACATCCCAGTAATATTTTATAATTTTTAATTTTATTTATGTGTTATTCTAGCTAACATTCATATTTCACTTTCCATTTTTCACGAGGAATTTAATTAACCTGACTTATGATTTGGGTTTTAACAAAGAAATTTTTAAATATAAAATCATTAATTACCATTAAAAATTTAAAATTTTGAGGTTGAAATTAATTAATTGGTTTGATAATTGTATAGCCTCTGTTTTTAAAAAAACACTTTGTTTTATAGTGTATAAAATATTCAACATCGAGCTTAAACGAACCACGAAATATGATTATTTTAATATAACCATTTTAAAAAAACTACAGAATTATAAGCTGTAAATATTTTTATCCAAATTATTAAATATATACCATTCATACACAATAAAAATTTATTAATTATATTTATGTAAATAAGAAACCATTTTTTGTGATGTCTTTTTGTTCTTTAAGAAATGATTTTTTTTGAGAATGGGTTTAATTTATTTTTTTAAGTGAATCTTATAATTAATTTATTTAACTTTTATCAATTATAGTTGATAAAAATTGATCTCGTTTTTAATTAATCATTTAAACTTACCTTAATATGAAATTTTTATGATTTTTTAAAACGTTTTTTTCAAATAATGAGTTAAAAATAATAGTTTTAATTGAAAACAATAATTTTTTCTTATTTAAAAATCTATATTTTGTTTTAAAAAATTTAATATTAATATTTTATTTATATATTTAATAATAATATAAATAATATCATTATAATAAATATTACATTTTAATTTGGTATAAAATCATTATTATAAATAAAAATATATTTTTCAGAAAAGCAGTTTTTAACTTTCTTTTTCATTTTTATAATAAATTAATTTCATAAACTGCTAGATAATTATCGTTGAAAAATTGATTTTATATTTTTAATTTGGAGGTATAAATTTGGTAAATGAGAACCTTTTATTTTATTTCATTAGTAATAGTAACTTTGGTAAATATTTTTTCCTCATATGGGGAATGTGATTAAAACATTGTTAAAACATTAGGATACGACTTTAAGATATCACTAAAATTTACCTTTTTATAATTGAATGAGTTTAAATTATCCATTTATATCTAGGATTCTAAAATTTGAAATATTTGATCCATTTTTCTTTTATTTTGACAATTCTAATATTTTTGTAAATGATAATTTCAATCATCTCACTTTATTAATTTTAATATCATTAATATTTTCTGAGCAGGATAAAAAGAAAGTTATGTTTTGTTTAAAAAAATATTTGAAATATTAATTATTTTTTTTGTCATGTTATTTTATTTTTAATTTTTATGGGTGAAATAATTACCATAAATAATTATGCAATGCTAACACAGTGCTTGTGCAAGTAATAGAGAAATAAATTGTATTACTTTTAAAACGCTAAATGTAATAATTTTTGGGTTATTTAATGATTTCCATGTATTTTTAATATAACTATAATACTTTATATATGTCTGAAATATTCATATTATAATTCTAGTTCTTTCATGTTGTTTTGAAAGTCAAATTATGTGAATTGTTTTGAAATGACATTTTAAATATATTTTATTAAATTATTTAAAAATTATATAAACCATGAATTAGAAAATTAATTTTATATATGGTCAAAAATGACATCATGTTTTCATTTATTAGAAAAATTACACCATATTAGTAAAACTATCACCCTTTAATATTGAAAAATTAATTACCATAGTTAAATTTAAGAAACATTAACCAAGGGGTTAAACCAAAACATAAGGTTTATAATGATATCTAAACCTATAAAAATTTGATTTTATGACTATATTAAGACCATATATTCCTTATCATCAAATATATTCCATTTTAGAACCATTTTAGACGAGTTAGACACGTATTATATTATAATAGTTCATGTATTTCCCAAAAAAAATTAATGATATTTTATATTAAATAATATGTTATTAAGAGATTTGAAATACATAAATCTTATAAATTACTCCAATTTAATGTTATATTACTAAAAATATTTTTACATGGTCCTCTTATGGATAAATGTTTCTTTAATCGCAACATTCCTTACCCCTAAAGTGTAAAAAAGTATTTTATCGAGTTAATTGTCCAAATGGGTTAATGGGGTGTTAAAAACCAAAGGCAAATAAAAAAATTCACATAAACATTTTGAATTTTGTTTTAGAGTATTTAAACTCATACTCAACCCATATTATTATTTTATAAAGTCATATCCATTCTAATAATAATAGTAATTTATATTAATGTAATACATTGAAAAATTCAATGAATCCCTTACCTCACTTATAAAATAGTATCCCATATCCTATGCTCTTGACACGTTAACATATTATCATACCTTCTTATATTCGATCTCCAAAATACCATTATATATTCCTTAACCATATCCTATAGCTTTTTTCCTTTTCAAATTACGATCCCATCA
This sequence comes from Viscum album, assembly GCA_963277665.1. Classification (NCBI taxonomy): domain Eukaryota; kingdom Viridiplantae; phylum Streptophyta; class Magnoliopsida; order Santalales; family Viscaceae; genus Viscum; species Viscum album. Next base: position 932,182,795 of record OY728129.1, on the reverse strand, counting down.
AGGATTAAGGATAAATCCTAATATTGGTTTCTCAATGAAGGGGTATAACTCTTAAATAAGTCTTATCGATTTGTTTTGTCTTATACCACCCTTAAATATGTGTTATTAATAATAAAATAATAACTCCAGAATTCCAAATATATATAAATGTTATTATGATTAATTAACATCCAATATACATCATCTTTTTTATTAAATGTGAAATGAATGTATCATTCCTTCGTACATATGGACGACCAACTACACGAAGCGATGCGATTAGTTTTTCATTTACAATTTACAAGTATAGTAATGATGATGTTTTTAATTAATATATCGGATTTATTGAAAATAATAATGATCCTGTAAATTTTTTTAATTTATCTATCTCTAATTCCATCCATCAAAAATTGAAAGCAATGTTCATGCGTACTTACGACCTTCCGTCTCCACAAGCGGCAGAATTCACTTTTCCATCACAAAATATTATGAATGACTTAGAATATATTTATATAAATAATTAATATATATTTTTATGATATTTATATCATGTTTAATATTCTATATCTAGTATAACCTTGATCAGTATACAATGACTAGAACTACCAAAATGATGATCTCATGAAAAAAGAAACATCTAACACCCTAGAATGATCATTTTAATAAGGTATTATTATTAAATGGTTGTTCAAAAATGATATTTTTTTTATATTATATTATAATTAATTATGTTACATGTTTATAGAATTATAATAATTTCAAATTCATTATGTTGTAATTTATGGATCTTTCAATGAAAGTCCATCGTGATGTATGGATTTATTGTCTCAAATTGTCTCCATTATGGGATTTGTTATGTTATCCACCTATTCTGTTTAATGATATGAATATATAGAAAATTTTATATTTTAAATAAGGTGTCTCCAAATTTTAAATATATTTAATGTTTCGGATTAATTTATTCTTTGAGGGGTCTTACAATTCAAAAGTTAGATGTGTCATGGAGAATAAAGAAATCCACACGAGACGACCTTGAGGAAAAGGAGCCTGAGAGAAGAGCAATGCTTAGGGTGTTTTGTCTCCCTCTTATTCTTTAATTCCATTAATCTTTTTTCAGATATTCATTATTGTATGAATTGAAAATTATCTTAGGATAATACTTTTTTGATTGGGGATTAAATCCTATAGCTTTTAATTTTAAACTTCTACACATGCTTATCCTTTTACAATGTAAGAATCAGTTGGCGAGACTGATTCTAGATTTCTTTTTAATTGTACGAGTACCAATATTTTTCAATTCAAAACATAAAAATTGACCGAATATATTGACTTTGAAGACTTTTATAGAAGCATTAATGTCTTTATCATTATAATTATATGGATAGTTAAATTTCGACTCCATTATTTTCAATCTCTTAGGTAGTTCGATTTAGTTTTGGAGTGGCGAACTCCATGACATAATCCTATACTTGTTGAATTTCATAAACAGGGATATTTTTTATCCCTTCTTGAGATGTGATTGAATATTCAGTTTTGAAGAAGACATTATTTTAACCAGTAGTTTAAAATTATTAATTTATTATATTTATCATTTTCTCCTTAACTTATACTACTATATTTTAGTTCTCTATTTCACTTTATTTCATCATTTCCATGGTTTTTGATTATGTATATTGGTCAAAATCTTGATTTCATCCTTATATATTAAAAATATATATAAAAGTAAAAATTATGATTAAAAACAATCCGCACCACTACTGAAAACAGTGGATTTTAATTTCAATAAAAACTTATAAAACACACATATCTTCTCTGTAGTTCGACCTTGCACCACTTTACTAGTGTAGGATTAATAAATGTAATTTTTATGGATGTGTCGACCTTTGGCCTCATCAACATTTGGCGTTGTTGTCGGGGAAGGAATACACTGAGTGAATTTGGTTTAAAAAGGTTAAAAATAAAAAAACATTAAAATTAATATTAAAAAAATCTTTTAAATGATATGTGAACATTTGTAGCTTGGACTGCCTTTGTATGTTATGTTCGAAATTAGGTTTGTTTAATCTGATTCTTTAAAAATGATGAATGAATTATAAGTATTTGATCATCACAGTGGACATTATTATGTATGTCGTGGATGTTATGGGTACATTTCCTAGAAGTGTGTCTATAACCAGCCACAATAGTTTAACCACTGTGAATAAAATGAACATATTTTTTACCCCAGTCCAAACATCGTAGAAAAATGTGAACAATGTCTATCAAAACTAGATGTTAGGGATGATTTTTGGAATACTCTGTTATATAAAACCCATTAAATTCCAATTAAATATTCATAATACGAAGATAAAAAAATGAAAAGATTATAAAACCTGTTCTTTGAATATAAAATAGTGGTTAAGGATGAGGAATAGGTTGAATCAAATGGAAACAAATTGTTCCTAAAATATTTGAAAATATAGTTGAAGAGGAAAGTCATTCTAAACTTGGTAATTAAGCTTTTTACATTGAATAATATAATTCCCTTTAACTAATTTTTTTAATAAGAAACTCACTAAATCAATAACACAACATTGAAGAACCAAAATAGCACTTATATAAAGATGAGTTGGAAAATTTGTAAAATTAAATAAAACAAATTGAAAAAGAATGAACAATTATTTTTATGGTTATTACTTATGAAAAAACACACAGTTTTAGATGTTTTTTAAACTAAATCACTCATGTTGAAGAGAATCATTTAAATGGAATCTTTTATGTCAAAAACCCTTCATCAAAAATTTCTGAGTTTTTTAATAACAAACCTATAATGGAAATGGGAAGTAATCTGGAAGAGAACATTAAAATGGATAACATAGAATATGAAAATATTGACAATTAAGTAAAACCCAGTCTAACCTTTTTTTGAAGTTAAAAACCCATTATTTTTTGAAATGATGTTGTATGAAGAGTGTGATGGAATAATGTTTGAAAAAGGAATTATTGTTGAACTCTCACTACCATATTATCACATTGATCACTTTTCTGAAACATTGCGTAGTGAGACTGAAAACTATGTTGATATACATAGTGATAAATGATTAAATTTTAATAATCTAGAATTGAATTTATTGAAGCTCAATTGAACATTACTCCCCCATATTTCAACTTTTTCGAACACACTACAAACATTGTTTTTTAAAATTAACTCTTTGAATGTGAACATAGAGTAGAGGATGAGAACACACTTGATTTAGGCATAATTTATTTTCTAAAAGTAGTAAATGATGATTGTAAGTTATCTAATGATTACCTTTGGAATGATAGTTATAACATTGTAAACTTTAAACTGTTAAATGTCAAATTAACTCTCTTCCCATTTATCTACTTCCATCATCAACTAAGTCGGGTGTTGAATCTTTTCTTGACACTGAGAGTAGTTTAGAATAGGATTTACGCATGAGTTGCAATAATTATAAAATTTTTCACCACAAAATTTATCCCCTTCTCAAACATATTATGTAAAACTCATCAACAAGCATCCTTGTTTTTTATTTTGAGTTTGTTGATGTGGAGAGAGAAAGTTTTCCGGACAATGCCCCACCCTTAGTAGCACACAAATCATTATTGTTTCTTCAAAAAAAAATTAATTGTGTAAATGCTTAAATAATTATAGAAGTTGACATCATCATGCCCACAATTGTTAATAGGTGTTACATATGGGTTATTTCATGATACAGATGTTTAGTGTCAATTTTCATAAGCACAAGATCCCATAAACATCATTTTTCTATTAAAAATAATTGGTAAAAACACATGTGGTGGTTTCTATTAAGGAAAAAACACCCAGTTAGTGGCTACAGAGAGTTATAGGTGAGATTGGATAGGGACTTTAATTCTAGAGATCCGTGGTACACAACCCATGTTTTTTTTGTTTTAAATATAATAATCAATTGTAATTAAATAATGTCAAACTGAAGACTTAAAACTCACTGTTGTATGGGAGGCAATCTATGGTTCTTATTTCTTCATTTTCATTGTTTCATTTTTTTAATTGAATAAGGTGCTGCTTTCATGCTCTATTTTCATGAAATTATTGTTGTTGTTATGTCCTGGTTCTTTCTTAAGAATTAAAATTTATGATGATTCTTTGACATCGAAGGAGTTGAATTCCCAGGTGGGTGGATTAATGACAAACTATCTCATAAAATTTATATCATTTTAATTTTTATATCATTTTATTATCATGTTTACTTTAGAAAAATTTATCCCTATATGAATTCTGTAGAAAAAAAATCTTTATGTACTAAAAATTATATTGCGTGACTTCAATTGTTTAAAAATCGGCTGCATGTTTTTCTTGATTGAAATAATTCTGCATATACTGAAATTATTATTCTACTTGTACTAGAGTGTTAAATAAAATTGTGCATATATCTCTTTCTAAAAATTGAAATTCATTAATACATTAAAACCACTAACTGCTTGATCTTAAGTTTGTGTCTGGGGGTATATGCAGGCTAAAAATTTATTGAATCGGCTTTTTTTGTTGGCTTTTTTTGCATGCCTTTGTCTTCTAAATTTATATTCTGTTTGAAAAAATAATTTTAATTTTTCTTTCAACCTATCTACTATGCACTTACATGTTACATATGCTACAGTTTGAACTATTTTGACCATTTGTGTCACAAAATCAAATGTTAATGCATGTCTTTGAATAATGTAATCTTATGGTAAAAAACCATTGAGTAAAACACATTATTTTGAACTTCACTGTGACTATTTATATGTAATTAATAGACTTAATTGATAATCAGTTTGGAACTTTATTTTTCAAATTGTTCTTATACACATTTTGAATTCAACTTTTCCGAAAATTTGTGTTTTAATCAAGGTAGAGGGAGTCGACATATGTTGAGCTAAACTATTCTTAACAAAAATCCCTTCAATTACAACTACCACTTAAAATTTATATGTAAAAAAGGTCAATTGTTTTTAATAATTCTTGCACAATTTTATGATTTCATTATACTTCAATTGAGTCTTTCCTTAAGATGATTATTGACTGGTAGTTAATATCTAATTTGAATCTAAAATTAATGTGGATGAATGATAGGTGGGTGAATATACATAGTGATTTAATGTAAATGATGGTTTAGGAACTACTTTTGAGATTGATATAGGATACTATTTGATGGAATAGATATTATAGCTCTTGGAACTGGAAGCATAAACTTGATTTTAGGGGAATCACCATTCTTTAAATTATTAAAACTAATCACCTTAGTGATCCCAGATTAATGGTTTTTATATAGATCTATTGATACTAGAGTAGTCTGGGCTTTTGGGATCCCTAGGTGAATCTCTGAGACTCTAGATGTTGGGTGTTTTTCTGTTTATTATAATACCTCTGTACACATTGTATAACTACATATGAACATCCCTTAGCACATGTTACATGGCTTGGGAAAAAATTGAATAAAGTGTCTAGGGTAAAAAATGAGTTCATTAAGGTGAGGTGAATGATGATCTCTAGATGAAGAAGGGGACAGTTGGTTTATATAGGAGTCATTTAGGTTGTATCAATAAGGTGATTCAGAAAAAAATATTAATATTAGAACCTAGTAATGATTCAATGTACAAAGTTTCTTTTGTTATGTGTTTAATTACACATATATCTAATATGTTCACACTCATGTATTTTGGTGTTAGAGTTTTATTGAATCAGGTCATTAGGTAGGTTCATATATGAGGCACAAGATCTTCATTAGTGGATGATTGAATTTTTCTTTTGATAACCCTCGAGTACATGACTTTAGGAAAGATTTGATTTTTAGTTATCTTTTCAAAAGCCTATTCGCAATTTAGTCATCTATTTGGAAAGTACCAATCATGTCACATTATGAGTAGAATAATAAACACACTTCTCAATTTTTCATGGATAAAAATGAATGAGATTTTTCGAGGACAAACAATGTGTAAGTGTTGGGGATTTTTTAGGGGCCTTATTTTGACATAGTTTTCTATATCTTTTTATTAAATTTTTAATGATTTAGTTAATTATTTTTAAACATTTTACAATAATTTATCACATATGTTATTATATAATTAAACAAACTAATTAATTACTTTACACAACTAATTTTGTAATTTAGCCTTTAAAAATATTTGTTTTATTTTATTTTATGTTTTGGTTCACTAATTATTAAGTATTGATTTACAATGTCATTTTTTCTAGATATTTAATTATTTGACCAACATATTTTAATTAACTGCTTTGGTAATTTAACAATTAATCATTCAACTATGTTTTATTTATTATTAGTTTACATTAATAAATTATTTGACTCTTGACATCATTTCTCTCTTACCGCATATCTCCTCCTACCACATTTTCTTCATGGTGTCCCAACAACTTCATTGACCATGCCATCGGATCTGGACAGCATGCCGATTGCGATCATCCGGAGCTGAGTAGTGGATAGGACGATCACTGTTATTGATGATACCCTTACCTAAGCTCCACCGCGATGGATGTTTTCTGTGTCGTGAAGAGGAAAGGATGTTGCACAAAGATGTGGGGATTATGAACAATTATAAAAAACAATATTAAAGAAAAAAAAATAAATAAAAAATAAAATAATAATAATTCATTATAAATATATATTATAAAAATTAAAAAGTTAATAAATAAATAGTAATAAAATATAAAATATCAATTTATTAAATAAAAATTATAAAACTAATCTATTAATTATAATAATTTATAATAAAATTAATAATTAGAATAAACTGATATTAAAAATTTAAAATAATAATTTTAATAACACACATAATTAATAATTACAATAAAGTTATTAATTAAAATGATCATTAATAAAAATAAATAAATAATAATAAACTTTACAAAATAACATAAAATTTTAAAATAATAATAATCATTTATGAATATTTTAACTTTAATAATGTTAAATAAACAGTTTATAAATTTTGTTTTGAATAAAATAAATTAATTATCAATTAAAATAATAATAATTAAATTAATAACTAATAAATATCCATATTAATTTAATAAAATTTAATCATTCTTTAATTAAAAAAATGTTTATTTATAAATGTTATAATCTAATGATATACAATTTTTCTTTTTTAAATGTGTAGGCTCCTGGGGGATATAGAAGCCATTCAAGAGTCATCTCAAAAACTATCAACCGATGTTAGTTATGATGGAAAAACTAAAACGGCGTGTGATTCATTGAAACAATGCACGTGTGTAGTTGAGTGGTGAAGAACACTTGATGTCAGTTGAAAACATAGGACCATGTGCCACATATTACAACAGATTACAAAGCAGAGAAGAGTAAGATGAAGGAGAGAATCTCATTCGAACATTCCACACCACAAATTTTGAGAGTAGATTCTCCCGGGGAGTAGACCATAACTAGGAGACTCGAGACGACCTGGAGGCGAAGGAGCCTGAGAGCCAAGAAACACTAGGGGAGTTCGGTCTCCATCTTGTTATTTAATTTCATTACAATATTTTTTAGATGCTCTTTAGTTTCTAACTTGAAAATGATATTAGGAAAATAATTTCTATCTTACTGAGTAAATCCTACTGGTTTTATTTTTAAACTGCTTCACATGCATATCCTTTTAGAAAGGTAGAATCCATTTGTGAGACTGATTTCGACCTTCAGTTTAATTGTTTGCATCTCAAATGTTTTCAATTCAAAACATCAAAATTTATCCTTGAGATTGAATTTGAATACTTTTACTGAATATTTAATATATTTAGCATTGGAATTGTATAGGGAGTTAAATTCTAATTGTATTCTTTTCAAAATCATATACAGTTCGACTAAATTTTTTAGTGGTAAACTCTAAGACTTAATCCTCTGCCTATTGAATTTCATGGAGATAGAGATATTTCAGTCCTTCGGAAGATGTGATTCAATATTAAGTTGTGGAGAATAAATTATTTTTACCAGTGGTTCAAAATTCCTAAGTGATTTTCCTGATCAATTTCACCTTAGGTTATACCGTGTTAATTTAGTTCTCTATTTTCCTTTATTTAATAATTGCCTTAGTTTGAGATTTTGTTTATTGGTCAAAATATTGATTTCATCATTACAGTATTTTAAAAAAATAAAAAAAGTAAAAAAATTATAATAAAAGACCCTCCACTACAGCAAATAGGGGAGTTTAATTTCAATATAACCATAGAAAACTCATTTTTCCTCTCCATGGTTCAACCTTGCACCATTATACTAGTGTGGGAGTAATAAAAGAAATTTTCAGGGTTGTGATAACGTACTAACTCATCATGGGGAATGGTATTGAGAAGAGTATTTGGATGAAATTAGGCAAGACTCAAGGCTTGAGAGGTGTGGGAGGAAGAGGGGGAAATGAATGGTATTTATAGTGGTGGAGAGGTGTTTTCCTTATTTTTAATCATTATTTTATTATTTTTCCACAAGACTAGGAATAATTATGATTCCATGACCAGAAATAGTAATAAGTGAATTTGGGTTTGAGATAAGTGTCCTTAAAATAACAAAAGATCATCCATGACTCTAAAAATCAATTATTTAGCTTAATTTTTAAATTATCATATTTCACTATTCATAAAAAAATCATGTTTTTCAGACAATTTCCAGAAATTCACCCCAACAATTTTCCGATATGTAGAATCAAAAAATGAATCCCATTTTATCAAATTAATTTTCTAAATATGAGGAAAAAATTTTAAATAAAATTATATTTTATTCAAAAATAACAATTTTACAATATTTATTTACTTATTCCAAGACATGAGTATATCATAATATTAATTAAATATGATTTATATACAATCATAGGAGATGATACTATTCTTAAGGGAATGTTACTATTCATAAGAGTGACATTAATATTCATAAGGTTATGTTAGTATTCACTAAAAAATAGGTTGGCCTTATCAGACTCTAAATAACCAACTAATTGTAACAATGTTTGTTTGTTTTTTGAAATTCATAACACATAAGTGGGAAAATTAAGCTTAGTACTAATTATTTTATAATTAATTTGGTTGTTACATTCTCCCCCCCTTTGGTAAATTGCTTCCTCTCAATTTTTATTTACTTATTAAATAAGTGATGATGCCTTTCTCTCATAAGATTTTTATATTCCCATGTTGCTTCTTCAACAATGTTGTTTCTCCACAAAACCAATACCTGTTGTATTACCTTATTACGAAATACACGCTCTCTACTATCAACAATCTTAAAAGGTTTTACTTTATAATAAATGTTCTCTTCCAGCTAATCTAACTCAAGTCTCAAACATGAGATGAATCTGACACATATGTTCCCAACATCGAATGATGAAAAACATTGTTTACCAGACACAAACCTAGAGGAAATGATACTCGGTATACAAGTGGTCCTACTTTCTCCATGATTTAAAAAGGGCCAATGAACCGTAGAATTAGACTTCCTTTCTTAACATAAGTAATCTCACTTTTCAAGGGAAATATTTTATGGAAAACATGGTAACCTACTTCGAAAGAGAAGTTTTTCCTTCTGTTATGTTGATAACTTGTCTACCTCCTCTAACCTAGCCTCGTGTGTTTTTGGATCATCTTCACTTTCTCAGCCACTTCCTCTACTAATTTTGGCTCCATCAACATTCTTTCATCGAATTCGTCCCAAAACAATGGAGTCTGACACCTTTTCCAATACAAGGCCTCAAATGGTTCCCTATGTATACTGGAATAAAAACTCTTATTATAAGAAAACTCAACTAAAGAAAGATGTTGATCCTAACTTCCTTGGTAATACATTGAACAAGCATGAAGCATATCCTCAAAAGTATGATTTTTTTGCGATGACTTCCCATTTGATAGAGAATGGAAATGTGTATAAAAATTTAATTCTATTCCCAATGACTTATTAAGGCCTTTCAAATAGTTAGAAGTGAACATGGGATCATAGTCAGATACAACAGAGAGAGGAAATCCATGCAACTAGACAATATGTTTAAGGTACAATTGAGATATCTTATCTAATGACAGAGTGTATTATATAAGAAAGAAATGTGTAGATTTAGTCATCTGATCAATGATAACCCAAAATTAATGGTAACCTTGAGAGGTCTTTGGCAGTCCAACCACAATGTCTATGGATATAGATTAATATTTCCACTTTAGAACTGGCCAAGGATGAAGAATCATTTTCTATAACTTCTTATATTCTTTAACCTGTGGACTTGGTAAACATTAAATAATATTATCATAAATATCTCTTTTCATTCCATCCCACCAATAATACCCTCTATGGTGTCTATAAATCTTTGTGCTTCCAGGATAAACTGAAAATGGAGAACTGTGAGCCTCACATGATAATTCATTCTTTAATTGGGAGTCAAAAGGTACACATAATCTCTTTCCAAATATCAAAACCCAATAATTATCAACATTAAATTCATAAAATCTTCCTTTCTTGACTAGTCGTACCTTTTTCTACATCTCAGAATCATCCTTCTGCACCTTGCTGATTTTGTATGAGAGAGAAGACATCACTAACACCTGAAAGAAAATAGAGGAATTTCAGGAAATAAAAATTTCTAATCCAAAATTTATCAAATCATTAATTAAGGGGTAATGTTGTAGAACTAATGTGGTAAATGATGCATGATGCTTTCAACTCAAATCATCTTCCACATTTTGTGCTTTTCCGGGATATAAATTGATCATGAGGTCATAATCCTTTATCAGTTCAAGACATATTCTCTTGATTATGTTCAATTATTTTTGAGTAAATATATACTTTAATATTTTATAGTTATTATAAATTTAATATTTTTCTCTAAATAAATGATGAATCCAAATTTTTAAATAAAAATCACTAAATCTAATTCCAAATCTTGTGTAGGGTAATTTAACCCATGAGGTTTTAACTAATTTGAAACATAAGCAATTACCTGATCATTCTCCATCACATCACAACCAAGTCCCTTTAAAGATTCATCACTATATATGAAAAATTAACCATTTATGGACAGTTGATTATAAACTAGAGCATTCACCAATCTTTTTTTAATTTTTGAAAACAATCATCACATTATTTCATCTATATGAACATAACACCTTTATGAGTTAACTTAGTCAATGGGCTGGATAACCATATGAAGGTTTCAAAAAAGCGTTGGTAATAGACCGCCAGATGAATGAATATACAAATCTCAATTATATTTGAGTGTCATGGCTATTCTTAAACAAATCTTGTTTTAGTAGTATCAATAGTTATGCCATCATTAGAAATAATGTGATCATGGAATAAAAAAAAATTCAACCAAAATTCACACTTGTAGAATTTTCCATACTATATCTTTGATTTTAAGGTTTTCAAAACAACCCTTAAATGTTTTTTATGATCCTATTTAATTTTATAATATTCAATTATTTAATCAATAAAAACAAACAAATAAACATCCAAGAACTCGGGAAATATTTTATTCATAATATAAATTAATATAAGAGGTGAATTTCTCAAACCAAAGGGCATAACAACTAAAAAAATGAACATATCTAGTAAGGAATGTTGTTTTTGAAATTTTATCATTCTTCACTTTCAGTTTATGGTACTCATATGAGAATTAATTCTTGTGAAAATACTTATCTCCCTAGATCTGACCAAATAAGTATTCGACATGAGGCAATGGATACTTATTCTTAACCGTAATATTACTAAAATCTCAATAATCAATGATAAGTCTCATTGAACCGTCATTCTTTTTAAAAAACATGATAGGATCTCCCCATAGTGAAGTGATAGGAAAAATAAATCCTTTATCAAGAAAGTCATGTAACTGATTTTTCAATTCAATAAGTTCTATTTAAGCCATTCAATATAGGGGTTTTGAAATTGTCTTAATATTAAAGAATAAATCATTTGTGAATTGGAATTACCAATCATGTATGACACCATGTAACTCATTAGGAAAAACATCATGGTATTCATTTTGCACTAGTAAATCATTAATCTGAATAGTTCCCTTGTTTTCGATGATATGGGGAAAATAACTTTCATTTCCATCTTTCAACAGTTTCTCAGAATCCTGGAATGTTATCAATTGTGTGGGTTTGTTCTAGTATAAAAACTAAAACATATTCTCAGTTATTTTCATCTCTACAATAAATGTTTTCAAGATAAAAAAACACCAATCCATTCCAAATATTACATAAAACTCTTCCATGAGGAAAGAAACAAGGTTTTTAGAAAATGAATTTCCATAGATAACAACAGAAAGGTCCAAAAAATTTCGTTTTTCCATAACATTTCCCCTGGTGTTTTGTCTATATGAACAGATTTCATTTCAGGTGAAGAAGTTCCAAATTCAACCAAAAATATATTAGAAATAAAGGAATGTGTTGATCCCGTATCAAACAAGACTTTAGCAAAATCTTAGTAAACAAATAATGTACAAGATACCACTTCATTAGACAGCTCATCATCCACTAAAGTAGTCCCAAAGAATTTTTCTACATCCTTCTACTTATGATCTTGCTGATTTCATGGCGAATAGACTATCATTGGAAAAACATTAACATAATGACCCAATTCCTTATAATTAATGAATCTCACCACCAACATCTCAATAATATTCAGATCATTCTACTTTCATTCCTAGGATATGTTCCCAATCATTCAACATCGGTAACACATCCCACAATTTAAATACATTTTCTAGGATACTTTTTACCACACTTTTCACAATAAGTGAAATTAATTTTGTTACCTCCAGATTTTATTGATGAGTTCTTCCCCATTTCTTTCCAAGAAGGCCATTTCTTAATATTTTCATCAGGAGTCACATATGTGTCACCAAAATCTATCTCAACTTTTTTAGCACACCGAACAAATTTCACATAGATTTTAAAGTCTTGTGAAGCCAAATATCATCATATAAAAGTTCCAAATGGGAGTAAAAAATATTAATTTTTTGATCAATGTCACGATTAAAATATGATATATACTTGGCCAGTCTTGTAAGAATGGATTCGTATGATGCGACAGAATCATCATCTTTCTTCTTCAATTCCATGATTTTTTCCTTCATTCTGAGTCGAATACTTTTTTAAAAATATTTTTCTTGAAAATACTCTAAAATAATCTCTTTCTAGATTGTTTAGATCATCTATTTCTCTTGTATTATTAACTAGAGACAGCCATTGATCATCTTCAACTTCGAAAAAATAAATGTCTTGAATTGCATTTTATTGCTCTGAACATCTCATGACATCAAATACCTTTTCTAGGGCATTGATCCATCCTTCATCTATCACGGGATATGCGGTTCCACTGAATTATGGAAGATGTTCCCTTATAAAATCTTCCACAAAAGACATGTTTCGTCATGGAAGATAGTGTTCCTCTCTAGTCGGGATACCAACACCATTTATTTCATGAATGAACTAATCCATTACTATCAAAAACTGATCATTTTTTATTCCCACCATTCTAAGAAGCATATTCAAATAGAAATTAGCCTCTTGGTGCCATCATAATTCTACATCCCTATTTCTTCTACGGATAACCATCCTAAGCATAAATATCATAGATAAATTTAAATGTTAATATTTAAATTCAATAACATTTCAATTTAACTATAGAGTAAAATTCATTTATACTATTCATAAAACATCATCTGAACCCTAAATATAACTAAACCATTCTCTAACACCAACTATAAGTACCATTCCATAAAAAATTATATAATCCCATGTTTTAGATAAGAACATAAATTTTTACACTTTTAGGATCTTTTTGGGGTTTTTTTATTTAATTAGTACATAAAACATACATAACATCTCATAATCATAAATATGGATACGATTAAAACAATATCCATATATTTTAAAATATAAAGCATTAAAACATAAAAAATGATTTATTTGACAACACTCCATATGATTCATCATGATGATCTTCTTTCTCTTACCCATTCATACATCCTTTGAAAAACATTTTAAAATCATGGGATTAGTACAAAACATATTAAGGGATATAAAGAAAACAATCATTAGTCATGTGATAACATAAAAACCAACAAAACCCACAAGCATAAAAACTCGTATGCATTGAAAAATCATGTAGTTTTATATGTACAGATTTACCATATCACCCTTACATTAACCCATACACATGGAATAACCTTTTAGTCAACTTCCATCTCCGGAGTTCCTAATGCATTAGAGAGCTATAATAGGGCTCACCCTTCACATCACGAGCTATAATGGGCTCAAACCAACATATCTTGAGCTATAATGGGATCAACCAGAAATAAATAATGTCCAAGGAACATATCATGAATAAAACACTTCATAACTCATTTAAACCCTTGAGGAACGCACATTCACAATTTCAAATACCCTTTTTTGTATAAAAAAAATTAGAATATAAACATCGCACACACAATATTTAAAAAATATTTTTTAAAAATATCTATGAAAACATATAATAGAGATATTATAGAAATTAAAAATCATAAAATCATAATATAACACACATGATATTAATAAAATGAACAATCTATTTGTATTTCAAAAAGTATACATTTAAAAGGATTTAAGAGGAATGTTCTTTACAAATAAACTATCATTGAAGATAGAATTGATTAAATGAAGGTATTTTGTATATATAATATAAGTACACATATTAAAATATAATATAATCAAATTAAATTCTTCATGTCATCTTCGTATGATAAAAACCGTTGATGTTAAAGGTTAACCCAAAGAATAGAAATTGGGTTTAGAATCCACTTACGAAATTTTGGCATGGTAATTGATGTACATGGGGGATGAATGTGATATAAATAGGTTTATATTCATTAGTATATAATAATTGTATGTTTTTTAGAGGTTAAAAAGGATACACCGTCATTATGAATTATAAATTAAGGATCATAACATAATGGTGATTCATGAATAAAAGTGAGGAAGAGTGGATCCCTAACATTATGTTCGGCTTCCCTCAAATGTGTTTAAAACTAATGTATAAATGTAAAAATTGTGTTATTAATATTTTATAGAAACATATTTATAGTAATAACACATTTATGGATCATTTTATAACATTATTACACCCATTAATTAATACTATTTTTCAAATTCCATTGTTTTGGGTTTGTGCATTACATGTTTTCCACGAGCATTTCGTTAAAGATTTTCATGTCGGTTGTAAGAGAAACTCCACGTGTTGAATGAAATGATATTTTAATGTTTCATTAACCTAAAATTATACCATTTATCATTTTTTATGATATTAGGATTTATTATTAGTTAAAAAGTAATTATGTTCATTTAGATCATTTTGGGGGTGCTTTGATAATAGCGACCTCATTTAGATTTGTATGTTAATATCATGTGTACAAAATGATTGTTGAACCTTAAATAAGATATATTAAATAAATTATAATCTATTTAAACCATAAAAAGGGTTTCATAACCTGTCTTTATAGATGTAAAATAAACTGAAATCACATCATCCATGATGTTGGTAAATCAACACAGTACAAACGATGTTTTAATTTCTAGAATAAGTGGGAGAGGAGAAGAAGTATAATGGTGAATCATCCATAAACATGATGAAATTTATAATTTATAATATAATATATCATTAATTCATTTTGTATATGAGGATTTGATGACATACGAAGAATATAAAAGAAAACTAATAAAAAAGAACGAAATCAAAAGAAGATATTTACCTCATGATATCTTCTCCTTGAGATCCTTCTTAAGGCCCTTGGTTTGAGCCATTTGTTGAGACCAGAAGGTATTGGACATGGGGAAGTGTCTTGAGGGGATTATTTGATATAACATAGGCAAGTTTCAAAGCTTAAAAGGTGTGGGAGTATGTGGTGGAAATGGGTGGAATTTATAGTATAGGAAAGGATGAGTTTTTTATTATTTTATTCATTATTTTATTATTTTTCCACAAGACAAGAAATAGTTATGATTCCATGATAAGAAATAAAAATAAGTTAACGTGAATGGATTAAAAGTGTTCTTGCATTATAAACACAACATCCATGACTCCATAAATCATGTATTTAGCAAAATTTCTTAATTATCGTATTTCACTATTCACCAAATTTCATGTTTTTTAGAAAATTACCCAAATTTCAGCCAAATTTTTTTTCAACATGTTGAATCCAAAAATGAACCCCATTTTATCAAAATAATATCTAATTATGAGAAATTTAGTTTTTAGATAAAATAACATTTTATTCTAAAAATAAAAAATGTAAAATATTTCTTTACTTATTCTAAGATATTGGTATATTTTAATTTTAATTAAATATTATATATATACTATCATATGATAGTTTTATTTTCATAAGGTTATATTAATATTCATATGGGTAAAATTAATATTCATAAGGTTATGTTACTATTCACCAAAAAATTATTTTGTCATATCAGACTCAAAATAACATTCTGATTAAAACTATGTATGTCTTTTTTCGGAAATTTAAACACAGAAGTGATAGAATTATGTTTAGTGCTAATTATTTTATTATTACTTAGGTTGTTATTATTGATGATAGACATTTATAGATAGAATTCCCATGTTCATAACTCAGTCATTTTTATCACATCTTACATGTCAGATACAATATATAGGATGTAATATTTTGGAATAATTTTTATGGATGACTGATTGTGTGATGAAATTTGACAGTGGTGTGGTTTCCATTTTTGAAGTGTATTTACAAGTCAGTCTTTTTAGGTGAAATGAACTTTATATGTATCATGGTTTCTAATCATAGAATATTAACCCAGTTCTGATAGAATACGACACACAGGTCCTTGAATCATGTTTCATTTATCAATTATTATAGGATAGTATGGATATTTTTTGTATATGAAATCAAGGTATCATTTTTTGAATACACATGACATTATTAGGTTTGGATTTATGGGAGACCATTGTGAGATGAGGACCAAGGAGTTACGAAAATTCTCAAGGGACTAATAGTAAATTATTTTGGTACCAATTGAGATCCCTCTATATATAAAGGTATACCCACAATTCGATTGGATAAGGAACTATAACTAATCCATGATAGATCTACATAGATGTGTTAAAGTTTTCATAGCACATGAGTGTGTTATGGGAGGAGTATCACGCGCGTGCTCTATAGATCCTGTTGAGATTGAAATCGACAAAAATATTAATGAATGGTATTTAATGGAGAGTGAAACATTGACCATGTGAGGATTTATACCCTTTTTTGGGAGTGTGATATATGATTTTTATGGATCTCTGGTATGAGCCTATTTTTTCACATCCATCAATCTCATTCATGGATGGATGGGCAGTGAGTTGTGGAATTAACATTTTAATCATTTGAAGTAAAGAAAAAGAGACTCCTATGGTGTAGAATGGTATATTAGTCATGGTGATATGAACCTCATGTGAGGTGGATATTGTATACCTAAAACTATCCCTTAGATAGTCATTTGGAAAGGGTATTTCCATGTGTGAATGGTTTTGGTTTTAATTTAATCCATGGTGAAAGCCATGTAGTCAAAAAAATGTGAATTTAGTTGGAGTTTGAGAATTTGTTTCCCGAATGGTATGCATTTATGAGATCCAAACATGATTTAATTATTTTTTCACAGATTCTCACTATAACACCATTATATTTTAGAAGAACAGTATGTTTGATTGCATATACAACCCGCAACACTGAGCTGAAACAAAACCTAATATATTATTATTTATATATAACCACTATAACATATCCATTAAATTAGCTATTATGAATATAATTAATATAATTACTAAATATATATAATGGACATACTAATGAAAATTCATATATTTATTCTTATGAAATATGTACACAGTTTATATTAATGTTATTTTATGCTTCAAAAATATGTTTTCTTCAAAAATGGGTTTTATAAATATTATGAGTTAATATAATAAAATGTTTTTGGAACTTATATAAATTTTAGTTTATAAATAAAATATTATTTTTGAAATTAGTATATTAAAATTATCATAGGGTGAATTTTTGGGATTTCACTTAAAAGCTTGACTTTCCAGTGAATTGTGGAAATATCGATTTTTATAAAACAATCAATTTTTTTATATTAAAAATTCACCTTATTATTTTAATTTGATCTAAAAGTAACATAAATACTCTTTGTTTTGATATATTATTATTATGTGCATTTTAATCATGCTTATTAATAGTTTTAGTATAAGTACATTTTTTACCTTAAAAAGAAAATTTTCAGGATAACTATATTAATTATGTTTTTATGGTATAATTTTAAATTAAAATCTGAAAAATAATTAGTTTAAATTAAAAAAATGATTAAATAATGGGGAAAAAATTATAAAATTGGCCACTTTAATTTTTGGTCTATATAAATAGAAAAGCAATTAATTTTATTACCATGATAAAGGGTAAGTCAGATAATCTGCATTAAAAATAAAATTATATGAACCATAAAATTACCCAAACACATACATAAATATAATATTATTATTATATATAAACCATAACCATACTAGGGTTTATTTAATTATCTATTGGGTTAACATGGATTAGATTATGACCTATATAGTATTTTAGTTAATTTAACGTCAAATATGTCACACTCTAGTTCTTAAAAACATTAATATTTTTTTTATGTGGTTAAAGAATGTATATATTTAACTATAAGAGTTATTTAAAAATATAATATATTTATATTATTCATGGTAATGAATTATTAATTTTTATTGAAGAAATTATTAAATTTCATTTTTACACAACACTTTTATGGTAATTATTTAATTAGTTGAATATCATATAAATGATATTAATGTTTTTAGACATGACATAACTTGTTATATTAAAGGTGAAACATGAATTATAAATTTTACCATGAAATTAAAGATATAATAAAATAGTTTTCTCTAATTTTACTTGTTATCTTGTTGTTTTTAATGTTACATTAATGTATAGTATCAAAATCTATAATAATAAAATGTTGAAGAATTATTATTTTGTTAAATTATTTAAAATAATATAAAAAATAAATAAAAAAATTGGACAATATATGTTTGAAAAATTCATCCACTGTGAATTTATAGTCCATTTGTAAGCATTTGTCTCTAGAATAGTATTAATATATGTTAATCTCAAGATAAATTTTAAAAGTGCCCCTCACTTAAATTATAAAAAGTCCTAACTTAATTCGCTTATTTACTTCACCATGATTCATATATCTCAAAAAACTCCATCCCATTCACTTATAAACGCCCCTAATTAAGTTAATGAGGCTTTCTATGTTTCTTAAATACCCATCCTATATAATTTAATAGATTTTATAAAGTATATCATTCATAGAAGAGTTAATCGCCTTCACTGACTCTTCCAAATTTCATTGTTTTTATTCTTCATATTCATGTGTGTTTTCAATAATAAATTAATAAATCAAATATATTATATATATTGAGATTTTTTTATGATTATTATATAGCCATATTATATCTTGTATCAATCCTATGAAAAATGAAAGTATTGTGTGGGCGTACATAAGACATACTTTCTCCACATAGCGATGTAATTAATTTTTTATCATCACATTACATGGATAGTTGTAAATATAGAAATTATTAATATATATGATATATATTAAATAATAATCAGTTTTTAATGTTTAATCATTTTTTAAATTTATTCTATACCATCCATAAAAAATCAAAATAGAGTTCATGGGTATGTACAACCTATCATCTCCACGAACGATGTAATTAATTTTTATATCTCTATCATTAAAGATTACTAAATATATATACATATTTAATATATATGAAATTTATAGCATAATAAATTCTCTTTATATGATTGATCTATGATAAAAGTATGAGGAATTAAACTATTGAATTAAAACAGACATTAAAATTGAAGCATTTACCACCCAAAATAATGACTTTAACAATGAATTTATAATAAAATAGTGATTAAATATTATAATAATATAATATATGGTAATATATATATGAGTATTAATTTTTAATATACTTTTAATAAATATAATTTTAACATAATGTGGTTTCAAAGAATTATAAAAGAAGTCGATCCTATGATAAGTGTTTCTCATCCCACTTTTACTATTGTGAGATATATATCACATTCGATACTTATTTACATGGTGTCATATACACACTACTGATTTGATGTATTTTATCAAGAATAGATTTTTATTCATGTTATTTAAAATTTAATCTGATGTTTTTTCTTCCACTGTTCTTCTGACTAAAAAGTTGTTAAATTGGTAAGGGTTTATTTCATAATCTCATCATTATTCATGATTTTTTATGTTTATGTATTCATTGGGGAATAGTAATATTCTTTGTAAATGTTTTCTAAAATTAAATTTGTTTTTTTAATATTATCCAATTATTTTTAAAATTCATATTCATAAATGTTTTTCTTTTTATAAAATGGTTTAAAATGAACCTTTTGGAATTTTTTTGAACAAGGTAAGCTTTTACTTTTTTTACAAAAGTTTAAAAGGAATTTTTTTAAAAATTTATATTGCATGAACATAATTTTATGGCTTAAAGAACAATAATTATTTTAACATTCACTTACAACAATACAAGGTTCAATTCGTTGAAAATTATTTCCCTATTATATGGGCAGTTTTAGATTTTAAAATTAAAAGGTGAATTTTTATCAAGTAAATTCCAATAATATCATTAAATTATTTTCATCTATAGAAAAAACCTTTATTGAGTAATATGTAAATGATTTAATCTGAGGGTAAAATTCATCATATTTATTTACATTGTAATTGTTGATTTTTTTTACTGAGGAATGTATATATTTTGTAAAAGTGGTTCTTCAAATATTAACGATTATTGAATTTTTTATAGCATGTTGATTTAGTTATATTATATATTTATATGATGAATTCATTGGATATTTTATGTGACATTCATATCAAGCTATATAACCTTGATTCATATAAATATATCATGAGACAAACTAGATTAGTTTTTGGTAGAGGCATTACTCATTTATATAGATGACTTGGAAGGAGGTGTTGATGGTATTATATGTCTTAGAAGAACACCTTGATGGTATGTTTTTTATGTTAATCATTATGAATTCTATAATAATGAATTCTATTTTTCATATTCGATTTGATTATTTGATTAATTATAATAACCATGTATGTTATTCGTGCTCATGTGATTATTTATATGAAGTTAATTGATTGTCATTTACTCCTTTCATATTAGGCTAATTTTTTTGACAAATTAATAATTATTCAGTTATTTCCCTATCTATATTGATTATGACATATTTATTCATAAATTACACTATAATAATACCTATATTAGGAATATGAGATCACCCCTTTCTTATGTTTAACATTACACTAGATATGAGAAGTGTATTGTGATTGATATGCATGGATACAATAAGGGAAATAATTGATTCCTTAAATAAAAATCATTGAGTATTTTATGATTTAAAATATAATGTAAAATTTATGTAAATATCTAGATTAGAATGACTACTGAACTTCTTGGTTCTTTATTATGTGATTCCTATTAACATATTCCAATATAATAAAGAAACTACTAGCTATGGGATATCATATTTTGGGTTCTTATAGCTAGAATCAAAGGAATCATAGTATAAACCTAGGGAACTATATTTTGGAAAAAATATATTAGGGAATATAATCCTATGATATAATTTTATGATAATTCAATGTTTATGATAACATCATAATGATGTTTTAATAATAATGGGTAAACTAGTTTAAAGATAAAGACTCATGGATTGAGAAGAAGGTTTAATCATTTAGAACCACATTGAATAATTTTTCCTAAATATTTGATTGGACACTCTGAATATTGTATTGGATTATTAAACATTGTATTTTGGATTCAGTTAATGGTCAGAACTAGAAGTATGTGGGTCAATATTGACTGTTATAGACAATGTGTTGATGAGAAACTAAATGAAATTATTACTATAGTAAAGGATAATGTGATTTTTATAAATTTATTATCATAACATATGATTAAATACATGCACCTTAACCAACTCCTGAACTAACCAAGGAATGTAAGGATAAAGTACGCTAAAAGAACAGATGGTGGATACCATAGGGAATAAAAGATTTATTTTCTGATATATTTATAATGTCACAATAATCACCTAATTTAATGTCATCAATAAAATGAATGATTTTTTGGTGTGTAAAATAAAGACAGAAAAGAAGTAATTTATTTAAAAAAATAAACAATTTGTTTACCAAAATGGATAATAATAATATTCTCTCAATGATATCATTGCTGGTTGGATTATTTAAATGTGTAAAGTTTCGATATTATGTAAATCGATGTACTATATAGATAACTTCTGAGGATAAGCACATGGTTGTATGAGTAATATTTATAATAATGACCACAAAGAGGATACAAATGAAACATTAATGAATGGATGGACTCTTGAATAAAATGATGAACCATAGTAAACGGTTGAAGAATGAAGTGTAATGATTAATGATCTTGTGTATTTGGATTCAATAAGTACATTATAAATGTATTTTATCAATGATATCTTAATTATACGAATAATTATAAATATATAAGTATTGTACTGCAATAAATTATCCTCAATGATTTAGAAGTATGCGATGAATAGTAACAGCAATAAATGGAAGGGATTATAGAGATTGTTGATATTTTGGAAAAAACATGATTTGAGGAAGATAAACCCCAATATCTTTATGATTATGAGATAATAATGACAGATATATGATTATGTGATAGTATTAGGGACATTAAAAATGGATAGTGATTTGATGTTAACGTAATCTATGAAAAAGTTTGCTAAATTTTCATGATTTATGAAATATATTCAGTAATATGAGATTTTATTTAAGGAATAATTAGAATGTTAATACTTGATATCATGCAAGTTTTCATTTCATTTATGGTGATCAGGGAATTCATATATTTGGTATGTTAAATTAAGAGTTGTATTTTGAATTGGGAGTTTAATGTTATGTTGATTTTAGAAATTTTGGGACCTACATTCTAAATTTTTTAACATTAAATTTGGAAAGACATTTTTTAGAAGATTCAAAAGGATACATATCGTTGGAATTGATTATGTTGGTCCTTTGATATTGTTAGAATTTTTTTTAACTATTTTGGTCTTGGTAAATATTAAGATGTATGAGGAATGAATTTCCATTTTATATTGATCTAATGTTCTGTTCAATATTATATTTTATTCATTATGAATAAAATTTCATATTTGATATTCATTTAATGGATTAAAATATGAATTTGGAATTGATCAATATAATTAAATATTTCGAATGAAAAAAATATTTCAAGTCACTATAATTAAATGTAAACTTATTATAAATGCAAAAGGAATTTAAAAAATTCAATTAAAAGGGTAAAATAATAAAAAAATTATCCTTTTACCATAATATCTAATGAATCAATAGTCATTGGACTCATTATAAATTTGTTTTTTTTGTTTTGACTTTCTCTTGATCATTCACATTATTCTGATAATGAACTTTGTAAACCTCCATCATTTCATGGGAATTAAATTTTTATTTCATGTAAAACTCATAAATTCACACCAATGTTTTCTTACTTAGAAATTTATTTTCATGAATAGTACATAGGACCTTCATACCTCCCTTTCTCTATTATCAAGAAGATGTTTTAATAACCCTTCTTATGATGTGGATTTTCCATAAAGGTATTCTCAAATTTCAAATACATGATTACTGATAAAAAGTTATAATTTCATTAAATCAATTTATTTGTAACGCCCCGACCCCAGTTACCTAGAGTCGGTGCATTATTACATAACATTGGCATGATCACAAGAAAGATCAAATCTCGAATGACCGATTGGTTTTGTAGCCTTGGAAACACTAGATATATTCATAAAGTTTTACATTACATCATAAAGTGAAAAACTACTAAAACAACATAGTCTCCATAATCCACACTCATATCCCCACATAAAGTCCTTGCAGGTCATTCATAACTTACTTCTTCACATCCTGGGAAAAATAAAACATAGAAAAGGGGTGAGCTCAAATTCCCATTAAGGATAACAATATAGTGGAAACTTTCCAAAATAAGCATAAACATTTAAGGCAATGTATAACTAAAACAAAAGCCTTTTAAACTTGAACTTCAACATAGTATGGAAAAAGTAAAATGAAATAATTCCATTTACTTATTCACATGCATATTCTACTAATTTAATAATCACATGCAATATCAATAACCACTTTCATAATAATGGAATGCATAATGCCAGACTATCATAACCACATAGCCAAGGCCTCATGCTAATACTACAAATAAGATTTTTCCAATGCCTTGTGCCAAGACACTAGTTTGTCTCATGAAACCTACCGATGCATTGAGGAGATATAGCGGGCTCCACCCGTCACATATTAAGTCCAATGCATTCCCATATGAAAAGGTTTAAACATAACATAAACATTCGTATTAAAACTAGCATACAAAAAGTCAATACTTTCACTATAATCCATGAATGGTATTAAAATAGCACATCCACAGTCAAACATATCACAAAACCTTCAATACAACATTAAAGTTTTGTATCATAATAAATAAACTTCACATAAGCGTAAAATCCAACAAAGGATGTTGACATAGATGAAATCAAAACTCTTTTTTAGAGAAATATATCTTTTTATTTTGGAATCATTTAAGATCCATATAAAATAAAAGATTTTCTTTGAAAATATTCTTATAAGCTTGTAAGGGAAGCTTCGATGATTTTATAATGGCGGAAAATAACTGCACCTGCCGTATAAGTTAAAAAAACGTTCTTACCTTAATTCTGTCGAAAAGGTTAAAAAGCACCTTGTTTGGAAAACGAAGGAAATATTCCTTTATAAAATTCTTATAAAAGGTAAAAAAGGGTATAATTGACCTTAACCCATATTCTATTAAATAGTAAAAAAAATTTAAACACATTTTTATGAAACATGGATGTGGGTGATAAAGAGATCCCAGTAGATTATTACGTATAAACAACCTCGGATAATGAAGAGATTGTGAAATAAACCTTACCTTTTACTTTTTCTTGGTTGGGGTAGGTTAAAATCCTGTATAATAGTGAGATAATTGTTATTAGATTATGAAATAATCATATACATTCATATGATATCATATATGGTCTTTTAACATTGCTTTTTTAATAACATCTTAGTATTATCGTTGTTTCGGGTGTTAACTTACTCGTTTTATTTTATATGTTTGGTTACGTAAGACATTTTTGTAACTGAAAGGTTGTATATTATTCATATAGAGAATGATATCAAGTCCTTAAACATTATTTTTTAATCATGAAATGATAATTATACTTGAATGGATACGATGGAGAATGAATCTCATCGCGTTCGTGGCGACGGTAGTCCGTACGTACGCACGAGCGACAATATCATTCTTTTGATATTAAAATAATATATAAATGGATGGTATATCATATATACAGAATAATTAACTTGTTATATTTATTATTTACATGAGTTACACATCATTATTATACCCATCCAAATAATAATATATTGAATAACAATTACACCACGATGTGGAGACGGTAAGCCGTACGTACACACGTATGGTGACATGTTATTCAAAGGATTGATAGAATAATTAATATGGTTGTAACATATTTATAATAACATCACAGTATATATATGATACTGGAGTTATTATTTTATAATGGTAACAACAATGTAAGAAGAAGTGGAAGAAGAAAGGAACATGGAAAAGGGTGGTGAAATCATTACCTCTTCTTCGGGTTCTTCCTTTTGATTTGATCAAAAGGGCTCCTTAGGTTGGTTTTCTGATCAAAATATGTCCTCTAGGATGTAGTGAGGGAAATTGGGTGAGTATTGGGGATGATTTTGGAAGATCAAAAAGGCTTTTAAGGTGTGAATAAATGAGAAGGAGAAGTGCCCTTTTATAAGAGGGGTGAGGGGCACCTTTGGAAAAACTAGAAATATTAATTTTTAATAAATTCATATTGGGTTTCTAATTGATCAAAAGTTTATTATATAAATTTTAAGGTGGATATGGGTTTTAAAAAACACAACCAATATAATTTAGACAGGTTTGGGTACTTATATTAACCTTATCTTTAAGTATTAACTCTAAGTTAATTAGTTTCACTTTTACAATGTCTCTTTGTATTTTTATATTATATGGTTAATAAACATACCATATACATCCAAGAGACCCCCAAGTGGTCCATTAATGATACACCTATCATTATATAAGTCTTCAGGCCGAACCATATATTTTTAGGAATTTAATATCAATTAATAATATAATATTGGTTTTAAAAACTCTTTTATGTCAATTTTGACACTATTCAATAGTTGATTTTTGTGAAACTCATAACAGAATGATTACTTCGAAAATATTTAATTACATAATTCCTAACATGTCATATTTACTATTAAAATTGGTGTAATTCATAAAAAGTCTCAAATTCTATTTATTTGTGTATTTATATTATCAATTATTTTAATTTTTCACTATTTTGATAATTACTGCATCATCATTGTGTCATAAATAAATTAAATTATTTAATGTCTAAAAATTATAAATAAAATATCATTATATATTAAATATTTTTATCTTTCTAATGAATATTTATAGTCGAAAATCCATCATATATATCCCTATGTAAAAATTGTTTTTCTAAAAGATTTATGCTTCTGTCATTTTTCTACTCATTTTAACTTAATAAAAATAAAGTGTCCCTATCACCTAAAAGTGGCACCATGGGGTCCCCAAATCGACAAAAAGATGCCTATGGTCGAACATGTATTACCCAATAAGGTTAGGACACGTTTTAGGGTAATTTTGTTTTACTATAATAATATTGTTTAACCCTTATTTACCGGATTTACCCTTAACCATGGTAAATAAAATATTTACTGCAGTAATTATTCAAAATGCCTAAAAATAAATGTTACTATTTACACAATTTGAACATACTAATTCCAAATATGGAATCCATTTTTCCAAATTCAAAACACAGAAGTGGCAGAAATTTATTTAAAAATAATTCTCGTTGTTAAAACAAAAAGCGTGTTTTTAAAAGATAATAACTATCAAAAGATTGACACTTGTTTATGTCTGGTTTAATTGTAAAATTATGTCCACTGACCAACATTGTATTAAATGGTAATAATATATTCTAAATATACTTTAAAACCTCTCAAATTCATAATTTATCACTATTAATTATTTTGATTAAAAAAGTTGTTTTTAATTAAAATTTAGTAATTTTCACTATTCATCAAAATATTAAAGTTATCCGAAAAGTACCAAAATTTCACCTTAGGCTAAATTAGATATTCCGAATCCAAAAATGAAGCCCATTTTGAAATATAAAATATATATAATTTCAAAAAGTAGGTATTACTATTCGTAACGGGTAGTTTGATTGGTTATGGTGTGTTAGAACTCGGTGTTGCGTACAACACATGCTATCACATTATTCAAAGAGAAGCGTACCGTAGAAGCTTGGGGTGTTACATTCTCCCCTCCTTTAAATAAATTCATCCTTGAAATTTCAAGAATACTTATCACCTGAAAAGACTCGGGTGGTTCTTCATCATAAGTTCCTCGGGTTCCCATGTTGCCTCCTTCATCTTATGGTTTCTCCACAAAACCTTTACCAGACGCATCGTCCGGTTTCTCATACTTGTTCTCTCGTATCAAGAATCCTAACGGGATCTTCACAATAAGATAGACCAGGTTCCAATTTTAATTCCCCATAGGTGAGTACATGCGTTGGGTCAGGCATGTATTTCCTCAACAGAGATACGTGGAACACATCGTGAACTTTGGAGAGACTTGGCGGCATTGCCATTCGGTAAGCTACGACCCCAATTCGTTCTAGAATTTCGAAAGGTACGATGTACCTGGGACTCAATTTTCCTTTCTTACCAAAACTTATGACTCCCTTCCATGGATATACCTTCAGGAAAACATGATTACCAACTTGAAATTCCAAATCCTTCCTTCTATTATCGGTATAGCTCTTCTGCCTACTTTGAGCTGGTTTGATGTGATTTGGATTACCTTCACCTTTTCAACCGTTTCCTCCACCAGTTCTGGGCCTAAAAGTTTTCTTTCACCAACGTCATCTCAACAGGTTGGTGTATGACATCTCTTTCCGTATAACGCTTCATATGGTGCCATCTGAATACTCGAATAGAAGCTATTATTATAGGAAAATTCTACCAGAGGTAAATATTGATCCCACATACCCTGAAAGTCAAGTGAGGAAGATCTCAACATGTATTCTAAGGTTTGAATAGTCCATTCTGATTGTCTATCTATCTAAGGGTGGTAAGCAGTGCTCAAATGAAGTTCAGTATCCAGGGATTTCTAAAGACTTTTCCAGAATCTTGAAGTAAAACGGGGATCACGATCAGAAACAATCGATAAGGGTACTCCATGAAGTCTCACAACTTCATTAATATATAGTCTTGCTAGACGTTCCAGGGGTAGATCTTCTCTTATATCAAGAAAATGTGCTGACTTGGTAAGACGATCAACAATAACCCATATTGCATCGTTCCTTCTAGGAGTCTTTGGTAGCCCCATGACAAAGTCCATGGAAATATTGTCCCATTTCCAGTATGGTATGGGAAGAGGTTGCATGACTCCTCCAGGTTGTTGCCTTCCTGCTTTCACTTATTGACAAACCATACATCTTGACACAAGATCAGTAATCTCCCTTTTCATGTTGTCCCACCAAAAATTTTCTTTCAAATCTCTATACATTTTGGTTCTCTCAGGGTGTATAGAGAAAATGGAACTATGAGCCTCATCCAGTAATTTCCTTTTTAGATTAGGTATATCGGGAACACAAAGTCTCTTCCCAAATTTCATAATTCCATCTTCATACACAAAGTCTCTCAGACTCCCATCATTCAAAGCTTTAATCTTCTTTTGAAATTCTTCATCATCAGTCTGAGAACTCTTAATCCTTTCTAGTAAAGATATTTTGGCAACCATTTGAAAAAGCATTGATGTTTCACCGTCCCTGGTTATTCCCATGTCAATCTTCAATAGATCCATCAAAATTGGATCCCTTTCAATTCTCATCACGTTCAAAACTCCATGATCTTTTCTGCCCAAAGCATCTGCCACCTTGTTTGCCTTCCCCGGGTGGTAGTGTATCGTGCAATCATAATCCTTGATTAATTCAATCCATCTCCTTTGCCTCATGTTGAGTTCTTTTTGTGAGAAAATATACTGCAAACTCTTGTGATCAGTATAAATATCACATTTTTCACCATAGAGGTAGTGCCTCCATATCTTCAAAGAAATGATCACAACTGCTAACTCGAGATCATGAGTATGATAGTTTTTTTCATGAATTTTCAACTATCGTGATGCATAGGAAATAACTCTATCATTCTGCATAAGGACACAACCAAGTCCTTTCTTCGATGCATCACAATAAATAACGAACCCATCATTCCCCGTTGGTAGAGTCAATATAGGAGCATTGACTAATCTTCTCTTCAATTATTCGAAACATTCTTCACACTCTTTTGTCCAAAACAATTTAACCCCTTTACGTTTGATCTTCATTAATGGGTTAGCCAATCGTGAAAAATTCTGGACAAATCGTCGATAATAACCTGCCAAACCAATAAAACTACATACCTCAGTTATACTCGTAGGTGCTGGCCATTCTCGGATTGCCTTGGTCATAGAAGGATCAACAGAGATTCCATCTTTAGAGACAATATGGCCATGAAAATAAATCTCATGAAGCCACAATTCACACTTGCTAAACTTCCTATATAATTCATGTCTTCTCAGAGTATTCAGGATAATACACAAGTGATTTTCATGATCTTCATAGATTTTAGAGTATACCATGATATAATCAATAAATACCACCACAAATTCATCAAGATACTCTTTGAAAACTCTATTCATCATATCCATGAATACAGAGGGTGCATTATTCAATCCAAAAGGCATTACAGTAAATTCGTAATGCCCATACCTGGTTCGAAATGCTGTCTTCAGAATGTCTTCCTTCTTCACACACAACTGATGGTATCCAAATCAAAGGTCAATCTTTGAAAAGTATTGAGCTACATGCAGTTGGTCAAATAAATCATCAATGTGATGTATGTGATACTTTTTCTTTATCGTTATAGCATTGATCTCCCTATAGTCAATACATAACCTCATAGATCCATCTTTCTTTTTAACAAAAAGAACAGGGGCTCCCCATGGAGAAAAACTACGGTGAATAAATCCCTTATTACTCAATTTCTATAGTTGTTTCATTAGTTAAACTAATTCTATAGTGGAAATTCTATAAGGGGTCTTTGATATAGGCCTTGATCCAGGAATTAAATTAATGGAAAACTCAACTTCTCGTTCTGGAGGATGTCCAGGTAAATCTTCTGGAAATACATATACAAATTCTTTCACAAGAGGTACATCCTCTATTTGAACATTCCTTTCCTCACCCATAGTTATTTCATTCTCTTCCTCCCCAATAATTGAATTTAGTTGAGCAACTAGGGGTGGATCTAAATAAGAATTAGGTGGTGACGATTCTGCTCTAAAGACAAGGTGTTCCTTATCATTATCATCAAGAACCATAATCACTTTCTTCATACAATAAATATTCACGTCATAGTCCGAATTCCAGTCCATACCGAGGATTATATCAAACTCAATCATAGGTATGACGATGAGATCATCAGACAAATAAAATTTATGTGCTCTAATGGTGACTGATTCACAAAACTTTGTTGCAATGATACGTCCCTTAAGAGTTTTAACAGATAACTCCCTTGTTAAATCAAATTGGAAATATCTAATTTTCTTAGCAAACTGGGAAGATATGAAACAATGCGATGATCCAGAATCAAATTGTGCATTTTCTAAACTCGAGGAAATCATTAAATTACCTGCCACCATGTCTTTCGGAGTTTCTACCTTAGCAGTAGTGATAGCATAAGCTTGGCATTGATCCCTTGGCCTTTTCTGAGATAAGTTCTCCTGACGCTTAGGACATTCATTTTCATAATGTCCCATCTCCCTGCAATTGTAACACTGAACATTGGTAGCTTCCTTCTTCAATTTTCAATCAAGAGATTGGTGGCCTTTTTCACTACACTTGTAACAGACTCCTGTTCCCTTCAAGGAAGTACCAGGGTGTTTCTTCCCACATTTACCATAGGATGGATATTCAACCTTTCCCTTCTTCCCTTTATTCTCATTCCCAGATTGATCAGTAGGTCTCTTCTTCTCTTTCATTGCTTTAAAGTCATAAGACTTAGAGAATTCATTTTCGATCTTGATAGGACATGAGACAATGTCTTCATATGACGAAAATGATTGTGAGACTAATGCTCGACGGAGAAATAGTTTTAACCCATCAAAGAAATGATCAATATTACTTCTTGTGTTATGTATATAATATCCAGCATACCTTGCTAACCTTGTAATGTTATCCTCATACTTTGCGACAATCTCATCCTCCTTCTGTCTCAGAATCAAAAATTGCCTTTCCATATCTTCTCGATGGTCGCGAGGAAAGTATTTTTCTAAAAACATATCATTGAACTCCCTACATTCCATATTTGATACTTCATCATCTTCTTTCGTGTTTTGAATCAATGACAACCATTGATCAACATCTCCAGTGAGGCGGTAAACTTCCATGATAACTCTTTCCCTTTCACTACTCCCTAAAGCCTGAAATATTTTCTCTAGGGAATTTATCCATTGCTCAGCTACTAAGGGATTTGTACTCCCATTGAATGTTGGGGGTTGTTGACTCATGAATCGATCTAACGTTGATCCTCCATGTTGTAAATCAGGGTGCTCCATACGGGTAAGGTTATTATTCAAAACCTGAGTGAGTTGTCCCAGTATGGTGATTAGCTGATCGGCACCATTTGCATCACCAGCTCAACTATTATTATCTTGAGCAGGAGTTAAATCCCTTCATGGAGTGTGTGCATTGATACGGTTTCCATTTATTCCACTAGGCACCATTTCTAAACAATGGCATAAACTAGATCAGTTTATGAATCAAAATACATAATTCCATACTTATAAAACACTTAACATTAATTGAACTATTTATGGATATAATCCATAATCATAAAAATGTTTTCTTTGAGGATGTATATACTCATAAACCCTTCATAATGATTTGTAAAGAAAATGAGAGTTATCCTAAGAATATCCCAAGGGAGTGTCGTAACCAAGAGTGCAACAAGGCCGTTGTCGTGCACCAATTCCTGTTCGAGTCTAGCTCAAAGCGGTGTTTTCAGATTTTACCCCTAGGTACATCTGTGCCAGAGCCTCCACTACCTTCTCGTATCCAGACAAGGATGTATTGCTCAGAAAACTCACAAAATCTCTACAATACCAAAATTCTAGGAAGTTATCCTATACTAATCCTCAATGTTCATCTTAGGTCTACGTTCTCTAATTAGAGTTTATCTAAATCTATCTTCCAAGGATTGTACTAAACTTCCTCTGATACCAACTGTAACGCCCCGACCCCAGTTACCTAGAGTCGTTGCATTATTACATAACATTGGCATGATCACAAGAAAGATCACATCTCGAAAGATTGATTGGTTTAGTAGCCTTGGAAACAATAGATATATTCATAAAGTTTTACATTACATCATAAAGTAAAAAACTACTAAAACAAAAAAGTCTCCATAATCCACACTCATATCCCCACATAAAATCCTTGCAGGTCATTCATAACATACTTCTTCACATCCTGGGAAAAATAAAACATAGAAAAGGGGTGAGCTCAAATGCCCAGTAATGATAACAATATAGTGGAAACATTCCAAAATAAGCATAAACATTTAAGGCAATGTATAACTAAAACAAAATCCTTTTAAACTTGAACTTCAACATAGTATGGAAAAAGTAAAATGAAATAATGCCATTTACTTAGTCACATGGATATTCTACTAATCGAATAATCACATGCAATATCAATAACCAATTTCATAATGATGGAAAGCATAATGCCAGACGATCATAACCACATAGCCAAGGCCTCGTGCCAAGACTACAAATAAGATTTTTCCAAGGCCTTGTTCGAAGACACTAGTTTGTCTCATGAAACCTACCGATGCATCGAGGAGCTATAGCGGGCTCCACCCATCACATATTAAGTCCAATGCATTCCCATATGAAAAGGTTTAAACATAACATAAACATTCGTATTAAAACTAGCATACGAAATGTCAATATTGTCACCATAAACCATGAATGGTATAAAAATAGAACATCCACTGTCAAACATATCACAGAACCTTCAATACAACATAGAAGTTTTGTATCATAATAAATAAACTTCACATAAGCGTAAAATCCAACAAATGATGTTGACATAGATGAAATCGAAACTCTTTTTAGAGAAATATCTCTTTTTATTTAGAAATCATTTAAGGGCCATTTAAAATAAAATATTTTCATTGAAAATATTCTTATAAGCCTGTAAGGGAAGCTTCGACGATTTCATAACAGTGGAAAATAACCGCACCCACCGTATAAGTTAAAAAAACACTCTTACCTTAATTTTGTCGAAAAGGTTAAAAAGAACCTTGTTTGGAAAACGACCGAAAGATTCCTTTATAAAATTCGTATAAAAAGTAAAAAAAGGGTATAAATGACCTTAACCCAAATTCTATTAAATAGGAAAAAAAATTTGAAATACATTTTTATGAAACATGTATGTGGATGATAAAGAGATCCCAGTAGATTATTACGTATAAACAACATCGGATAATGAAGAGATTGTGAAATAACCCTAACCATGTACTTTTCCTTGGTTGGGGTAGGTTAACCTCTTGTATAATAGTGAAATAATTGTTATTAAATTATACAATAATCATATACATTCATATGATATCATATATGGTCTTTTAACATTGCTTTGTTAATAACATCTTAGTATTATCATTGTTTCGGGTGTTAACTTAATCGTTTTATTTTATATGTTTTGTTAGGTAAGACATTTTTGTAATAGATAGGTTGTATATTATTCATATCCAGAATGATATAATGTCCTTAAACATTATTTTTAAATCATGAAATGATAATTATACTTGAATGGATACGATGGAGAATGAATCTCATCATGTTCGTGGAGACGGTAGTCCGTACGTATGCACGAGCGACATTATCATTCTTTTGATATTAAAATAATATATAAATGGATGTTATATCATATATACAGAATCATTAACATGTTATATTTATTATTTACATGAGTTACACATCATTATTATACCCATCCAAATAATAATATATTGAATAACAATTACACCACGACGTGGAGACGGTATGTCGTACGTACACACGTATGGTGACATGTTATTCAAAGGGTGGATAGAATACTGAATATGATTGTATCATATTTATAATAACATCACAGTATATATATACTACTGGAGTTATTATTTTAGTATGGTAACAACAAAGGATGAAGAAGTGGAAGAAGAAAGGAACTTGGAAAAGGATGGTGAAATCATTACCTCTTCATCGGGTTCTTCCTTTTGATTTGATCAAAATGGCTCCTTAGGTTGGATTTCTGATCAAACTAAGGCCTCTAGGTTGTAGTGAGGGATGTTTGGAGAGTATTCGGGCAGAGGTTGGTCGAACCAAAAGGCTTTCAAGGTGTGAAGAAATGATAAGGAGAAGTTCCCTTTTATCAGATGGGTGAGGGGCACCTTTGGAAAAGCTAGAAATATTAATTTTTAATAAATTCATATTCGGTTTCTAATGGCTCCAAAGTTGATTTTTTTAAATGTTAAGGTGGGGATGAGTCGAAAAAATCTCAACCAATAGAATTTAGATAGGTTTGGGTACTTATATTAATCTTATCATTAAGTGTTAACTCTGAGTTAATTAGTTTCATTTTTACAATGTCTCTTTGTATTTTTATATTATATGGTTAATAAACATACTATATACATCCCAGAGACCCCCAAGTGGTCCATTAATGATAAACCTATCATTATATAAGTCTCCTGGCCGAACCTTAGATTTTTAGAATTTAATATCAATTAATAATATAATATTTGTTTTAAAAAGTCTTTTATGTCTATTTTGACACTATTCAATAGTTGATTTT
Source organism: Viscum album (assembly GCA_963277665.1). NCBI lineage: Eukaryota > Viridiplantae > Streptophyta > Magnoliopsida > Santalales > Viscaceae > Viscum > Viscum album. Next base: position 932,147,572 of record OY728129.1, on the reverse strand, counting down.
TGTGAAACTCATAACAGAATGATTACTTAGAAAACCTTTAAATAACTCATTCCTAACATGTCATATTAACTCATAAAATTAGTGTAATTCATAAAAAGTCTCAAATTCTATTTATTTGTGTATTTATAATATCAATTATTTTAATTTTTCACTATTATGGTAATTACTGCATCATCATTGTGTCAGAAATAAATTACATTATATAATGTCTAAAAATTATAAATAAACTATCATTATGTATTAAATCTTTTTATCTTTCTAATTAATATTTATAGTCGAAAATCCAACATATATAACCCTATGTAAAAATTGTTTTTCTAAAAGATATATGCTTGTGTCATTTTTGTACTAATTTTAACTTAATTAAAATAAAGTGTCCCTATCACCTACAAGTGGCACCATGGGGTCCCCAAATTGACCGAAAGATGCTTATGGTCGAACATGTATCAACCAATAATGTTAGGACACGTTTTAGGGTAATTTTGTATTATTATAATATTATTTTTTAACTCTTATTTACCGGATTTACCCTTAACCATGGTAAATAAAATATTTACCGCAATAATTATTCAAAATGCCTAAAAATAAATGTTACCTATTTACACAATTTGAACATCCTGATTCCAAATACGGAATCCATTTTTCCAAATTCAAAACACAGAAGTGGCAGAAATTAATTTACAATTAATTTTCTTTGTCAAAACAAAAAGCGTGTTTTTAAAAGATAATAACTATCAAAAGATTGACACCTGTTTATGTCCGGTTTAATTGTAAAATTATGTCCAATGACCAACATTGTATTAAATGGTAAAAATATATTCTAAATATACTTTAAAACCTCTCAAATTCATAATTTATCACTATTAATTATTTTGATTAAAAAAGTTGTTTTTAATTAGAATTTAGTAATTTTCACTATTCATCAAAATATTAAAGTTATCCGAAAAGTACCAAAATTTCACCTTAGGCTAAATTCGATATTCCGAATCCAAAAATGAATCCAATTTTGAAATATAATATATATATAATTTCAAAAAGTAGGTATTACTATTCATAACGGCTAGTTTGATTGGTAATGGTGTGTTAGAACTCGGTGTTGCGTACAACACACGCTATCACATTATTCAATGAGAAGCGTACCATAGAATCTTGGGGTGTTACATTATTGAATAATGGGATAATTTAACACTTGGATATTTTATAACAACTGAATATTTGATAGGGTATAGAACTCAAAACAAGGAGCTTAAACCTACCCAAAAATCTTATTATTTATTTATGACCATTATAACGTAGGAAATTAATTTGAATTTATGCATTATATTAACATAATTATGAAATATATATAAAGGACCTAATAAATAAAAATTAATCCATTAATTCTTATGGAATACAGACCCAGTTTTTAGTAAATTATTTTATCCTTCAAAAATATTTTTTCTTCAAAAAATGGGGTTTTGTTATTTTTATATGTAAATATTATAATCAATGTATTGAATATATATAATTTTTTTATAAAAATATTATCATTTTTAAAATATTATTATTAAAAATATCTTAGGTTATGTTATTGTGAGATTTAGGAAAGGATTGATTTTACAATAAATAGTGAAAATACAAATATTCATAAATAACTCAATTTATATATATTCAAATTCATATTTATGTTTTTTAATTTATATAAAATAAATATAAATACTATTAATTCATATATAATACAATTAAATAAATTTTAATAATTATTTTAACAAATTTTTGTTTAAGAACGTTTTTATCATAAATTTCTTTTTTCAAAGTAAAATTGATTTTTGTTATGTTTTTCTGGTTTAAATTTAAATTTTATTAATATATATTTTTATTTTTAATTTTGAAAATGTAATCCATATTTGGAATCATTATGTACAAATTTATTAAATATTTCTTCATTATTTTCATTATGAATAAATATCCTAGTAATTTTACTACCACACAAAAGGGTAAATAGTGTAATTTAGGTTTAAAATAAAATAATAAGAACGATAAAAAGACCAAAAAAACAACATAAATCTTATGTTACGAGTTTATATGAACCATATTAATCAAAGGGTTGAATTTCTGTCCTTTTTGGAGAATCTTGGATATTATTATGACCTTCATATATTTTATTTATTGAAAATTCAAACATATCACACTCTAGTTTTTAATAACTATTATACTTTTAATATGGGGTTTACCAAGGATATGTTAGACGATAAATATTCTTTTTGAAACTAATATATTTATATTAATTATAATAATATATTTTTAATATTTTTAAATATGTAATATACATAAATTTTAACAGAATGTTGACGTAATAATAATTTAATTAATAGAATAATAAAAATTGTAATTAAAAAAATTAAAGGTTACATGAATTGATATATTAATGGTGATACATGAATTATATAGATTAACATTAAATTTTTAGTACATTATAAAATAGTTTATTCAAATTTTAATTTTTTTCTTGATGTTTTTTATGTCAATGTAATGAATATTGTCAAAATTGACAATAATGATATTTTATGAGATTAATATTTTATTAATTTATTTAAAAAATATAAAAAACATATATAAGTAAACATTATTAAATTGATGGCAAAAAAATTCACTCTTATTAATTTATATTCCATTTGAAATCACTTTCCTCAAGAATAGTATTAATAATTTGTAAACATTTGGAAAATTCCAAAAGTGCTACTCACCTCATTTACAAATGGGCACCCATTAAATCACTTTTTTACATCACATCAATCCATATATCTTTAAAACAATTGTATAATATATTTTTTAAATTTCCTTATTCTTGTTATTTAGTCTATGGTCCTTCCATAATACGTATCACAAGTCCCTTAAGAGAAGTCATAAAGGATATGCTCTGTAGAAGAACATATCATCTTTATTGACTCCTTAAAATTTAATTCATCTTAAAATTCAATTTAATGTGTTGTTTCCATCCTAAATTAATATCTAAAGTATTATATAATACTAATATTTTATTATGAATATGATACATCCATATTCCGCCATATATCAAACGTATGAAAAAAGTCTTGCATGTCATATGTATGACTTTCCTTCACTAAATAGTATTATAATTCGTTTTTCATCACAAGTTTACGTGGATGTTTTAAAATTTGGGTCTAATTAATATATATTATAGATAAAAATAATTATTATTATTTTTAAAATGTTAATAATTCTTGAACAATCTTTGGTTCCATCCATTGAATAATGAAACAAGTGTTTATTCGTACGTAAAGCCTATTGTCACCCTAGACGGTGTATTTCATTTTATATCTATTACATAATGGATGGATATATATTTGATATATTAAATATAAGCCGTAAATAATATTTTTTTGAAGATTAAACTATTCTAAAATTTTAAGGATCAAAACAAAAAAATAAAAATATACTCGGAAAATAAAGCAGGTACCACCCAAAATCGAAATTTTAATAATGGATTGATAATAAATATGTGATAAAATATTATTTGTAAATAATATATTATTTTATATATTTTCCCATATGGTTTTATGCTAGTGGTTATTCTTTTAAGGGGACTCATATGAGGTATCACGATCGAGTCTTCCCTAGTACATGTAGGCATAATAGTGTATTTTTTCTTTGTAATCCCCAACCAAAAAATATTGTAATATATGGTATGTTATACTTGAGTATGGTCTTAGAATATATATATATATATATATATATATATATACAATTTAAAGGCCTAGAAATTCCATATAAATTTTTTTAAATTATTATAGATTATTATGAGTCTGAAAAAATTGAGGATGCTTGATTCTGAGGCCCAATGTGCCCAAAATGGAATTTTGAGCCTTTTTAAGGTATATTAAATAAATGCACAGTTGACGTTTTATATCATTTTAAACGGTGCTCAGATTAAAAATCTGATGGAACCATTGAATCCACAACATCAGTATTCACTTAAGGGAGGCTTAAAATTGACCACAGTAGGTCAGGTGAAAACGTTAGTTTTTGAAACTTTTAAATAAATCATAGAATAAAAAATTTTCTATTTTATTTTTCCTACAACCAGTTGAGAAGAGGGGTGGGAACAATGGGTTTTCAAGCCATTTAATGGCTTGACTCTTCAATTTCATAACTACACCATTCGGAATTAAGAGGTTCATTAATTAATGAACCTCGTTTATTTCTTTGATGCATTACTCACACTTCCCTCTATTTAAATGAAGCTCGGGATGTGTTTTTTGACACGACATCATCATGTGAGGAACCTATGGAAAAGTACCATGACATCTTCCATTGGTGGAGGATGGAAGCTTCAGAGACAAAAATCAGGGATCGATGAATGCTAGAGACTCCATCCAATGAGGACTCTTCTCCCTCCACAATTGTGACACCTCCAACGATTATCGAGGTATGGGTTGTCAATAAATTCAAGAAACTCTCATTTCTTTTCCTCATTGATGAATTTGGAGGTTTTTGTTGTGGCAGATTTGAACGAGTCTTAATCAATATCTATGTGATGTTTTTATTTGATACCCGCTTGTTATGATGCAAATGTGGAGGGCGCTGACCAAAAAAAATACTAGACCCTCTTTTGCTTCTTTTATCATTGATTTCTTCATAGGAAAATTTTGAATTTGATTGTAACGTGAATCAGAGGATCACATAGTGACGATGACATCTTAGGAGGCAAGTAGGCACAGACAGGAGTGGAAACGGAGCTCTAGAGCGTCGTCGGAGGCCCACCAAAGATGTTACAGCACAGAAGCTGCACGAAGGCATCGACGGGGGTTGGCAGCAGTCAGAACTCATGAGCTGTGGAAGAAGGCAGCACTGCTCAATGCCACGATAGACCACACGTACTGGTGGCCCTCGACCAACCGCGTTTTGGCGAAAGGTAGCACTCCGTTACGCGCAGCAAGTAGGTGTCCACGACTTCAAATCCCCGACATAGGAGAGGGTACCCATGCCCCTTGAGTCTCATTGACAAAAGGGCCAGTTCCATGTGGCGGTATCAAATAAAACACCAGAACGACTTTTCTGTTCGGGAATTTGGTCTGCCACCCAGCTAGAGGTCCACGCCAACTGAGTTTTGGAGTTGTTTGTTTGACAAAATGCCTGCAGCACTAGAATACATGGAATGTGACATTATTTTTGTGATAATCCACTTGAGTTTCGGAGATGATTGGATTATGGTCGGGTTGGATCGTACCTGAATCCAACCGAGCCCTCGGCACTAAAATGCCTATAACTCTCAGAACGGGTGTCCAATTGATGCATCATCTGTTCTGATGGAACCCTTATAACATGAAATATCATTGGGTTAATTATTACTGAGACTTCATTCTGGTTTAAGTATGATTGAAGTCTTGAGGGGTGGATCCTTCCATAATCATGCTTATTATGTACGAGAATCCAGTGGCTTGCTGAGATGTGAAGTATGAATAGTGATCCGTTGTGGATCAACACCTTGGGACTCTAGGTGGATCAGCACCTAGAAATATTGTGTGGATAATCACCTACTGATCACGTGTGGGTCATATCATATGTGGGTCAACACTCAATGATCCTTTGTGGGTCAGCGCATACCGATCCTCTGTGCATCAGATCTTGTGAGGGTTATCATGGGTCAGTACCTATCGATCTTAGGTGGGTCATATCCTATGTGGGTCAGTGGGGGTTAGTACCTATTGATACATTGTGGGTCAGTGGGGGTTAGAACCTATCAATCATGTATGGTTCAGTAGCAGTGCCACGTAACCGGATAAGATTATATATCTTTATGAATAATCATCTGTACTTATGTACATAAGTTATACCATGTTTGAGATGAGTCTTTTTATTTGTGATTTTTAATTATGATCATGATTTTTGGTTTTCCTTTGTGAAATTCTGAGAGACCTTTGGGGGTCTTGGGGTCCCTAATGTGTATTGTTATACTCCCCCCTACATAGGATTCACCCGCACCTTGTTGTGTATTGTACAAATGATGGGAAACCTTGACTAAGACTCTGGGTTCTAGGACCTGATGGTGGACTGTAGTGACAATTGATGTGGATAGATGTGGAGAAAATATATACCTAACCTTCATGTAAAGTCCTTGGTGGACGATTTTAGTATTTATATAATATTTTTTTGTATTGTATCTTTCAGTTCGGATTGTATTCCATCCCCTTTACTTTCAGTACACACTTTTACTTCAGCTATTTTACTACGTGGTTTAGTTTGTTTGTGTACCTAGTATATGTGTTTGTACAGGTTTAAGTTCAACGCCTTCTAATTTTAGGGATGATCCTTTCCAGTGATAGTCAGCAACCCTTGGACTATGGAAGGTAGGCTTGGTGTTGTAATGGCATGAGCCTCGGAAGACAGGTTGTGACAAAGTGGTATTAGAGGAGTCAGTTCAAATGAAGAACCATGACTCTGATATTTATAACGAACGAATAGAGTTAAGTATTTTGAGTGTGGGTTTTAGATCAGGGAGTCCAGTGTTGGTGTAGAAGCTTATATATCTGTACACCAGTACCCTGAATTGTAATTTCTTACTCAGTGCAAAAAATGGTGATTTCATTTGTTTTGGAAATGTTTTTACTTTTGTTCTCTTTTGAGTCAGTTCACCAGGTATAAATGTGACCGTGGCACACCAATTTAATTTCACTATTCTATAGTGTAGAAAGCCAGCAAGGATTCTCAAGAAAGTACACGATGATGGCCCACCAAGAGACATGGTTTTGGTGTAGGGCCCTCTTACTGTGTTGGCACCTTAGGGTGGTGTACTAGTAGCACCACCACTCATAGTGTAGTAGTTTCAACTAGCCGCAATGGCATATACTGCATGCCGAATGAGCGCATTGCACATGTTCCAGTGACAGAGCCCTCCTAGGTTTTGAGATGAGATATATCCCCAAGCAGCTGAGGACTAGATAGAGGTTGTGGAATGAGTATTCCTCATAGTTGAGACACAAGCAATGAAGATGGTGAACCAAGCTTCTAGACTATTCCATGGAACAGGAGGGAGATGGTGGAGTTTGATGCTCCAGTCGCATGAGGGGGTGACACTCTCCTAGTTGGATTTCAAGATCCTCTTTAGGGATGAGTTTTAACTAGAAAATTTATGCTCGATGTGTATTCAAGAGCTACTGTACTTACAGTAGGGAAATCGATCAGTGTCCAAGTACTCAGCAAGATTCACTGACCTCTCATGCTACTCCACCAACATGGTACGAGACCCTTTCTTTAGGGCTCAAACCTTTGAGAAGGGTCTCTGACAATATATCAGAGTGTCGATGATATCGCTCAATATCCCAACGTAGGCTGTAGTGCCCGAGCAAGAATTAATGGTGGAGATCTTTTTAGCTGAGCAGGCACCAATGGTGAGAGCCACCACAAGATGACATGTAGTTGATTCATCTGTAGTAGGCAGAAGGAAGATGACGTAGAGGTCAAAGAAGGCCAGACCTTCTAGGGGATGACCCTAGGACGTAGGTTCAATGGTGCAGAGCTCATGAGGTGGAGCGGGCCAGCAGAGGGGCAGACTGTGCTCCACGTGTGGCAGGTAGGGTCACATGGATCGTGACTTCCCTGACCCGCCATACGGATGATTAATAGACAGTCAAGGGACCGCCGAGGCAGTGGCCTAGTTCAAGCTAGGAGGTCTGCAGGGTGGCAGATGTGGTAGAGGAGCTGGTCGTGCAATAGGTGGTGGATGACAGTTTGAGGTTTTACCACCACCACCCCAGGTGGTCCACCCCGACCAGAGGGAGTAGGTGGACAGGGGCGTGATCAGCTTCAGGAGGTAGAGGCCTAAAACCATGGAGCTCTAGAGATGATGATAGATACAATATGGGTCTATTACACCCTAGATATAGTTTTATAGACATAGTTATTATTCACTCATTTATATCCATGACACTCATTCAGAGCTCAGAGATTCCGATGGAGCCGTTGGCTCGATCCTTACTATTATAGACTTCTATGATAGATGATTAGAAAATTATACACTGTGCGGATAGGGTGAGATCACTATATGATGAAAGAGTTTTGGTTGGGACCTCCTAGTAGCAGCATCGAGGCCATCCATTGTCATCTTGAGTATGGACTGGCTATCCACAATCCATGTTCATATCGAATGTTTTAGTTGCAAAGTGAGGTGTGTCCACGAGGATGGGATCGGGATTACCTTCACTAGAGAGAAGGGAACCTTTACAACACATTGTGGACTTACTCGGAGGATAGTGCAGCCAATCACACATTAGTTGGCTAGACATACCCTTAGATTAGTTGATGTGAGTTGTCCGGGTTATCCTGCAGTGGTAGTCCAGTATACGGATTTCTTTCCTGATGATGTTCTGGGACTTCCTCCTCACATAGAGTTAGATATCGACATCATCATGTACCCCAAGACAACACCAATATCTATTCTAGCATATCAGATGGCCCCTGCGTATCTTTGTGAGTTATGGGTACAGTTAGAGGAATTTCATAAGAAGGGGTTCATAAGCCCCAATGTTTCTCCATGGTAGTCCCAGATTTTATTCCTATGTGGACTATTGGTGCCTGAACTTGGTGAACATGAAGAATAAGTATCCACTTCTAAGGATTGAAGATCTCTTTAACCAGATGAAGGGAGCTAGATGGTTTTTAAAGGTAGACCTCATATCAGACTACCATCATCTCAAAGTATGGGAGGAGGATTTAATGAAGACAAACTTCAGATGTTGGTATGAACATTATGAGTTATTCATGATTCCCTTAGGCATGACCAATGCTACAGTAGTGTTCATGGGGCTCATTAAAAAGATCTTCCAGCCTTACCTTGATCGCTTCCTCGTGGTATTCATTGAACACATCTTGATATACTTGACTTCGGAGGAGGAGCATGCCACACACTTATAGATAGTTCTGGATACACTATGAGAAAGTAGCTTTATGGAAATCTCTCGATGTTCTAGTTCTAGATACGAGAAGTCTACTTCTTAGGGAACGTTATCTTTGTGGAAGGAGTGGCATTGGATCTGACAAATTTAAAGTCAATGATTTCTTAGGATCCACCCATGAGTGTGACCGAGGTGAGAAGTTCCCTAGGATTGGTTGGGTACCACCAAAGATTCCTACCCTAATTTTCTAGAGTTGTAGAACCCCTATCACTTTTACAAAGAACAGACAACCCTTTGTGTGGACAATGAGATTCTAGTTGATTTTTTTAGGAGATGAGGCGGAGGATGATGAGTGCCCCCATCTTGAGGCTACCAGAAGAGGTAGTTGGGTATGTAGTTTATTGCGACGTATCAAGAACCAGACTAGGTTGTGTCTTGATGAAAGGGAAATAAGTGATCGCCTACAACTCACAGTAGTTGGGACAGCATGATCAGAACTATGATACACATGAATTATAGTTAGCACCAGTGGTATTTTCACTAGAGATGTGGCGACACTACTTGAAAGTTGAACAATTTAGAGTTTACTCGGATTACAAGAGTCTCGGGTATATATTATCCCAGAGATACATGAACCTGAGACAACGACGATGGATAGAGATATTCCAGGCCTATGAATTTGATATAGTCCATACTCATGGGAAGGGTAACGTAGTAGCAGTCGCACTCAGTATGAGGTTTGGTCTACAGTTACTGAGTGAGGCAACATAGTAGATAGCCGCGTTGTAGACATCCATTGTGGATTGTGATGGAGTAACTTACCTCCAGTCTATGATAGTTACTCCACTAATATTTTATCAACTGAGGGAGGCACATTTTATGGAAATTGACTGCAAGGCATGACGTGCTCAGATATCCCTAGGACACTCACCTAAAAAATTTTCTATATGTGGGAAGAACATCGTTCTCTTTAGAGGACACACCATGGTACCAGTGACTCTACAAAGGAGGTGTTGAGGTAGTTCCACACATCCCCTATGGTGGTATATACTAGAGTGGTGAATATAGACCAGGACCTCTAACGTCGGTACTAGTGGTCAGGGATGAAGAAAGAGGTGGCGTAATTTGTATCATGATTCCTCACTTATCATCAAGTGAAGGCTGAGAATCAGGCACCAGCAGGCTTAGTTCCAATATGTCAGGTTCCAAAGTGGAAGTGGGATAGTATATCCATGGAATTCATGACAAGGCTACCATGTAAATCCAGGGGCATGATTCCATCTCGGTGATTGTTGACAAACTCACCATGTTGGCCCACTTTCTACCCATCTGAGAGTAGGGATCAGTAGAGAGCATGGGTAGTCACTACGCATAGGATATTGTATGACTCCACGGGGTACCATCGAAGATTTTCTCAGATCATAATACTCGTTTTACATCTTTTTCTGAAGGTATTTAAGGTGGTGTTCAGGACTCAGCTACGTTTGAGCACCGCCTTCCATCCCCAGGCAGATGGTTAGATGGAGTTGACCACACAGACAATCGAGGACATGCTTTGTGCTTCTGTCCTTGATTTTGGAAGTAGTTGGGATGAACACCTTTTGATGGTGGAGTTTGAATAAAACAACATCTATCACTCCACTATCCGCATGAAACTATTTGGGGGTATTGTACGGGTGACCATGAAGATCCCCACTATACTGAACAGACCTATGGGAGTCAACACTTATGTGTCCAGAGTTGGTACAGGCTACTACGAATAAGTTGAAGATCATCCAAGATAGAATGAAGAATACATAGAGCTGGAAAAAGTCCTATAACGATTGGTGATTGGAACCCTTGTAGTTTGAGGAGGGAGAGCATGTCTTTCTATGGGTCTCACCCCGACAATGATTACAGCGGTTTGGCTGAGGCAGCAAGCTGTCTCCGAGGTTCATCAGACATTTCTAGATCCTCATAAGAGTAGGCGAGGTGGCATACCATCTAGCTCTTCCCCCATAGATGTGCACAATATATAATGTTTTCCATGTGTCACAGTTTAGGAGATATATACATGAACAATCTAATTTTATCGACGAGAGAGAGATAGACATCAATGATGGGGGAATGTTTGCAGAGATCCCAGTAGAGATATAGGATCAACAAGAGTGAGTCCTTTGTGGGTGGTTTATTCCTCTAGTTTGAGTTCACTGGCAGCATGGGAACCTACATGACAGCAACTGGGAGTGGGAGTCTCAGATACGTGCTAAATAAACCCATTTGTTCACCTAGTTTTGTTGAATATTTTGGGGAAAAAAATCCCTTAGGAGGGGAGAATGAAAAGACCCATAAATTCCATATGATTTTTTAAAATTATTTTGGATTATTATGAGTCTATAAGAATTGACAGTGCTTGATTCCGAGGTCCGATGTGCCCGAAACGGAATTTCAAACTTTTTTTATGGTACATTTAGTAAACGCATGAGCAACATTTTATGTCTTGTGAACTAGTGCTCAGATTAAAATTCAAAGGGCAACGTTGAATCTGCAATGCCAATATTTACTTAAGAGAGTATTACAATTGGCTGTAGTAGGTTGGGTGAAAAACTTAGTTTTTGTGAATTTTTAAGAAATAAAAAAATAAAAAAATTATTATTTTATTTTCCCTTCCACCTGTTCAGCAGCGGTGGTGGGAATGATGGGTTTTCTAGCCATATAATTTCTTGACTCTTCAATTTTGTAACCACACCATTTAAATTCAAGAGTTTAATTAATTAATGAACCTCATTAATTCATCTGATGTGTTAGTCACCCTCCCCGAAAATTTAAATAGGACTAGAGTTGAGGTTTTTGACATGGATTCATCAAGAGAGGAACCTCTGGCAAAGTATTGTGACATCTTCCATCAGAGGAGGATGGAAGCTTGGGAGACAATGATCCTAGATCAACGATCGCTATTGACTCCATCCAATTAGGACTCTTCGCCCACCATAACCGTTACACCTCCAACGATTCTCAAGGTAGGGGTTTTTATTAAATTTTGAAACTCTCATTTCTTTTCCTTGTTCTTGAATTTGGGGGTTCTTGTTGTGGGAGGATTGAATGGGGATTAATAAATATATCTGTGATGTTTTTATTTGATACCTTCTTATTGTGATGCTTACGCGGAGGGAATGGGCTAGAGGAACAAGGCCTGGACCCTTCGCCAATTGTTTTATCATTTCTTTCTTCATGAGTGAATTCTAAATTTTATGACAATGTGAATCAGAGGGTCACACAGTAACGACGACATCCCGTGAGGACTGTAGGCATAGAAGGAAGTGGAAACAAAACTCCAAAGTGTCGCTGGAGCCCCATGAAATATGCGCCAGTAGGAAGTGGCGGCAGCCAGTGCTCACCGGCCACAGAAGGAGGCAGTTCCGCACAGCACTGTGGTGGATCAGACAGGTGGCTGGCCCTCGGTTGACCACGTATTGGCTGAAGGCAGCACACCATCATGTGCCGCGGGGAGGTGGATGTGGCTTCGAAGCTACTGCGGAGAAGAGGGGACCCACGCTCCATGGGTCTCGTTGAAATAATGGGTAGCACCAAGTGTAACCACTAATTAAAACACTCAAATGAATTTGTTGTTTGGGAATTTAGTCCACCACATAGCTGGTGGGAAAGTTCGCCTGGTGGCCCACACCCAGCCGAGGCGGGCTGGGATGGTCAATGGTCTAGCAGGCTGAACACACGGTCTAGCCCACTCAGGCAAGCCCAGCTACTTCGGGCTAGGCCTGGTCGGGACAGGTAAGACCTGACCAGAACCCACATTGGCCCAGATTCTCTTAGAAGGTCATATCTTGCAAACCTAACATTCGTTTGACAAACCTTCAATGCCGCTGGAATACATGGAATGAGATGGTCCTTTTGAGATACTACACATGTGTTTTAGAGATGGTAGGAGTGTGTCCAGGTTGGGTCGTACCCGAATCCAACCAGGACCTCAGCACTAACATGCCCATAACTCTCAGACAGGACATCCGATTGACGAGCTGTCTGTTGTATTGTATCTCTTATGAAAAGAAAGATCATTGGATTAATTATTCATGAGATTTTATGTTGGATGAAGTACGACCAATGGCTTGAGGAGCGGATCCTCCCATAATCAAGCGTACCATGTACGAGAATCCAATGGATGGCTGAGACGTGAAGAATGAATAGAGATCCTGTGTGGATCAACACCATGAGATCCTATAGGGATTAGCATATAGAGATCCTGTGTGGATCACCACCTAGATATCTTGTGTGTATTAACACATAGAAATCCCATGTGGATCAGCACCTAGAGATTCTTTGTGAATCAGCACCTACTGATCTTGTGTGGGTCAACGCTCAAATATCTAGTGTGGGTTAGTGCATAACGATCTTGTGTGGGTCAGATCCTATGTGGGTCAGCAAGGGTTTGTACCTATCAATCCTAGGTGGCTCAGATCCTGTGTGGGTCAGCTGGGGTTAGTTCCTATCGATCCTGTGTGGGTTAGCGGGGGTTAGTACATATCCATCCTATGTGGGTCATTGGGGGTTAGTACCTATCGATATTTTGTGGGTCATCAGCAGTTCCACATAATAAAATAAGATAATCTATCTTTATGACTAATAATATAGACTTTTATACTTAAGTTATATAGGGTATGAGTTGTGTCTTTTGTTTTGTAATTTGTGATCGAGATCATGCTTTCTGATTTTTCATTATAGAATTAGGAGAGACCTTTTGCGGTCTCAGAGTCCCTACTAGGTATTGTTATACCCACCCCTACTAGTGCTTCACTTGCACCTTATTGTGTCTTGTGCAGATGATGGACATCCTTGACTGAGACTTGGGGAGCTAGGACCCGATAGTGGACAAAGATGATGGCTGACGTGGAGAGATATGAAGATGTCCTATATATACCCTTCAGGTAGGATCCTTGGAGGACAATCTTTGGAGTTGTTTTCTATTTCTCTGTTGTATTGTATCTTTCATTTGTCCTTTTATTCCTGCCCCTTTACTTTCAGTATACACTTTTACTTCATCTGTTTTTCTACGTGGTTTACTTTATTGTGTACTTAGTCTGTGTGTTTGTATAGGTTTAAAGTTAATGCCTTCCCATTTTAGGGATATGCCTTTCGAGTGCTAGTCACCAACTCCTGGCCTATAAATGGTGGGCTTGGGGTAGTCACGAAAAAGGCCCCAGGGGATGGTTCGTGACATATAATTAATATATATTTATTATATATTAGTTTCAAAAATGTATAAGTGAAATTGAATATGACTTTAGGATTTTTCATCTGACATTTACTTCTTTGATACATATGTCATATTCACCACTTACTTACTTCTTTTGGTGCATATAATACCTATTTGATATATTATATACTAAATGTATTTGTCTTTAATTAATTTAATGTTTATTTTATATTATTTATTTCATTGGGATTATGATTAAAAATTTTCTAAGTGGTAAGGGTTTATTCAAAAATCACATCATTACTAAGGATTTTTTATGTTTATGTATCTACTGTGGAATATTTCTCTTCATAATCCATGTTTTATAAAAATGTTTTCCCAAAATGTATTCACTATTATCCTATTATTTTTAAAATTAATTTTATCAAATGTTTTAATTTTTATAATTTTCTTTAAAAGGAATCATTTTGTCATTTTACGATCAAGGTACATTTTTTACATTTATTATAAATGTGTCAAATTAGTTTTCTAATAATTTTATGGTATGAATTGAAATTTATACCACAATTATTCCCCAATTAATTGAATCTTACAATACATGTTTACATGCTTATTTGCATATTAAATTATTTCTATGTTTTCTGTACATTTTTTTATTTATTTTTAAAAAAGTGTATTTTACTCATGAATTGTTATAGTAATATCTTTAGAATATTTTAATATATGTCAAAAATTATTATTTATTATGATGTTGAAAATTTACTCTAATAATACCATTCATGATATTTCTTTGTATTGTTATGATTTCTTTATTCAGGAAAGTATTAATATTTTTTATGAATTGATCTTCCAATATCGATTACTAAAATTCTTAAGGAATATATATTTAGTTTTATTATTTATTTATATGAGGAATTAATTGGAATTAGTAAGTGGTGGTTGAGGCTCTATATCCCCGAATGCGTCAACATATCTCTTGAGACAAACTATATTGTGTTTTGGATGAGGCCTTATCAACTTATACAGATTTCTTAGCATAAGGTCTTGATTTTATAAGATGTCTTGGAACAAATCATCCACTGTATGTTTTAGATGTACAAAATTAGGCATTCCATAATTATGAATTCATATATTTTCATTCCATGTGATTATTGAATTATTCATAATATACATAGTTAACATTCATTCCTGTGTGATTTTTTATATGTAATAAGTTGATCATCATTTATTCATTCCATATTTCAATCATGTTATTGATTAAATTTCACGCGCTTAAATTATTTGCATTTAGATATTTATTTTTCATTATTTATTCATATATTTGGATTTAAAGTTACCCTTACTGAGTAACTTAGATCACCCATTTCTTATGTTTTATATTCCCTAGGATATGAGGATGTGTTTTGTAATTGATATGCAATGATGCATTAAGGGTAATAATGGAATACATAAATAAAATTATTTTGGTATTTTATGTTTTAAATTATAATGTAAATACCATGTATGTATCTAGTTTTCCATGTATAATAAACTAAATTAGACTTCAGGATGCGATTCCTTGTATAATATACAAACATAATTAAGTAACTATCATCTCTGGGCTTATAAGACCCCAATCTTTTTTGGACTTTTCTGATGCTTTTTTATAGGTAAAAGTATACATTGCTTTCAGTATATATTGTTTCATTCTATGTTTTTCATTTTTTTTGGGTGAAATTAGATAATTTTCTTAGGAAAATGGGTGGTGTACGTTTGGAACATAATTTTCCCAAACTGTGTACCAAGGCTAGAAAACCATGTGAACCAAAATAGAGGTGATTCACTTGGTTGGTGCATGATTTATCAAACCATGAAATGAATTTTTAGTAACCTCGATACCCCTTAGAGGATATGATGTTTAGAACTTAGTGAGGTAAAACTCTATGCCCTATATAAGAGGTTGTGCGCATGGAAAATTCAGCCCCTGAAAATTCACATCCATTTTCCAGAAACCACATCTTATATAACTAAAAATCATAAATCAATACTAAACCAATTCTTATGAATTTAAAGTATCTCAGATGAATTCCTAAAAATCTCATCAGATTTTCATTATGAATTGAATATTTGGTTGTTGAATTATCACCACTCTGAGTATGTTTTTTCTTCCTGATTATAGTCCTCTATCTTTCATATCCTTTTCCAGGCGAAGATGATTGTTTTGTTTTTCATTGTCAAGATACTATATCTAGGTTATGATATATAAAACTCTTTTTGTTCCTATTTATTGTATTTTGATCCATCTCTAAATATTCATTATGATCTTGGTCGTTCCACATCAATTTGAGTTTTCCCTGTGTGATCTTTCATCATCAATATTGTGGATGGTGGCCTAAACTGAAAATTTCATAGTCTTAATTCAATTAAATTAATGTAACTATTAAAATTCTCAAATTCCTTGTTGGGAAATTTCATAAGATATTGAATTTATTTCATTAATTTCTATGAGATAATTAATTAGATTAAATTTGGGGAAATTGGAAATAGTGGAACATGATTAATTTATTAGATAATTAATTTATTGAATACTGTGATTTTGGAATTGATGGGGAATTGGGATTTTGAAATTGTTAAGTTAATTTGATAATTAATTTATTGAAAATATGGATTATTAGATGGTTTTTATAACCTTAATTTGTTAATGGGTTATATAATTTAAATAATATAAATGATTTAATTGATACAAGTTCATATTATTCAAGGTGATTAAATTTAATAACATTTTTTTGTTATAAATTTTAATGGTATACCATGGTGTGAAATGATGAAAAAAGGGTAAATATTTATTAACCAAGAATGATGTGATATATTAGATATGTGTGTGATTGATTGATATATGAGTTTCAGACCTAGGATGATGCTCTAAATACCCATATGGTATTTACTAGTACATGAGTGTGGGACACTAAATGATGTTCCAAATACCCAAATGTTATTGAATTATATATGGTTTGTGATAAAATAAATGATTTCCAAATACTCATGGGGTGGTAAACATGGTGTTCTATGCCCAAAATGTTGAAGTTGGACTATTGTTCCAATTATATGTGATATAAATTGAAAAGAAATAATAACAAAATATCCTGGAAATGTGATATGTGATTTCCCTTGGGTAATAGTTTATAATCTATCATGGTCCCATGAAAATATTTATAGTATGGGTTTCATCATGATCCAAAGGATTTATGTGGTTAAATAATGCCTAATTGAATGTGTATAGTTTTTACCTTATCAGTTGTACATTATAATTTATAAAACCACATACATTATTATTGAATATATATTTTCAAGACATCATTTGTGGAAGACTACAAATTTATACTCATAACCTACTCAGGAGACATGATTGATACCATAATAGACATCAATTATATATGAAATAATAAGGGGAAGATCCCTATATTAGACAGATGAGTTGGGATGGGGCTAGGATAAGGTAACCAAACATGGTTTTAGGACACTTTTAGAGGTGTCAGTGTCATTATTTTTGTTTTAAATTAGACACCACACACATATTACAATATAAAATATGTACAAAATGGGTTTTGAAAAATGGACTCATGGTTTTATTATCATTTGATACTGGTGTTTTTATGATTATGGTTATTTAGTTGTATTTTAATTATTATTGTCCATTTTATGTGCCTCATAGATGAAGTAGGAATAGTCTCCCCATAATCAATATTAGTCCCTTACTACCATTCTTTAGCCTCTAGATTATAAGGAGGTGTGCCTGAGGTCATATAGCCCACTAGCTCAGAGAACCGGTATGTGTCACCAAGGTCGGGATGTTTCAAAGTGGCATCAATGGTGTTTTATGTTATTTTATTTTGTATTACTATTTTTCAAAGGTATATACAAGAATATGGTGAGTAATTCCTTGCATAATACTTTGTTCATGGGTGTAGTTAACCCATGTATGAGGTTCAAATACAAGTACCCCATGTGGGATTATAGTTATTAGTTTGTTTGTTACAGTTGGATGTTATTTCACCTCAAGTGATCAACTTGTTGTGTGATATTGTTATTGATTCTTATATTTTCTAAGAGTTGACACATGGACTAGTATGGATTGTGAGTGGATTAAGCTTGCATCATTCTCTGAACTCAATGATTTTATGCGACATGAAGCATTTTAGGAATGTATGGGAAAAGTAGTATTATGGTAAGTTGTTAAACAAAAATGCTTTTATTTTCATGTCAAAATTAAAACTATAAAATTATCCAAATATTAATTCGTAATTTTAAATGATACAAGTTAGGATAAATTAAAATTTAAACTAGGTTTCTAATGAGGAACATGAGTAATGAGAATGTGTTTAAACTTTGTTAGTCTATATATGGATAAGGGATCATTAAGGGTAGTGATAACACCTCGATTTTGATCATTTATGGGAACGAATTGTAATGGAATATTTTAAATTCCTCATATGTAAATGAGTTAATATTCTGTAATGTTTCCTAAGACATTTTTTTGAAATTATAGGAATATTTCTATATGATGAATCTTTCTTATAGGAATAAAGGAGGTTATGGTTGGAGATGAACCACAAGTAGTTGAACCTCATTAATCAATATTGTCATGTGAGGAAGTAAGAGAAAATTTATGTGAAAACATTTCTTGGTTTATATAGTTTATGGAGTTAAACACAAGTTGAGTTGTGAAGAGCCTGACAGACCTAACACAAGATTTTCAGATGTATCACCCTCCAATGTTTATCAGAGAGGAAGGCCCTATGGAAGCTGATTTTTGGATTGATTATATCTATATGATTATTCAACACTTATAGAATATTACTATGAAGAGACTAAAATTGGATTCATATATGTTATATGGCAATGAATAATGTTGGTGGGTCATCTAGACTTGGGGTGGAAATATAAACAATATTTTTTGGAATGAGTTCTAGGATAAGTTCTTTGAGCACTTCTACCATGATACACTAAGGATGGAGAGAGTGTCACAGTTTATATGGTTGACTTAGGGGAGTAAATCAGTTAAGGAATATGATGGTCAATTTATAGATCAAAAAATATTTACTCAAGAATTAGTGGTAGATGAGAATATGGTGGTGAAATGGTTTCACGATCTGATTAAATTTGAAACTAAGTCCCTAGTGATCACATTAAAGAAGAAAATTATTTCACAAGTGGTGAATCAGTCTACAATTTCTGAGGGGAACCAAAATGTGTATTCTAGTGGTGGATAGGTGGTTTCTATTGGATTGTAAAGAGGTAAAACTTCAGAGTGTAGGAATTATAATTTTGAAAATTATGACTAAAGAAGAGGAATGTTTAGTGGTTAAGAGGAAGGATAAGTTACTCATGACATCACTCGAGTGATCAATCACTAGTTTGGTAGGCTGGGCCACATTAACAAATAGTGTCTTTATACATGGGTAGATTGCCGAGCCTATGAAGGATTGGTACATCTATAGAGGTTCTATATAAATCCCTAACATATTGGTAATTATGGTGGAGATAGGTAGACTCAATGTGGAGGAAGAGCGTCTTAAACCCCATATCAATCTGGTAGTTGGTGTAATACTATCCATTTTGGTCAAGGTAGTGGGAGGGGTAATTTTGGGAAAGAGAGCTCATATCAGCAGAGTGTTGTAGCTCAATGGAATCAGTCTACATCACACGAAATAAGGGAAAGATTATTATATTCAGTTCATCCTACACATGTTAATAGTATGTCTAGACCATCGAAATTTATAGATATTATTCTTATAGATTCAATGCCTTATTGTAACTTCTTTGATAATAATTCCTCTTAATAATTAATATCTATAAAAAATATGAATGGTTTGAGTTAGACAATGAAGTTTTTTAGGTGGATTATAAATATCGATACACCATTTGGGGTATGATCAAGATAAATCTATTTGTACAAAGGGTGTTCTCTCGAGGATGATTAAAATCATTTTTATTGGTATATTTTAAATCATGGAATGTTAGACTTTGATATAATTATTATTATAGAGTTGTAAGTATTATACCGATATCACCTAGGTTTTTACCATAGGAGAGTAAATTTTCCATCTCTTATGGGCAACAACTATATTCATCATATAGAGTGGGATATCCAGGTAGGTCGTGCAGGGAAAGTTCATCAGCAACTAGGGGACCTCTCCACGGAGGATTCTTGTATTTTTTTTGGATGATGAGGGTGTAGAGTAGGTTGTATTTTCACCCTTCGTGGATAGGTTCCAATACAAGTCTCATGAGGATTTCAAAGGGTAATAACCTAAGGTAGATGTGGAATTTATAATTGAGATCAAGATAGGGGATGAGCTAGTATCTATTCCACTATAAATAATGGAACCAATATAGCTTAATGATTTAAACACTCAACTAGATCAGTTGATGGATAAAGAGTTTATTCATATGATAACATCCTGTTTGGGTTCTCCGGTTTTGTTTCAAAAGATGGATAACAAAAGATTCTTCTTAATTACAGAAGACCAGAAGTTGAAATGGATTACAATCAAGAACCTATATCCTCTTTTATATATTTATTATCTAGTTTACTAGTTGAAATGTGATTTTATATTCTAAAATATTTACTTGATATAAGTTTATCATCATTTGATATTTTCAACTTCATATATACTGAGGAATACATCAAAAAGGAGAGACGACCTTTATATATTTTTATGGGTGCTATTTGGCTTTTCAAATTATCATGCATGGTTTATGAGCATGATCTATAGAATCATTTACCCAAACTAGGATTATTTTATGGTTTTGTTTGTGGATGGAATTTAGTGTACTCTAAAACTCTTAATGATCATTCTGAACATCTTGAAATCATTCTAACTAAAATATGATAGAATCAACTATAATCCAAGATATATAAGATTCAATTTTGGATTGATAGGGTTAACTACTTAGGTCCCCTATTTTTAGAGGAGGGTGTGTTATTGTACCCTTAGAATGTGAATGAAATGGTTTCCTATGAGGAACCCTATAATGATTTCAATTTCTGTATATTTATGTGGTTTGGATGTTATTATCGGATGTCACCCTGGACTTTTCTTATATCGAAGAAACACTTTCGAGCTTGAAAAAATAGGATAATGTTTTAAATGTACGAATCATGTTGTAACGCCCTGACCCTAGTTACCCAGATTCGGTGCTTTATTACGTAACATTGGCATTATCACATGAACGATCAAATCTCGAAAGACAGACTAGTTTAGTAGCCTTGGAATAACTAAATACATTAACAAAGCTTACATTACATCATAAAATGAAAACTACAACATTATAATCTCCATATTCCACACTCGTATCCCCTCATACTATCCCTGCAGGTCATTCATAAATTACTTCTTCACATCCTGGGAAAAATAAAACATAGAAAAGGGGTGAGTTCAAATGCCCAGTAAATATAACAATATAGCTGAAACTTTCATAAATAAGAATAAAAATATAAGGCAATGTATATCTAAAACAAAATCCTTTTAAACTTGAACTTCAACATAGTATGGGAAAAATGAAATAATACCATTTACTTATTCACATGGATATTCTACTAATCGAATATTCACATTCAATATCAATAACCACTTTCATAATGATGGAATGAATAATGCCAGATTATCATAACCACATAGCTAAGGCCTCATGCCAAGACTACAAATAAGATTTGTCAAGGCCTGGTGCCAAGACACTAGTTTGTCTCATGAGACCTACCGATGCATCGAGGAGCTATCGCGAGCTCCACCATTCACTTAATAAGTCCAATGCATTCCTCATTTGAACATGTTTAAATATAACATAAACATTCGTATTAAAACTAGCATATGAAATGTCCATACATTAACCAAAAACCATGAATGGTATAAAAATAGCACATCCACAATCAAAAATAACTCATTCGATACAATATGGAAGATTGTATTATATCATATAAACCTCAATCGATAAAAATGAATGATATTGACATAGATGAAAATAACCATCAAAACTATTTGAGAGAAATATCCTCCTTTTCTTGAAAACATTTAAAAGTCACACTATTTGTAAAGAAGTCGTTTAAAAATAGATTTTTGAATCAAAGTATCCCATACCACATTGAAACTTTTAAAAGGAGTTTTAATTTTAAAATTTAATGTCCATATAAAAAAAATCCTTAAAACCATTTTTTAAAACATGGACATTAATGAGAAATATTTAGAAGAATAAATCATTAAAACATTTAAAAATTGTATTTTAGTTAGAGTTTCTAACCAAAGGAGAGACACCTGAATAAAAATAATTGAGGTAATCAAAACAATATAATATCATGTGAATAAAGGGATTCATGATATACTATTTCAAATACATTCTATACACCACATAAAAGTGATTTGGTGTATAACAACAAAGAAGTCTCAATGGAATTTAAATTGAGATGAAATCTCTCATAATGGTTGTATCCTTAGCTTAAGGATAAATCAATGACATAGTTATGTTTCAAAAATATTAATACACTAAATATGATTGGATATCAGTGTAAAACAATCAAAGGATATTCACATAGAATCTTTAAAAAACAACACCAATGAATTGGAGGTTTAACTCAACAAATGGAGAATGTGTTAAAATTACTCATATCAAATTCATAACGATGACTTGAGAAATTATCAATGGAGTGATTATGTGTATCAAAAGTATATCCACAAAACAGGGGAGTGGAAATTACGACATAAGAAAATGAATAGTGATTAGACACATAATCTCGGAGTAAAATAATCAATGAAGTTTGCGTAAAGCCGAATAAATGGAAATTGAAATTTCAAATTACATTATAGATTAGGTAACTTATGAAACATACACCCATGAAAGAAGGATCATAAAATGATGATTTAAATACCCATAAATTAAATTATATTACTGAATGAATACAATCATGGGCAGTACACATACACCACATTCAATAAATAAGTGGTGAACAATGGAATTCTCACGAAATTAAGAGTGAGATAATAAACCCCTTACTTTGTACATTTTCCTTGGTCGAAGGTAAGTTAAACTCCTATATAATGATGAAATAATTGTTATTTAATTTTAAAAGAATATTTTACATTAATATGATATCATATATGATCTTTTAACATTGATTTGTTAATAATATCTTAGTATTATCGTCATTTTGTGTGTTAACTTACTCGTTTTCCTTTATATTATTTGTTACGTAAGCCGTGTTTTTTATGGATAGATTGTATCTTATTCATATCCAGAGTTATATCAAGTCCTTAAACATTATTGTTAAATCATAAAATGATAATTATACTTCAATGGATATGATGGAGAATGAATCTCATCGCTTTCGTGGAGAGGTAGTCCGTACGTATGCATGAGAGACAATATCATTCTTTTGATGTTAAAATAATATATAATTGGATGGTATATCATATATAAAGAATAATTATCATGTTATATTTATTATTTAAATTAATTACACATCATTATTATACCCATCCAAATAATAATGTATTGAATGACAATTACACCACGACGTGGAGACGGTAAGTCGTACGTACGAACGTATGGTGACATGTCATTCAAAGGATGGATAGAATACTGAATATGGTTGTACCATATTTATAATAATATTATAGTATACAGGATATACTGGATTCATTGTTTTAGAATGGGAATAACAAAGAAAGAAGAAGTTGAAGAAGAAAAGAATTTGAAAAATGGTGGTAAAAACATTACCTCTTCTTCGGGTTTTTCCATTTGATTTGATCAAAAGGGAACTTTAGGATGGCTTTATGATCAAACTAGGGCCTCTAGGATGTAGTTAGGGATGTTTATAGTGTAATTGTTCAGGGTTTGCCATATCTTAAATGCTATTATGGTGTGAAGTAATGAGAAGGGGGAGTTCCCTTTTATAAGAGGGGTGAGGGGCACCTTTGGAAAAGCTAGAAATATTATTTTATAATAAATTTATATTCGGTTTATAATGGCTCCGAAGTGAATTATTTAAAGGTTATGGTGGGGATAGGTCGAAAACCACTCAACAAATAGAATTTAGATAGGTTGGGGTCATTATATTAACTTTATATTTAAGTATTAACTCTTAGTTAATTAGTTTCACTTTTATAATGTCTCTTTGTATTTTTATATTATATGGTTAATAAACATACTATTTACATCCAAGAGAACCTCAAGTGGACCTTTAATGATACACCTATTATTATATAAGTATCTTGGCCGAACCTTAGATTTTTATAAATTTAATATCAATTAATAATATAATATTTGTTTTAAACAATCTTTTATGTCAATTTTGACACTATTAAATAATTAATTTTTTAAAAAATTATAACAGAATTATTACTTCAAAAAAGGTTAATTACATCATTCCTAACATGTCATATTAACCTATAAAATTGGTTTAATTCATGAAAAGTCTCAAATTATATTTATTTGGGTATTTATAATATCAATTATTTTAATTGTTCACTATTATGTTAATTACTTCATCATCATTGTGTCATAAATAAATTAAATTATTTATTATCTAAAAATTATAAATAAAATATCATTATGTAGGAAATAGTTTTATCTTTCTAATGAATATTTATAATCGAAAATCCAAAATATATAACCCTATGTGATTTTTTTTCTAAATGATATATGCTTATGTCATTTTTGTATTTATTTTAACTTAATTAATAGAAAGTGACATTATCACTTACAAGTGGATCCATGGGGTCCCAAAATCAAAACAAAGATGGAAATGGTCGGCCATGTATCTACCAATACGGTTATGACACGTTTTAGGGTAATTTATTATTATTATAATATTATTTGTTAACCTTTATTTACCGGATTTACCCTTTAACCATGGTAAATAAAAGATTTACTGAAATATTTTTCAAAATGTCAAAAAATAAAAGTTACCAATTTAAAAAAAATTTACATCTTGGTTCCAAATATGGAATCCATTTTTCAAATTTCAAAACACATAAGTGGTAGTAATTAATTTAAAATTAATTCCCGTTGTAAAAATAAAAAATGTGCTTTTAAGCGATAATAACTATCAAAAGATTGGAACTTGTTTATGTCTGGTTTAATTGTGAAATTATGTCCAATGAAAAACATTGAATTAAATGGTAAAAATATATTCCAATTATACTTTAAAAACACTAAAATTCATAATTTATCAATATTAATTATTTCGATTAAAAAAGATTCTTTAAATTAATATTTAGTAAATTGCACTATTCATCAAAATATGAAAGTTATCTGAAAAATACCAAAATTTCACCCTAGGCTAATTTGGATATTACGAATCCAAAAATGAAGTCCATTTTGAGGTATATAATTTATAAAATTTCAAAAAGTTGGTATTACTATTCATAACAGCTAGTTTGATTGGTCGAGGTGTGTTTGCAACTCGAAGTTGTGTATAACACATGCTACTGTATTAATCAAAGAGAAGCGTACCAAAGAATATTGGGGTGTTACATTCTCCCCTCCTTCAATAAATTGCGTCCTTGCAATTGTTTTTAAATTTTGGCTTGAGAATAAGATGGAAACTCCCACATCGGAAAAAGAGTCGATAAAACTATCACTTTAAAATAAAGGAAGAGAGGTATAAAGGTCCACTACGGGAAAAATGGGTATTTGCGATGGGTTATTTGCGACGAGAATAAATCCCGTCGCAAATAGTCCCGTTAAAAACTTATTTGCGACGGGGGTAGTTACCCGTCGCAAATAAATAGGCTTTTGCGACGGGATTGCTTTCCCCGTCACAAATAGTTTTCCCGCGATGCGCGCCAAATCGCGGGAAAACTATTTACGACGGGAAAATATTCCCGTCGCAAATAACCGGCAGCGGTAAAAGGTATTTGCGACGGGAATATTTTCCCGTCGCTAATAGTATGTTATTTGCGACGGGACCGGTCGCAAATAACTATTTACCCGTTAACCGTAATAAATGCGGGCTAAGGTATTTGCGACGGTACCCGTCACAAATGGGCCCGTCGCAACTAATCTAACCTATAAATACCCCCATCCGTTTTTTTCAAATCATTCTCATTCTCTATCTTCTCCTGCTCTCAAACTTGTGTTTCTAAAGTTGAGTTTTTCTTCAGTTTAATTTTTTTCTTCGGAGCTGATATTAATGTTTTGAAGAACGATCAGAGGAGATCAATTTTCAAGGTATTTATGTTCATTTTAATTTAATATTTATTTTTAATTTTTTATTAGTTTCAATTATTCTTAATTAGTTGTAATTTAATTATGTTTATATTGTTTTCTTACTTAATAAATTTAAATTATTAGTATTGTTCATAGTTAATGGTAATTAGGAATAATTAGTAATAATTTTTAATAATTAAGAATAAATATTAATAATTAGTAATAAATACCAATAATTAGGAATAACAACATTATTACATTATTAGTATATTTTATTATTAATATTAAAATAATATAATTTTTTATATATATACAATTCTCTTTTCATCTGTGTGTTTACTGTCTTCACATGTATTATTTGTATGTGGAGATAGAAAACGCACAGATGAAAGGAGAATTGTATATAAATCAGAAAATTATATTATTTTAATATTAATAATAAAATATACTAATAATGTTATTATTTGTAATTATTGGTAATTATTCCTAATTATTGGTAATTATTCATTTAATTACTAATAATTAGGAACAATTATCAATAATTATCAATAATTAAGAATATTTAGTAATAATTAGTAATAATTACCAATAATTAGTAATAATTAGTAATAATTATCAATAATTTGTAATAATTAGTAATAATTACCAATAAGTATTAATAATTAGTAATAATTACCAATAAGTAGTAATAATTACCAATAAGTAGTAATAATTATGTATAATTTGGAATAATTACCAATAATTAACAATAATTAGTAATAATTAGTAATAATTACCAATAATTACCAATAATTAGTAATAATTAGTAATAATTACCAATAATTGCCAATAATTACCAATAATTACCAATAATAAGTAATAATTACCAATAATTGCCAATAATTACCAATAATTACGAATAATTAGGAATAATTAGGAATAATTAGGAATAATTAGGAATAATTAGGAATAATTAGGAATAATTAGGAATAATTAGGAATAATTAGGAATAATTATCAATAATTATCAATAATTAGGAATAATTATCAATAATTATCAATAATTAGTAATAATTAGTAATAATTATGAATAATTAGGAATAATTATCAATAATTATCAATAATTAAGAATAATTAGTAACAATTATTAATAATTACCAATAAGTAGTAATAATTACCAATAATTAGTAATACTTACCAATAATTTGGAATAATTACCAATAATTAACAATAATTTGTAATAATTTGTAATAATTACCAATAATTACCAATAATTAGTAATAATTAGTAATAATTACCAATAATTGCCCATAATTACCAATAATTACAAATAATTAGGAATAATTAGGAATAATTAGTAATAATTAGTAATAATTAGTAATAATTAGTAATAATTAGTAATAATTAGTAATAATTAGTAATAATTAGTAATAAATAGAAATAATTAGGAATAATTAGGAATAATTAGGAATAATTAGTAGTAATTATTTATAATTACTTATAATTATTTATAATTATTTATAATTAGTAATAATTACCAATAATTACCAATAATTACAAATAATTACCAATAATTACCAATAATTACCAATAATTACCAATAATGACCAATAATTACCAATAATTACCAATAATTACCAATAATTACCAATAATTACCAATAATCACCAATAATTACCAATAATTACCAATAATTACCAATAATTACCAATAATTACCAATAATTACCAAACATTACCAATAATTACCAATAATTGCCAATAATTAGCAATAACTACCAATAACTACCAATAATTACCAATAATTACCAATAATTAGCAATAATTAACAATAATTAGCAATAATTAACAATAATTAACAATAATTAACAATAATTACCAATAATTAACAATAATTACCAATAATTTGCAATAATTAGTAATAATTAGTAATAAATACCTAAAATTAGGAGAAATTAGAAAAAATTAAGAAAAATTAGGAAAAATTAGGAAAAATTCTCAATAATTAGTAATAATTACCAATAATTAGTAATAATTACCTATAATTAGTATTAATTACCAATAATTAGTATTAATTACCAATAATTAGTAATAATTAGGAATAATTACCAATAATTAGTAATAATTACCAATAATTAACAATAATTAGTAATAATTACCAATAATTACCAATATTTAGTAATAATTAACAATAATTGCCAATAATTACCAATAATTGCCAATAATTACCAATAATTGCTAATAATTACCAATAATTAGTAATAATTATGAATAATTAGTAATAATTACGAATAATTAGTAATAATTACGAATAAGTAGTAATAATTACGAACAATTAGTAATAATTACTAATAATTAGTAATAATTACCAATAATTAGTAATAATTACCAATAATTAGTAATAATTACTAATAATTATCAATAATTACTAATAATTATCAATAATTACTAATAATTATCAATAATTACTAATAATTAGCAATAATTAATAATAATTAGCAATAATTACTAATTATTAGCAATAATTACTAATAATTAGTAATAATTAGTAATAATTAGTAATAATTAGGAATAATTAGTAATAATTAGTAATAATTAACAATAATTAGTAATAATTAGTAATAATTAGTAATAATTAGTATTAATTAGGAATAATTAGTAATAATTACCAATAATTAGTAATAATTATTATTAATTACCCATAATTAGTATTAATTACCAATAATTAGTATTAATTATCAATAATTAGTATTAATTACCAATAATTATAATTAATTACCCATAATTAGTATTAATTACCAATAATTAGTATTAATTACCAATAATTAGTATTAATTACCAATAATCACCAATAATTACCAATAATCACCAATAATTACCAATAATTACCAATATTTTCCAATATTTTCCAATAATTACCAATAATTACCAATATTTTCCAATAATTACCAATAATTACCAATATTTTCCAATAATTACCAATATTTACCAATAATTACCAATATTTACCAATAATTAGGAATAATTACAAAAAATTATGAATAACTACCAATAATTTGGAATAATTACCAATAATTTGGAATAATTACCAATAATTTGGAATAATTACCAATAATTGGAAATAATTTCCAATAATTAGGAATAATTACCTTATTTCATTATTTGTATATTTTATTATTAATACTAAAATAATATAATTTTCTATATTATATTCAATTCTCTTTTCTTCTGTGTTTTTTCTGTCTCCACATGTAATATTGGCATTCTTTTTCAAAATTATCAACCTACTCACCAATGGAGAGGTGAAAGTGAATGCCAATATTACATGTGGAGACAGAATGTGAAACACACAGATGAAAGGAGAATTGTATATAATATAGAAAATTATATTATTTTAATATAAATAATAAAATATACTAATAATGTAATGATGTTATTATTATATAATTAATATTTATGAAAAAAATTATATTAGTATTATTAAAAAAAATAAAAAATCAATATAATATTAAAATTATCAATATTTGTAACAGGTTTTGCTTTATTCTCAATATATTCAATCCTTGCTTGAGTGTTTTTTCTAACAAATTATTCAAAACCAGTAATGCTTTTATATTTTATAGAAAAATATGGAACAACGAGGTCGTCAACAGACATTATTAGATGACCGCATATGGATAAATCAACGTAGAAATCCAAATGGTTCTGGTTTAAATCCAGTATATATAGAGGGTGTGGAGATTTTTTTATCATTTGCGGCATCAAATCCAGAATTTGTTTCCGAAGGAATGATAAAATGACCTTATAGAAAATGTGCATTGAGAACGTTTGACACGTTTTAAAAAGTGGGGGAACATCTCTTGCGTTTTGGTTTTCAAGCAGATTATGTTTTTTGGTATCAACACGGTGAACGCAGTTCCAGAGCAGGTGATACCAACTTGATTCCGGATCCATCCCAGTTTCAAGATTTAGTACATGATGTTGCAGGTTCATCTGTTCAACATACAGAAAGTCCGGCTGATATAGCTTCAAATCCTGAGTTGGGACCGTCTGAATTTTATGAGTTGTTGAAGTCTGCTAAGGATGCATTATATCCTGGCTACAAGATGAGCAAAATAGAAGCAGTTGCAAAATTTATGGCTATCAAATCAGATAACGGAATGTCAAACACCTGTTTTGACCAGATATTTTCTTTGCTGAAAACACTATTACCCGAAGGAAATGTTTTACCTGCAAATTACTATGAAAGTAAGAGATTGGTTCGAAATTTGGGACTTACTTGTCAGAAGATTCATGAATGTTCAAATGACTGCATTTTATATTCTGTGGAAAATGAGTCGTTGGATAGTTGTCCCACATGTGGGCAACTGAGATATAAAGAAGGACAACACGGGAAGTCTGGTTTGATTCCTGTAAAACAGTTGAGATATTTTCCGCTTACATCCAGACTTCAGCGTTTATTCATGTCTAAGAATAAAGTGACAATGATGTCATGGCATTAAGAGAATATTTCAACCGATAAAAGCTTGAATCATCCAGCCGATGGTGATTCATGGAATCATTTTGATAGAGTGAATCCATCCTTTGCTTTAGAAGCTAGAAATGTTCGACTGGGCCTTTCCACTGATGGTTTCTGTCCGTTTGGATCTTATGGTAGTCAATATTCATGTTGGCCTGTTTTTTTAACTCCGTACAATTTTCCTCAATGGATGTTGATGAAGGAGCCATATATCTTTTTGAATTTACTAATTCCAGGACATCCGAAGAAAAATATTGATGTTTATTTGAAGCCATTGATTGATGAATTAAATTTATTGTGGAGTACTGGTGTTAGTACATATGATGTTGCAATGAAATAGAATTTCATACTAGGAGCATCATTGATGTGGACAATAACTGACTTCCCTGCTTATGGGATGTTATCTGGCTGGAGTACACATGGTCAGAAATCATGTCCTTACTGTATGGGAGAGAACAAAGCATTTATGCTCATTCATGGAACGAAACCTTGTTATTTTGACTGTCATCGCAGATTTCTTCCAGCTGATCATCCTTTTCGCAGAATCAGATCTCATTTCAGAAAAGGAACAGCTGAAAGGGGTGGACCTCCAAAAATGCTATCAGGTTCAGAGTTAAAATCGGTTGTATTTTCATTACCTCCCATCACTTTTGGTCCCACAATAAACCAACAGAAAATTTCTGGTTTTGGGAATGAACACAATTGGATTAAACGTAGCATATTTTGGGATTTTCCATATTGGTCTGATTTGTTGGTCCGACACATGTTAGATGTCATGCATATTGAGAAGAACTGTTTTGATAATTTGTTTCATACAGTTTTGGATACGCCAGGAAAGAGCAAAGACAATGTAAATGCACGTTTAGATCTTACCCAAATTTGAAGGCGTCCAGAATTGGAACTATTTGAGAATGTCAGAACAGAAAGGTTACTGAAACCAAAAGCAACTTATACACTGTCTAAAGAAAACCGTTTATTATTTTGTCAGTGGATTGCAGATTTGAGACTTCCAGGTGGTTGTGCTTCCAATTTGGGTAGATGTGTAAAGAATGGTCATATTACTGGATTAAAAAGTCATGATTGTCATGTTATAATGGAGAGACTTCTACCCATTGGATTAAGAGGTCTGTTGAATTCTGTGATTTGGGATTCCATTACAGACATGTCTCATTTTTTTCGGGAAATTTGTGCGGCTACGGCATATTATGATGCTCTAGGAAAACTTGAAAAAGATGTTGTTGTAATTATATGTAAACTGGAAAAAATATTTCCGCTGTCTTTCTTCGACTCAATGGAACATTTGATGTTACATTTGCCATATGAAGCCAAATGTGGAGGTCCGGTATAGTTTCGATGGATGTACCCATTTGAAAGATGCATGCAAAAATTGAAAAGAAAAGTACGCAACAAAGCATCTGTTGAAGGATCTATTGCAGAAGCTTATTTGCAAGAGGAAATATCTTTTTTCTGCTCCCATTATTTTGAATCTGAGTATCCTTCAAAACACAACCGAATGGGACGGAATGAGAGGAATATTAATGAAATCGACAATTAATTATCTATTTTCAACCAGTCAGAGTTTGGTTTTGGTGGAGTTTCTGAACGCTGGATTTCAGATGATGAACATCATAGAGCTCATACGTATGTTCTGCTCAACTGTGAAGAGATGACATCAGTTGTACTGTAAGTGTTTATATCACTTATTCTATCATTTATGTTACAGTAAAAAACATTGGTTTTTATAGGTTGTATGATAATCATATCAAGAAACAAATTCCACATATTACAGCAGCTTCTCTCGAAGAACGTCGACTGAAAAATTTCTCTCAATGGTTTCAAAAACAGGTAACATAAATTCTTTATCTTTTAGCAACTCATCCAATGTATAGTTTACTATATTGATAATTATTTCACAAATTTTCAGGTGTCTCGACATGCTAATAAAATTGACAAACGGCTGTGTGTATTGAGTAACCCACCTTCCAAACTTGTTAAAACTTATAATGCATATGTGGTGAATGGATTTCGATTCCACACACATGCATATGGGGAATCGAAAAAAACAATGAACAGTGGAGTTAGCTTGAGAGGATCTCATCATCGAGAAAATGAAGTTGACTTTTATGGCATACTTGATTAAATCATTGAACTCTGTTATCTTGGACAACATTACATAACCATGTTCAAATGTCGGTGGTTGGATACAGAGAGAGGCGTGCGTGTTCATCCGACTCATGGAATCATCGATATTAAATGTAAAAGTGTTCTTGCAGTAAATGAACCATTCTTATTGGCTCAACAGGCATATCAATTTTATTATGCAAAGTACTGTGCAACATCAAGAGACTTGACTGATTGGTGGAGTGTAATAAAAATTAAAATTCGAGACAATCAGTTTAGTCAAAGTGAATGTTCTTTCACTGATGTGCAAAGAATTGAAGTTTTTCAAGACAGTACTCAAAATCAATCTTTTTTACAAAGAGACATGAGTATCGATGACGACACCCCACATTTAAGAGTCGGTGATGACGATGATGTTAATGATGTCACTCATGAATTTGAAATGGTAAGAGATGAAGCAACTGCAACTCGAATGGATATCGATGATGTTGAGGAGGAATATGAATATGACATTGACATATATGAAGATGATGATGAAGATGAACACTTATAGAATTCCATGGTATTTATATACAATCATTATATGTATATATGTATATATAATAGCAATTATCAATTATTTTCTAACAATAACATTTTCTGTTTCAGATGGACGAGGCCACATTTCGTGAGTTGGCGGATGCTGACCTGCCTTTCGATGCGGATGAGTTGCTGGCAGATGACCCTCAGCCTGCAGGCGCTCCAGGGAGTACGCGGAGGGGGCGCGGTCTTGCACGATTGATGATTCCTGACCCCGTCCCCGAGCGACGTCCACGTCTTGGGTTTGATCCGCGCACCCGGAGGTGTGATAACCTGTGTGATAACATGTGGATTTGACTAAGATTTCATTAATCTATGCACATAATAAATGTTTATTATTTTTTTTTTCAGTTTTCCGCATATAGCAGTCGGACAGGGCAGCGCTATTTTGCGCAACTATTTCTCTCAGTCGTGGACCACATGGGAGCAGATTCCCATTGATGTGCAGCAGGCCATGTTCGGCCATTGGTTGGTACGTACGTAAATAAATAATTTTTATTTTGAAAATTATTTCATTTCTAACTTGATATTTTGATTTATTTGTAGGGTTTATGGTATCCGATCGAGGATACCATGCGTGACGCCATCCACGAGGCATGGGAGGTGGCCATGCGTGATCGCCTTCGTCAGTTTTTGCACAATTTAAGAAAAGCTGTAATGAAGAAAGCAGGAGTGTCAGATTTTGAGGAGTCATGTAGAGCACACCGACCAGAGTATATTTCATCCCATGAATGGGATGGATTATGTGCACACTCGTTGAGTGGTGCCTTTCAGAGGAGATCATCAGTGGGGAGGCAGAATCGGGGGAGACAGGAGGTGACTCATCGAGCTGGGAGTCGTTCTTTCAGTACTTATAGACATCATCTGGTACATACATTATTTATAAATATTTTATATAACTATAAATATTAACAGTTTATTTTTTATTCTTATAGGCTGTCGAGCACCCCGATATTACAGAGTACGACGTATATCGGAGGATGTATAGTGATCCTGCTACTGGGGAGCTCAGAGGTGATCGTCAGCATCACATCGTGGTCAGTATTATTTGTTTTCAAGTTTAAAAACATAACTGCATATAATATATTCACAATTTTAATTTTAAATTGCAACTATAAGAGTCATATGAGGCCGCAGCGTCACAGGCCCGGCCTGAGAGTCAGGCCGAGTCATCAGATCAGACCACTGCCCGTCAGTTTGATGAGGCAGCATGGATGCAGGACACCCAGTATGCCTTCGAGAAGGGTCGGGTAGTTGGTATCGACTCTCGACTGACTCCCGGAGATTATTATGGCAGTGATGCGATGTCGGCGTCCAGCTCGAGAGGAGCTCGTGCATCTTCTTCTACACAGTATGAGGATCAGTTGCGATCTCAGACTGCACAGATAGAGAGTCCCCGACAAGAGCAGGAGCAGATGCGTCAGCAGCATGAGGAGGAGCGTCGACGCCAGCAGCAGCTGTACGAGGAGCAGGCGAGTCGGTGGCAGCAGAAGCATCAGGAGCAGATGGAGTACATGCGCCGACTCACTCATGCTTTAGGGATGGAGTTTCCTCCACCACCATCTGCAGATCCCTCACCTCCCCCCTCCTTCAGATTAGAGTTTGTATTTCTGTTATAAAATTTGTGAAATCAAAATATTTTTTTTTCTATTCCTAGTTTCTATCTCATTATAAAATATTAATAATATTATATTTTTAAAAAACAATATTAATATGAATAATAATATTATTTATATTTTATAATATTAAATTTTATATATATATTACAATTTTATATATATATTAAAATTTTATAATATTATAATTTAATTATATTTTTTGTAATACTTGAATTATTTTAATATTTGAATGTAAAATAATTCTATTATTTTTATATTAATTAAAATAACTTATTAATATTTTTTTTATTTATGAATTATAATTGTAATATTATTATATTAATTAAATCATTTATTAATATTCTATTATTTTTTATTTTTGAATTATAATTCTACTATTATTATAGTAATTAAAATAATTTATTATTTTCATTTTTAAATTATAATTCTATTATTATATTAATTAAAATAATTTATTAATAATTTATTTTTTTTATTTTTTTATAGTATTTGCGACGGGATACGATGCCCGTCACAAATACTAGTATTATTAATAGTTTTTTATTTTTTTTAAAAATCATTTTTGCGACGGGACCCGTCGCAAAAACTATTTTAAAAGTTTTTTACAAAAATACGGAATACTATTTGCGACGGGGAGAATGACCGTCGCAAAAAAAGGCTTTAGCGACAGACCCGTCGCAAATAAGTGTAGTTGCGACGGCGTTTTCAGCAACGGGCTATTTGCGACGGGCCCACGTCGCAAAAGGCCATTTGCGACGGGATCCCGTCGCAAATGCCCCGTCGCAAATACCTGTTTTTCTAGTAGTGGTCACCCAAGATAACCCATACTAGGATTCCATGTATGAAAACATGGATATGGATGAAAAACTAAGTGTAATGTTCTGTGGGAGAGGGATATAAGACATGATCAGGAAAAAGTTAACAATAAGAAAATCACAAACTTGTGTTGGGACAAACGGTCATTAGTCTCCCAGTGGAAAAGTAAACGGAAAACATTTTTTGTTTTATGTTACATTACATAAGGACAAGGAATTCATTTATGATATTGAATAAGAACATAAAAAATATATAAATTCTTTTTATGTAGAGTTTCATTATTTAATAAATTTTTACCGCTAACTCTATTTTTTTGAACAATGAGTATTCAAGAAGAATTGGTCTCAATGGAAGAGCTAGAATAATCGTCTATAGAAATACATGATCCACGTTGGATAAACTATATATTTAACTTGTCTTTAGAGATTAATTATTACCAAAATGGTTAGTATAATATCTGATGATCCCCCAAATGGAGATTCCATTAGAGAAAAAAACACTAATCTGAATTTCTATAATTAAACCATCAATACACCAAAGTTAAATAAATACCATTCAATAATCAATTTTCCTTAAAATTCTCCAATATAATCCAAACTAATTTTGAAACCCAAAACATATTAAGAACTATAGACTTCCAAGTTAAATTTTTTCTCCAAATGACATTAATTACTCTTAAAGTCATATACTTAAAAGTTATTAACCTAATCATTTCCATAAATAACCCAAATCACATTAAATCCACAATAAAAACATAGATACAAATACACCATTACTCCACAAATGAAATCCCATACTATTCTATTTTTGTTGGGCATATAGTGTTCACAACAAAGAGAACAACTTCCAAAATAACATTTATCACTTAATCACCAAATCATTTTCCTATACTAAGGGTATTAATTTGATAATACATAAGATCCCAAATCAAATTATTATTGATCAATAAAATCATTTAACTAAAAATAACAGTCACACTAACCAGGGACTTCACGTAGTCCAGTGGTAGGCGATAAATCCCAATCACACTTTGGTTGTGGGTTCGATTCCCATAGCACTGTCTGAGGCGTTGGGTTGTCACATAGTCTGCGTGTTGTCCTTTTTCAAAAACTATATTTTTTATCATTATCAAAATGAGATAAATTCCTCAAAATAACCATAACATAATTTAACCACAAATCTTATCTCATACCTTGCATTTTCATCCCATATTATAATAACTTATATTTTCCTCAAACCCAACGATCATATAAAACCAAAGGGTTATTTATAACTATATCCACAAGAGAAAAGATAATTATTCCTCAAAGATCATTTTCACATGGAAAACTATAGGGTTAAAAATACAAGAGAAAATTATTCCAAATTAAACCCATCAACAAGGAGCACTAATACTTTTTAAACATTTCTCCAACCATTTATTTCCACAAAGCTTCTTCTTTGACCAAGAAAATATCCTATAGAATAGGGCATTCACTCGGGTAATGGCCAGGTCCCCTATATTTATGGAAAATGACTGTAAATGGATTCTTGGGACCATTTTTATCTTCTTCCATAGTACTCTTCATTTTTTCGGCAATTCTTCACATTATGTCCTTCTTTCCCGCAGGTAAAGCATTTTTTTGTCCCATTGAGACACTTTCCTAGGTGTCCCCTTCCACATTTCCCACATGATGGAAATTGAGGATTACTTTCTCCATAGTCTCCACTGTTGGAGCTCTTATCATTCATTACCTTTCTCTTCTTTTTTGAGTTTGGGAATTGGTTAAAATATATATTGTTGATCATATTTTTGGAAAATTGAATTGGCATAAAGACGATATCTTTTACTCTTATCAACATTCCATTTTTTTCTCATTTCCACCACCGTTCCCACCTTGTATATCATTATCAAAGTCACTATGACTTCCTTGGAATCCATCCATTGACTAAAAGCAGAAAGCATTGTGTGAGTAACTGCAGTCATGAAATCATTTAGATATTAACATATCACCATATTCTTAATTGGATACTCATTAGGATTAACCAAGGTCATTTACACTCATCTTATATATTTAACACTTTAGATCGGTTAGTAAAGAAAATTCAAATTATCCAAAGCATATCTCTCAGAAGTGTCGTAACCAAGAGTGCAGCAAGGCCGGTTGATGTGTAACAATTCCCATTCAAGTCTAGCTCAAATCGGTGTTTTCGGGTTTTACCCCTAGGTACATCTGTGCTAGAGCCGCCTCTACCTGCTCGTATCCAAACAGGGATGTATTGCTCGGAAAACTCACAAAATCTCTACAATACAAAAATTATAGGAAGTTCTTCTATACTAATCCTCAAAGTTCATCTGAAGTCTACGTGCTCTAATCAGAGTTTATCTAAATCTAGCATCAAAGGATTGTACTAAACTTTCTTTGATACCAACTGTAATGCCCCGACCCTAGTTACTCAGATTCAGTGCATTATTACATAACATTTGTAAGATCACAAGAAAGATCAAGTCTCGAAAGACCGATTAGTTTAGTAGCCTTGGAATAACTAGATAAATTAAAAATTTACATTACATCATAAAATGAAAACTACAACATTATAATCTCCATATTCCACACATGTATCCCCTCATACTATCCCTGCATATCATTCATATAATACGTCTTCACATCCTGGGAAAAATAAAACATAGAAAATGGGTGAGCTCAAATGCCCAGTAAGGATAACAATATATCGGAAACATTCATAAATAGGAATAAACATTTAATGCAATGTATAACTAAAACAAAATCCTTTTAAACTTGAACTTCAACATAGTATGGAAAAAATAAAATGAAATAATGCCATTTAATTATTCACATGGATATTCTACTAAAAGATTATTCACATGATATATCAATAACCACTTACATAATGATGGAATGCATAATGCTCGACTATCATAACCACATATCTAAGGCCTCGTGCCAAGACTACAAATAAGATTTTGCCAAGGCCTTGTGCCAAGACACTACTGTTTCTCGTGAGACCTACCGATGCATCGAGGAGCTATAGCGGGATCCACCCATCACTTACTAAGTCTAATGCATTCCTCATATGAACATGTTTAAACATAACATAATCATTCGTATTAAAACTAGCATACGAAATGTCAATACTTTAACCACAAACCATGAATGTTATAAAAATAGCACATCAACAGTCAAAAATAACTCATTCGATGCAATATAAAAGATTGTATTATATCATATTAACCTCAATCGATAATAATGAATGATATTGACATAGATGAAAATAACCATCAAAATTATCTGAGAGAAATATCCCCGATTTCATTAAATCATTTAAAAGTCACACTATTTATCAAGAAGTCGTTTAAAAATAGATTTTTGAATCAAAGTATCCCATACTACTTTGAATCTTTTAAAAGTAGTTCTAATTTTAAAACATTAATGTCCATATAAATAAGTCCATTAAACCATTTTTTAAAACATTGACATTAATGAGCAAGATTTAGAAGAATAAGTCCATAAAACATTTAAAAATGGTATTTCAGTTAGAGTTTCTAACCAAAAGAGAGACACTTGAATACAAAAGATTGAGGTAATCAAAACATTGTTATATCATGAGAATAAAGGGATTCATGATATACTATGTCAAAGTACATTATATACTCCACATAAAAGTGTTTTGGTGTATAACAACAAGGAAGTCTCAATGGAATTTAAATTGAGATGAAATCTCTCATAAAGGTCGTATCCTTATGTTAAGGATAAATAAATGACATAGTTATGTGTGAAAAATATAAATACCGTAAATATGATTGGATATTCAGTGTAAAACAATCAAAGGACATTCACACACAATCTTGTAAAAACAACACCAATGAATTGGATGTTTAACTCAACTAATGGAGAATGCGTTAAAATTACTCTTATCAAATTCATATCGATGACTTGAGAAAATATCAATGGATTGATTATGTGTATCAAAGGTATATCCACATAACATGGGAGTGGAAATTATGTCATAAGAAAATGAGTAGTGATTCTACACATAATCTAGGAGTAAAATAATCAATGAAGGTTGCGTAAAGCCGAATAAATAGAAATGGAAATATCAAATTCCCTTATCGATTAGGTATCTTATGAAACATACACCCATGAAAGAAGGATCATAAAATGATTATGTAAATACCCATAAATTAAATTATTTTACATAATGAATACAATCATGGGTAGTACACATTCACCCCATGCAATAAATAAGTGGTGAACAATGGAATTCTCACGAAATTAAGAGTGAGATAAGAAACCCCTTACTTTGTACTTTTTCCTTAGTCAAAGGTAGGTTAACCTTCTGTATAATGATTAAATAATTTCTATTTATTTATACACGAATAGTTTACATTAATATGATATCATATATGATCTTTTAACGTTGATTTGTTAATAATATCTTAGTATTATCATCATTTCGGGTGTTAACTTACTCGATTTCCTTTATATTGTTTGTTATGTAAGCCGTATTTGTTATGGATATGTTGTATCTTATTCATATCCATAATTATATCAAGTCCTTAAATATTATTTTTAAATCATCAAATGATAATTATACTTGAATGGATATGATGGAGAATGAATCTCATCGCTTTTGTGGAGACGGTAGTCCGTACGTATGCACGAGCGACAATATCATTCTATTCATGTTAAAATAATATATAATTGGATGATATATCATATATACAGAATAATTATCATGTTATATTTATTATTTACATGAATTACACATCATTATTATACTCATCCAAATAATAATTTATTGAATGACAATTACCCCACAACGTGGAGACGGTAAGTCGTACGTACGGATGTATGGTAAAATTTCATTCAAAGGATGGATAGAATAATGAATATGGTTGAACCATATTTATAATAATATTGTATTATATAGGATATACTGGATTATTTATTTTAAAATGGGAATAACAAAGAAAGAAAAAGTTGAAGAAGAGAAGAATTTGAAAAATGGTGGTAAAACCATTACCTCTTCTTCAGGTTCTTCATTTTGATTTGATCCGAATGGCTCCATAGGATGGCATTTTGATCAAACTAAGGCCTCTAGGTTGTATTGAGGGAAGTTGAGAGAGTATTTGGGCAGGGGTGTTCTGAACCAAAAGGATTTTAAGTTGTGAAGTAATGAGAAGGGGGAGTGCCCTTTTATAAGAGGGGTGAGGGGAACCTTTGGAAATGCTAGAAATATTATTTTATAATAAATTCATATTTGGTTTCTAATGGCTCAAAAGTGATTTATTTAAAGTTTAAGGTGGGGATAGGTCAGAAAACACTCAAAAAATAGAATTTAGACAGGTTTGGGTCATTATATTAACCTTATCTTTAAGTATTAACTCTTAGTTAATTAGTTTCACTTTTGTAATGTCTCTTTGTATTTTTATATTATATGGTTAATAAACATACAATATACATCCAAGAGACCCCCAAGTGGTCCATTAATGATACAAATATTAGGATATAAGTCTATTGGACAAACATTAGATTTTTTGGAATTATTTATCAATTAATAATATAATATTTGTTTTAAAACCTCTTTTCTGTCAATTTTGACACTATTAAATAATTGATTTTTGTAAAAATAATAACAGAATTATTACTTCGAGAAACAGTAATTAAATCATTCCTAACATGTCATATTAACCTATAAAATTAGTGTAATTCATTAATAGTCTCAAATTATATTTATTTGTTTATATATAATATAAATTATTTTAATTTTTCACTATTATGGTAATTACTGCATAATCATTGTGTCATAAATAAATTACATTATTTAATGTCTAAAAATTATAATTAAAATATAATTATGTAGGAAATCGTTTTATCTTTCTAATTAATATTTATAATTTAAAATCCAACATATATAACCCTATGTAAAAAATGTATTTCTAAAACATATATGCTTATGTCATTTTTGTATTTATTTTAACTTAATTAATATAAAGTGCCATTATTACTTACAAGTTGCTCCATGGGGTCCCAAAATCAACCCAAATATGTCTATAGTCATACATGTGTCCACCAATAAGGTTATGACACGTTTTAGGGTAATTTAGTATTATAAAAATATTATTTGTTAACCATTATTTACCTGATTTACCCTTTAACCATGGTAAAAAAAATATTTACCGAAGTAATTATTCAAAATGTCTGAAAATAAAAGTTACCTATTTAAAAAATTTGGACATCCTGATTCCAAATATTGAATCCATTTTTCTAAATTCAAAACACAGAAGTGGCAGAAATTAATTTAAAATCAATACCTGTTGTTAAAATAAAAAACGTGTTTTTAAGAGATAATAACTATCAAAAGATTGACACTTGTTTATGTCTGCTTTAATTGTGAAATTATGTCCAATGAAAAAAATGAATTAAATGGTAAAAATATATTCTAAATATACTTTAAAACCGCTCAAATTCATAATTTATCAATATTAATAATTTCGATTAAAAAGTTGTTTTAATTAAAATTTAGTAATTTTCACTATTCATCAAAATATGAAAGTTATCCGAAAAGTTCCAAAATTTCACCCTATGATAATTTCAATATTCAAAATCCAAAAATGAAGTCCATTTTGAGGGATATAATTTATAAAATTTCTAAAAGTACGTATTACTATTCATAATGGCTACTTTGATTGGTCGAGTTGTGTTTCAACTCGAAGTTGAGTACAACACACGCTACTGTATTAATCAAAGAGAAGCGTACCGTGGAAGATTGGGGTGTTACACATGTGATAATTATTTCCATGTGCAAAATATTAATTTGAATATGGAAACGATTTTGATCCTAATCGATCCAACTGAGGAGTATATGGTGATTTCTGATGCTTCTAGGATAAGTCATGGAGTAGTGTTGATGTTGGGATACAGAGTTAGGCCACACGGGTATCAATAATTGAGATAAAATGAATAGAATTATCCTATGCATAATATTGAGTTTGATGTAGTTCTTTATTCCTTGAATTCTTTGCCTCATTAACTATTGGGAGAAAATTTTACTATGTATACTAACCATAATATATTAAAGTATATATTTTCCCAATGAGATTTGAATGTATAAAACCAAATTTTTGTTGAGTATATTCACTCATTTTATTTTTACCTAGAATATATGCCTACTAATTGAAATATTGTGACTTATTATTTGAGGAGGAAATATTTGAATCACGTAGTTTAGGAGTCTATTTCTAAGTTAAAAATGATGGATTTACTAGTCGATATATTTGTTGTGATTAAGGATATCCAAGAGTATATAGACACCATAATAGTTTCAATTGAATCCATACATTGTAGTCAGATTTGGGAAATACGGTTTTAGGATACTGAGAGTTTTTCTTTGAGGGAAATCCTTGATGGTTGGGATTCACCTTCGGATTGGACCACAGATGAGGATGTAATCATCTATGTTAGAAATACAGTGGTTGTGACTTCATGTATGTAGGAGGAGCTTCTGCATGAATGTCATGCCTCTAAGAGGGTGGTGCTTCCATGTTTGACCAAAATGTACTACAACACATATGGATAGTTTTGGAAGCTTTGTATGAAAAAAGTGATTGTAG
Source organism: Viscum album (assembly GCA_963277665.1). Classification (NCBI taxonomy): domain Eukaryota; kingdom Viridiplantae; phylum Streptophyta; class Magnoliopsida; order Santalales; family Viscaceae; genus Viscum; species Viscum album. The sequence continues at coordinate 932,104,061 of OY728129.1, read as the reverse complement.
GGTTTTTGATACCATCATTCAACGTGTATTGGATGAGCATCAATGAACTAGTTTTAGAAAAACCATTTATCATTATATAATGAACGTGAGACAACATTACCTTGGAATTTTTGTGCGTATCTTGATGAATAATTGGGAGAATGATTCTATTTGGGTATTTGTAGACTGTATTATGAAAGTGTCACATTTCATGCCTACAAGGGATAATTTATCAGTGGATCAGTTAGGAGAATCTTACGTTTAGAATATAGTCTATCTGCATAGGTTTCCATGGAACATAGTCTTAGATCGAAACTCTTGTTTCACTTCATTGATATGAAATGTATTGTATTATGCTTTTGTTTTAAATGTTTTACTGAGTATTAAATTCTACCGATAGATAGATGGGTAGTCAGAATATAATATACAAGTTCTTGGGGATATGCAATGAGTGTGTGTTCATGAATTCTGTTGGTCTTGGGATAATCAATTAGTTATCATGTAATTATCCTATAATAAATTTTTTTATAAAATATTTATATTGTACCTTATGAGTCATGTTATGGTAGTTTTTCAGATATCGTCTATGTTTTATGGAGATAGGTGAGTTAGAGCAGTTTAGGCCACGTTTCGGGAATGTGACATAATAGTAGGTTCACCGAATTCTGAAACATTTGAAAATAACATAGAAAAGAAAGAAGTCATACACTGGTAGATGTTGAAGACCCCCTGATATTACAATGGATGATCATGTGTTCCTTTTGGTGACACCATGATTGTGTAACCGTGATATTAAAAGTCATGGAAAATTGGAACCCAGGTTTGTTGGATCATTTGAGGTTGTGGAGGTAATCTGGCATGTGGTGTACCGATTATATCTTTCACAAAGGTATAGTGTTATGAAAATTTTACATTTCATGTGTTAGAACATCAATGGTATCAACCTAACCCTTCTGAAGTGATCAATGTTATGTTTTTTAGCTTGAAATTGATGCATTCTTTGAGGAGAATCCAATACATGTGTTGGATTGTAGAGAGAAATTGATCCAAGGAAATACCATACTAATATTTCCTATATTATGGAAACATGGTCCTGTTCACAAAGAAACATGAGAAAAATTGTCTTATATGTGGTCTTAGTGGAAAGATCATTTTTTCTTAGAATCTAAGGGATGATTAGGAGTATATCTTGAAGACCAGTTTTTATATGGATAGAGGATTGTAAGTTTCTCGCCTTCTCTGAAGATGTATCTAGCTCTTTTATAGGTACTATTTTTCCTTCTTTTGAGTATATATTTCTTATGTTTTACCATGGAGATATTTTTATGTGAAATTGGATATATTTTTTAAAGCAATAGGGTGGTGAACGATCGGTTCATAGTTTTCCCAAATCGTGTGCTCAAGATATAAAATTGTGCAAACATAAATAGAGGGGAATCAAAACCTTGGAGCATGTTTTTTTATATTAGGTTACATATTTTTAGAAACATTGACACCCCTAATATTTATCACATTGTTAACCTATGTTTAGGTACATGTTTAGGGAAAATAATTGGTTCTATTTATGAAACCATGCATACAAAAGCATAATCCCACAAAATTCATTAAAAATTTCTCAAATCCAAGAATTATATCCCTAAAAATAGATTAATCCCACACCAATTATTGTTATTTTTGGATGCACCCAGAAATATTTCAAGTCATTAAAACCTCCATTCTTGTTGAATCAAATAATTGGTTGATTAATCTTCACCTCTAACAGAATGTGTTTTCTTCCTGATTAGATTCTACTCTATCTCATCGCCTTTCCAGGTGAGGGGAAGTGTTTTTTTTCATTTTAATGTGATTAGATCTATTTTATTATATATATATATATAACTACATTTTATCATGTTTCATTAATTTTATTATAGATCACATTCTTTTTCGAGATGTTAGATTTTCATCTTCAATTGTGGTTTTTTTGTTGGCAAGCGTTCATCGTTAATATTGAGGTAGGTGGTCTGAATTGAATATATAATATTCCTTAATTAATTACGTATTTAATATTATGAAATTTTAAATTTCTATTATGGGAAATTACATTTCATATTGAATTAATTTATTTAATTTCCTTGTGATAATTAATTGGGGTAAATTGGGGGAAATTGGAATGGTTAGAATTGGATTAGTTAATTGGTTGATTAATTAATAGAATATTATGATTGTTGAATTGATGGGAAATTATCACTATGAAAATTTTCAATTAATGTGATTATGAATTAAGTGACAATGAGGATTTTGATATTGTTGGAATAACCATAATGGGATAATGGGTTATATGATTTAAATAATGCTAAATGCTTTTATGGTGAATTGTTCATATAATTCCATGTAATTAAATTGAAGAACCATGTTTTTTGTGATAAATTGTTATGGTATTCCATGATGGGAAATGTTGAAAAATAGGGTTAATTTTGATTAACCTAGATTGATTTGATATATGTTATGTATGTTTTATTTATTGATATATGATTGTAGGACAAAGACTGATGCTCCAAATACCCATATGTGATTGACTTTTATATGATTATGGGACCCAGAATGATTCTCCAAATATCCATATGTTATTTAATGATTAAAAAGGTCTGAGATAGGGATAGTTTCTCCAAATACACATAGGGTTCTAGAGATGGTGTTCTAAGTCCGAAATGTTTCCATTGGACTATAGTTCAAACTGGACATGATATAAATTGAAATGATATAATAAATGTTAAACATGGTAATGTGTGATGTTAAATCCATTATAGAATAGTTCAAACTCTAACATGGGTTAGTGAAGGTATTTACAATATGGGTGTCATCATGAACCCAAGGATTTATGCGGTTAAATTAAGAATAATTTAATGTGTAATGTAAAGAACATATTTTTTGTAATTTATTTCTTATAAAACATCATACACATTTATTTACTAGATATTGTTTTAGGCGTAAATGGTGGTGGCCTACTAAGTTTTACTCACACCCTGCTCTGGTAGCTTGATTGGTACCTGAATAGGATTCAGGTTTGTAAGATCGGATACTGGAAAGATCCCTATGTTTGATGGATGAGTTTGGAAGGATCAAGGATGCTGAAACCATACGGGGATTTGGAACCCTCTTGTAGTTACTCATGCCGTTATTTGGGTTTTTCATTAGACACTTGAAACAAAATACGGAATGAAATATATACTTCTTTTTTTTATACTGTATTTCTAGTTTGATTATCATGTGATACTGGTGGTATTATTTTTCGGTTTATTAATTTTTGTTTAGTTTATTTATTTCTATTTCATTACTAAAATGATAAATAGGGTAGAGTATACCCATGGTTGATATTAGACTCTCACTTCTAGTCGTAGCCTCTAGAATATGGAGCGGTACATCAGAGGTCATGTGGCTAACTGGATCGAGACACCAGTATGTGTCACCTAGGTCATGATGTCACATTGCTACAGGAGTTGGGGTCTTTATAATAATTTTATAACACTATAGTTGTAATGGATGGTTGGTTACTAAACATTTAAATTTCATCATAAGTTGATTATGAAGTTCAAAGAATGTTATTTGATTATCATAGGATTTATATGATAATTTGGCGATCATGAATCCAAAAATGGGGAAACCATAGTGTTATGAGCAGATCATTTTTTAGTCTAGATGGATGAAGGTGGTTCGATAAGGGGTTGAAATATTTTTTTATAACATGAGTCTAAAAATTTTCTATGTGTGAAATTTTGGGAGTGATATAAGTTTTTAAAGAATTGGATAAGGATTTCTAAAAAATACAATATTCTAAAATCTTTAAAGGATGGTGGAGGAAGGTATATTTTAACTTAGAGATTAATGTGAGTGGGGGTACTAGTTCTCAGTTATCTTTATCATGTGTCTAGATTGGGGTATGTTTGGAACTAGACTAACTAGGTTAGTGGGACATAGATATTGTGTCTTTGATAAGAAATCCTATTTATTTGGGTGGCCCTGAGGAACATAATTAGCATCATTAAATTACCCTTATAGTGGTAGTCACCATAAGTCTTGTGAACATTAAGATTATAATGTGATCATGTATTGGGATTAAAAAAACGTAACCAAGCATCACCTTGGTATTTTGGGAATGATTAATATCAATGAATTTACATTTGGTTGCTTGAGTTCCATAATTTACATTCCATTCATTAGAAACATGTTGGTAGGTTCAAGTTTGGATACAGTCAATTAATGATGAGTTGTTGACCATGAATGTTTAGTTGGATGTTTGGATGTCCACTGAGAATGATTAATGATGAGAAATGTTGTCCTGGGGATTTTCTAATATCTCATGTGTTCAAACAGGTCTAATAATTGCAGAGGAATTTGAATTTTTTAATTTTATGGATGGGATTTATTATTAAATATGATTTTGAATATAATTTAAGAGTTTGAGAATCCTAAAATGCTATTACCTAATATGGATTGAGATCGAGAGGTACATAGAGTGTTCTGGTGAGTCTCAAAGCACTAGGTTATATTTCAAAAGTTTCATATGTTCATGGTCAGGTTCCATGGTTTTGATTTCATTGTTCAAGGGAAACCATGTGACACCCTGTGTGTGAGGAGTTTTTCAATTCAATTTTAATATATAAACGTTTTATAGAATAGTCATCCCCTGTTTTCTAGAAAACTATGCGGATTCAATGGAAACTCATGTAAATAGATTTGGGGTGGTGGTTTGGATCATAGTTTGGAAGATTATATGGTCCAACCATGTGAGATGAGTATTCTTGGACGAATCATGTCACAGAGTTGGTGCATGGATTGTCAAACCAATAGGAAAAATAATGTGGACCAATAAAGGAGGGTTTTAAGGGGGGAGTTCATCCTATAATTTAACTTTATACCACCTTTGACCTTTCCACTCACACTCGTATTCCCTAATTGACCAACCTCGTCTCTCTTTATCCTGTACCTTGGTCAAGGAATGATTTGTTAGGCTATTCTTTGATGATTTAAGATGTTTATTTAACTATGGTGACCTCTACTCCCCCTTTTCAACTCTCATTCAAATTTTATCTCTTCTTATATTAGGGTTTGACTATATGTCCACTAAATAATAACAAATAGGTTAAATGTGAGATGAATTTCATGCAACCTAGGAAGAGGAAATCATGAGGATGTTCACAACAAGCATTTTTCATCATTTCATTAATGGTATGTAGTGTTGATGAATTTGTTAAGGTTTGTCAATAAAATTAAATTTAAATTGTTTTAAATTTAGTAGTATTTTAGGTCCTTAATAAAAATGGCTTTTGGAAACTGATTTAAACCTCCCATAGTCTGTTGGTTTTGAGTTCACTACAATAAAGTGATGTGGTGATATTTACAACAATTATGTTATATTCAAGGGAATTGTTATAAATTGGTCGATTAAATAATATTTCATTGAAATTTTTTATTTTAGTTTGTGTGGAATGCATGGGGTTCCTAGTTGGTGATGTGATCTTGGTTGGTCTTGGATTGTAATGCCCCAAAATTTGGCCAATGGAAATTCCCTCCCTCAAATTATGGCATAAACTATAAACCATATAAAATCACATTGATAAAAATCCAAAAACATTATAAATTAATAATGAATTAAACATTAGTTATTTCAATAAATTAAGGAACATATCCCGATGGAATGGTAACCCAACCCATTGGATTGTATCATAACTAATAGGAATAGTAATTTGGCCTACATAATAGTAACATCACTTATGAAAGTATAGATAAAATTTAGGCATCTAATAAATGATATTATGATATAATTATATTATAGTATACGGTAATAAATGTTGTAAAAATTATTTATTATGTGTTTATATTTTTATAAATCATAAATGTTCATCTATAATTTTACAATTAATATAATTTTTTAATTTTTTTTCCTAAAATAGATTCGTAATGTTTCTAATGATTATATGATATTTTTTTGAGACATTAGATAATATTTCAATATGTTATAAATATAGTTATAACATTAAAATCCATATTTTCCAAGTGAATAAAATTTAGAAAATTATTTTCATAAATTTTAGTTCATTTTTGAATTATAAACATTTGAAATATTATTAAGCTTATTTTTTTTTGCTTTTATCATAAATACACAATAATTTGGTGGATAATGAAGTAAAGTAACTTATGATATATATTCATTATAAGTTAAATACAATTTTATAGGATTCATCACTGATTTAAGAAATATAATCTACAGATACCATTAATTAATTTAACATATTTAGTTATAAGTATCAAATTATTCATAGTCTTCAGGAAAAATGTTGTGCTAATGATTAAAATAATGATAAAGCACCGCTCACCTCCCATATAAATACCACCCCTCAGCACCTCTTCTTTTCACACCATCCCAGCCTTGCATCTTGTCCAATTTATTTCCAATAATCATACCAAGCCTCTACCCTACATCAAGGAGGTCTTGGTCTCATCAAAATACCAAAACATTTTCTCTAAGGAGGTTCTCAATGAGGAAAAATACAAGAGTGAAAATCCTCTTTTTTAATGTTTTAAATTATTTTAAATTATATTTATATTATTATTATCTCCTCCACTCTAATTATCAATGTGTAATGAAAACTAAAGTATATTTTATATACTACAATTTTATTTTGATAATATAAAAATTCATCTAAAAATCTCTACACTTTTCCTCTTATTCTAAAAATTAATATATCATTAGTGGTGTGTCAATTTACGACTATCGTGGATGATGCGTTTTCATTTTTCACTGTCGCCTTCAAGGATAGTTATAAAACCATTATTATGATTAAATAATATTTTATTATACATATTATAATTCATACAACGTTTTTGACTAATGATATAAAAATTATGTTAAATGAAATTATTTAATTTCGTAATATTGGTTGTAAAAAACACCCAAATAAATTTAATCATTTTCATTAAAATAATATCTAATAAATAATCCTCATTGCAAATAAAAATGATATATAATAGAAATTAAAATTTTATATGTTCATTAATAACATATAATTTCAATTATAGAGAATCATTCTAATTGTACGTGAATATCCATAGTTATACACAAGTGAACCAATCATGAAAAAAAGAAAAAAATGCTCCTAAATGGCGAAATTGAACTCTATAACTCATAAAAAAGGGAATAAATGAAATTAATAAATATAGAAAAAGTAAATTCTTATTAAAAAGGTTAAATATTTTTCAATTAATTTTCTTAATTTATTTAACCATTATATTATTTTAATGAATGAATAAAGACATAAGGTATTGGGATTCTCAAACCAATCTATATTTATTGGGGATTCCCCACTTTCACTACATTTTTATTATATAAATTCCTTTGATGTTTCTAAAATTTCATTTATCTTTCAGAAAATTTCTTTTCAATGATATACATGTTTCCAATCTGGTTTTATGAACAATTCATATATTTTTCCAAAATAACCTTTCTTTCTAAAGAACACATAATTTAGTTTTCTTGAGATTATTTCTTCTTCACTCAATATAGATGATTCTTACACCACGTATGTTAATCCCATTTTATTTTGGGTACCCAAATGTATATTCATTAATGTATGCTATTTGAAATTCTCATTAAACCCATTTTGTTTCCATCGGTTACTTTATGTATAACATTGAAATATATTCTATATTTTATGCATGATTATTTAAATTTTTGATGTGATGGGTGATGTTAGAGTTATATTGCACTCAAATTCATTGGATAAATTGATATATCTCATGATATGCTATTCAATATGCTAGAACATGATGTGATATTTGTGAAAAATTATGTTGTTATAGTTATGAATATAATTTATGCATAAAAATTATTCTAGCTTTTTAACAACTAGGTCTGGTAGTTTACCACAAGGACTTAATGTTTCATTTATATTTATTTCCAATTTTTTCCCTTTATATAATGTTTCATATCATGATTATGATGTTTTGATGATGATTATTATCTCTATTTTTATATCTATTTAGGTCATTATCATTATTCTTACAGGGATTTTAGTGCACCCCATTAATAGATGAATATGCTCATATTATTACTAATGATATGTTGAATGTGAAAGACACTAAGAATCTAGAGAATAATGAATTAAATAATGATTATTATTTATTTTTGAAAGATTAATGTTTAAGCGTAATTTCCTATGGCAAAAAATCACTTGATCCTTTATGTGTAACACTATTATGTTGTTTATCTTTAAAATTATTTAACATTTCTATAAGAAATTTTTTGTTATTTATAGTTTGTATGTATCATGATTTAATTAATTTTAGAGTTATAATTAGAGAACCTTAGTAAAAACCCTTAGTATGAGAATATATATATATAAGCATCCAAGAAGGTTTGTTTTAGAAATACATAAACATATGGATCCAGCAAAAACATCTTTCGAGTTAATTTGATAATGGAAAAAATTAGTCATTCGTGACTTCTTGACTTAAATTTGTATCCATCATTTTCCATTTTATAAAATGGATAGAACTAAGAGACACTTGGAAAAAAACCTATTTGTGGGATAATGTAGCGATTTTCCCAACTACATCCCCAATTCATTGGGAGGACTTCCTCATTCTAATAAGAGGGGGAAACTAGCTATCGAGTATTTAATGTGAAAAAATACCACCAACATTTAGTGGAGTTTTTGATCCACTAGTCGAAAAATGTGGGTCAAATCAATGGAGAAGATATTTTATTTACATAACTATTATTAGATTAATAATTAGACTCTATACATTTATCTTCTAGATGGAGATTCTGACCAATGGTGGGCATTAATTACCGATACCAAACTGAAGAAAAAATATGAATAGATGAAGTGGGAATACTTTAAAAATAAATTTTCTTTGAAATTATTTCAATAAAACACTTTGTAAAAGGATCAAAATATATTTATTAGATATGAATCCAAATGATTGGGAATATTTAATGGCCTTTAGAGAAAATTTCACATGACATTCAATGTACTCTTCAGGTTTTGTTATCAATAATGATTGAGAAATTGGTAGATTCATTAGTGGTTTAAAACCACAACTTCAAAAGGATCTAGAAATTTGAGAAAATGGGAGTTATGAAGAAGTTTCTTGATGTGATATCAAAGTGGATATGATGTTTAGAGAATATTTTCATTACTATGGTTATAAAAATATGAAGGAATTTCAATATGGGGGATCTTGTGAGAAAGGTGATGAAATTTCACCCACACACATGTCAAATATATGTAAATATTCATAATGGGAAATGCCTCAAAGGGATGGGGAAATTCTATAATTGTGGGAGAAAAGGATACCTAGCTCATTAGTGTTGAAAAGACACGATGAAACATGGAAATGTGGTGGGGTAAAATGAAGCACCACCTACGGATAAATGCTTCAATTATAGGAAGAATGGGTAGTATGAAATCAAGTGCACTAAAAATTAGAGTTCTTAATATTAATCAGCTTCATTAGCTACCAAATCCATAAAATAAATATAATGTTTATACCATCACTACTGCTAAAGTAGATCTATTAAATTATGAGGTAATAGTTATGATGTTTATTCATTAATTAATAGAGAACCATCTATTTTATTATAGATTAACTCATTCATTCATATTTTTCAAGTTTCATATAACTATTAAAACACCACCTCAAAATATGGAGGCAGAGTTATATCTATGAATAGAAAATTGAGATATTATTACCTCTAATGTATATAAATCCTTCCTAGTTAATTTTCATTAAATGATCCTCAAAATAGATCTAATATTACTTCATTTGGTAGAGTTTTATGCTATTTTGGGAATGTATTGAATTTCGTAATTCAAATACAACATCATTTTTCATGAAAGGGAGATAAATCATTACATCTTCAAGTATCCTCCAATTTTGTTCAACTGTAAGGAGAAGAATATATAAACTTTGGATTCATCATCTAAAGTGTGGATGTTATTACCTTATAAGAAATAATATTTACTCAAATTATTGAGTTAAAGGATATAATCGTTCTTGAAGTAATGCCCATTTTGAGGGACTACAATAATGTGCTCCCTGAAGAATTTCTTATTCTAGCTCATTAGTAGGAGTATAAGTTCTAAATTGAACATATTCCTATATCTCTATCAATATTGAATACACCTTATAGAATGATAACTAATGAGTTAAATGGAATGAATAATCAGTTCCAAGAGAATCAAGAAAATGGTTTTATATGCCTGAGTTCTTCACCATGTGGTGCACTGCTCCTATTTATGAAGAAGAAGGATGAATTAATGTGTATCTTCATTTATTATTACAATCACAAGAAAATCATTAAAAATAACAAGTATCCCCTTACCCAGAAACATATATTGTTCGATAAACTGCATGGGACAAGTGTTTCTAAAAGGTTAAACTTTAGTTGGTATATCACTAATTAAAGGTGAGAAAAATGACTCATGGTTGGGAAGAGGTGATCTCGGTAACTCTGTTCTCAAGAGTTCACTAGGGTTTCATAGCTTTGGGATGTCTGGTGCGAAACCCATGTTCTATGGTAGTCAGAGTTGATAAATTTGCCTGATGTTCTCGATGAGCAGTGTGATTTAGTAGTGGCTCTAAGGTGGCTCGTCTGGTAGTCATTGTGTGGGGTGGTTCATCACAGATGATAACTTTTAGGGTTTAGCGGACTCAATTTCTTTCTAATGTGGATCTACATTCTAGCACGATGATGTCGTGTTCTTGGATTAGATATAATCTTCGAGGGACACCATTATATTAATTGTCTTGAATTTCATCTTTCATCTAAGTTAGGAAACAATTTCCTGTGATAGGCTTAGACAATCACTGGTGGTACTTCTTCAATTTTTCTTCCTCCAGTAGATGGTTTTCATATTTTTTTTCAGACTATTGAGGTGATGTATCTAAATAATTGGTATTTGTGTAGTTTTCTATGAAAAAAATTTAGAAATATTGATCTTGACCCTTACCTAACTCAATTAAGGGTTTTGATGGAGCCATTTTCATTTTCAGATCTAATGTTCATTGCCACCATGGCGAGTTGATTCAAAAATCCAGGTTTGTTTTTTGATTTTCTATTTTTGTTGAGATATTCCTTCTTAGAAGACCCAATTCTGAATCGTGTTTGACGCATGGAGCATTGAAATGATCCATCAGAAACTAGGACTTTCTTGTGATGTTTTTTGGTGGTACGGACCCTAGTGGTAGAGGTTCTTGGCCATGTGATTTGATCTTCCACTACTCTAGAGGCCTCTGTGATACACGTCTCTAGTTACTCCAGTCACATTTATGATGCAATTTTTTTGCTCCAAAATTTTCTACGATGCATGTTTTCGGTTTCCAGTTGCATTTTCGATGCGCTTTAGGATTATTCTATGCCTTTTCCTCTCCCACTCGGTGTTTTTTTAGTGGAGCTTCGAACCTTTTTTTGTTCTAGTACTTGTGTTGCACTATTGTGTTTCTTTGGAAGCCTATATGATGTGTGTCCCCGGTTTCCCCAATTTCCTCTGTGATATGCCTTTCAACTACCCCAGTTAGCTCGATGGTGCACATTTCGGTTTTTCTAGTTGGTTGTACGATGTGCGTTGAGCTTCAATGAAAGTTTTTTCCTATGCTGGATTGATTTTTATTTCTCATGATGGTGATGTTCAAGTTTTCTGGAAGACAACGAAGGTGATATGATTGTGTTGTGTCATGGTATTGATGGAGACTTTTCCTATTTCTATTTTATTAGTTCTCTACTATGGTTCTAGGATTCCTACATTATCTCTAAGGTAGAGCAACACAATGTTCTTCTTAGTCCATTGTGATGTGAGTTATATAAGCCAGTTTAGGGATATAGATGGTGATTATTCGTTTTATAGATTTTTGGGGGAATTTTTGGATTTTAAATTTTGATAATTCTCAGTGGAGGTTTTTGAATTCTGAAATGGATTGGATTTGAGGCAGTTTTTTGTGTTTTCATGTTCTGATGGTGGGAGAAATTAGATCATTACTAGGATCAGCTCTAGGTAATGATACTGAGCATGAATCATTCATTTGGAATGATCGTTCGGATTTTTAGGAATGAGATTGTATAGATTTTCCATCCATACTGTGCCCTCGAAACTCAATGTGGGTCATCTTGTTGAGAATTCATTTGAGGTAGAGGCTTCACATAACTATGTGGTCACTATGGAGGGGTAATTCCTAGTATTCATGATATAGGTTAACTCTTGTATGATTTTATTTCGGGTTTCCTACTTTTTCCTAAAATGTGATATTGAAATAAATTTTTAATTTTCAATAAAATGTGTGTAAGGAAGATATTCTATAGACTAACATTAGAATATGTTATGAATACTATTATTTCATAGTTATTTCTTTTGGACTCACTAATGCTCTATAAAAAATCAAAGATTTAATTAATAGTGTCTTTATAATTTACTTCGATAAATTTTTAGTAGTCTGTATCGATGATATTCTTATATACTTCAAGGGGAAGGATGAACATGAGATGTTTTATTACTATTCAAAGTACTTTAAGATGTGAGATAAATTATTAAATGTACATTAAATATGTGGTGTGGAAGGAGGAATTGTCATTATTAGGGAATGTAATCACCAATAAAGAAATGTATTTGGACCCTTCTAAGAAAAATGAAATTGAAGAGTGGCCCATTCCAATATCTGTAATGAATATAAATATTTTCCATGGAATATCATGGTATTATATGTGATTTGTGAAGAACATATCTTGATTTTCAAACCCAATAACTAAGATATCTCAATTGGGAGAAAATTCTTTCTATACCTCTGAATGTGAATACTGCGTCATTGAGTTAAAGAAGAGTCTTATCACTACTCTTGTACTCAAAATTTTCAACGCCCCGACCCCAGTTACCTAGAGTCGGTGAATTATTACATAACATTGGCATGATCACAAGAAATATCAAATCTCGAAAGACCGATTGGTTTAGTAGCCTTGGAAACCCTAGATATATTCATAAGTCTTACATTACATCATAAGTGAAAAAAATACTACAACAACATATTTTCTCCATAATCCACACTCATATCCCCACATAATATCCATGTAGGTCATTCATAACTTACTTCTTCACATCCTGGTAAAAATAAAACATTGAAAAGGGGTGATCTCAAATGCCCAGTAAGGATAACAATATAGCAGAAACTTTCAAAAATACCCATAAACATTCAAGGCAATGTATAACTAAAACAAAAGCCTTTTAAACTTGAACTTCAACATCGTATGGCAAAAATAAAATTAAATAATTCAATTTACTTACTCACATGGATATTCTACTAATCGAATAATCACATGCAATATCAATAACCACTTTCATAATGATGGAATTCATAATGCCAGACTATCATAACCACATAGCCAAGGCCTTGTGCCAAGACTACAAATAAGATTTTTCCAAGGCCTTGTGCCAAGACACTAGTTTGTCTCTTGAGACCTACCGATGCATCGAGGAGCTATAGCAGGCTCCACCCATCACATAATAAGTCCAATGCATTCCCATATGAAAAGGTTTTAACATAACATAAACATTCATATTAAAACTAGCATATGAAATTTCAATAATTTCAACATAAACTATGAATGGTATAAAAATATCACATCCACAGTCAAACATATCACAAAACCTTCAATACAATATAGAAGTTTTGTATCATAATAAATCAACTTCAAATAAGCGTAAAATCCATCAAAGGATGTTGACATAGATGAAATCAAAACTCTTTTTAAGGAAATATCTCTTTCTATTTTGAAATCATTTAAAAGTCGTATATTTATAAAATAAAACATTTTCTTTGAAAATATTCTTATAAGCTTGTAAGGGAAGCTTCGATGATTTTATAACGGCGGAAAATAAAAGCTCCCTCCATATAAGTTAAAAAAACATTCTTACCTTAATTCTGTCGAAAAGGTTAAAAAGCACCTTGTTTGGAAAACGACGGAAAGATTCCTTTATAAACCTCTTATAAAAAGTCAAACAAGGGTATAAATGACTTTAACCCATATTCTTTTAAATAGTAAAAATGTTTTGAAATACATTTTTCAGAAACATGGATGTGGATGATAAAGAGATCCCTGTAGATTATTACGTATAAACAACCTCGAATAATGAAGGGATTTTGAAATAACCCTTACCTTGTACTTTTCCTTAGTTGGGGTAGGTTAACCACCTGTATAGTAGTGAAATAATTGTTATTAAATTATACAAGAATCATAGTCATTCATATGATATCATATATGATCATTTAACATTGCTTTGTTAATAATATCTTAGTATTATCGTTGTTTCGGGTGTTAACTTACTCGTTTTATTTTATATGTTTTGTTACGTAAGACATTTTTGAAAATGATAGGTTGTATATTATTAATATCCAAAATGATATCAAGTCCTTAAACATTAATTTTAAATCATGAAATTATAATTATACTTGAATAGATACGATGGAGAATGAATCTCATCGCGTTCGTGGAGACGGTAGTCCATACGTATGCACGAGTGACAATATCATCCTTTTGATATTAAAATATTATATAAATCGATGTTATATCAAATATACAGAATCATTAACATGTTATATTTATTATTTACATGAGTTACACATCATTATTATACCCACCCAAATAATAATATATTGAATAACAATTAAACCACAACGTGGAGACGGTAAGCTGTATGTACGCACGTATGGTGACATGTTATTCAAAGGGTGGATAGAAAACTGAATACGGTTGTACCATATTTATAATAACATCACAGTTTATATATGATACTGGAGTTATTATTTTAGAATGGTAATAACAGAGGAGGAAGAAGTGGAAGAATAAAGGAACTTGGAAAAGGGTGGTGAAATCATTACCTCTTCTTTGGGTTCTTCCTTTTGATTTGATCTAAAGAGATCCATAGGTTGGATTTAGGATCAAACTAAGGCCTCTAGGTTGTAGTGAGAGAAGTTGGGAGAGTATTTGGGCAGAGTTTGGCAGAACCAAAAGGCTTTGAAGGTGTGAAGAAATGAGAAGGAGGAGTGCTCTTTTATAAGAGGGGTGAGGGGCACCTTTGGAAAATCTAGAAATATTAATTTATAATAAATTCATATTCGGTTTCTAATGGATACAAAGTTGATTATTCCAAGGTTAAGGTGGGGATTGGTCGAAATACATTCAACAAATAGAATTTATACAGGTTTGGGTTACTATATTAACCTTATCTTTATGTATTAACTCTAAGTTAATTAGTTTCACTTTTACAATGTCTCTTTGTATTTTTATATTATATGGTTAGTAAACGTACCATATACATCCAAGAGACCCCAAAGTGGTCCATTAATGATACAAATATCCTAATATAAGCATTTTGGTCGAACCTTATATTTTTAGGAATTTAATATCAATTAATAATATAATATTTATTTTAAAAAATCTTTTATGTCAATTTTGATACTATTCAATAGTTGATTTTTGTTAAACTCATAACAGAATGATTAATTCGAAACAAGTAAATTAAATCAATCCTAACATGACATAGTAACCTAGAAAATTAGTTTAGTTCATTAAAAGTCTCAAATTATATTTATTTGGGTATTTATAATATCAATTATTCTAATTTTTCATTAATTAGGTAATTACTGAATCATCATTGTGTAATATATAAATTAACATATTTAATGTCTAAAAATTATAAATAAAATATCATTATGTAAGAAATCTTTTTAGATTTTTAATGAAAATTTATAGTCGAAAATAAAACATATATAACCCTATGTAAAAATTGTTTTGCTAAAGGATATATGCTTGTGTCATTTTTGTATTCATTTTAACTTAATTAAAATAAAGTGTCCCTATCACCTTCAAGTGGCTCCATGGGGTCCCAAAATCGACCCAAATAAGCCTATGGTCGAACATGTATCAACCAATAAGGTTAGGACACGTTTTAGGGTAATTTTGTATTATTATAATATTATTTTTTAACCCTTATTTACCGGATTTACCCTTAACCATGGTAAATAAAATATTTACCGCAGTAATTTTTCAAAATGCCTAAAAATAAATGATACCTATTTACACAATTTGAACATCCTGATTCCAAATATAGAATCCATTTTTCCAAATTCAAAACAAAGAAGTGGCAGAAATTAATTTAATATTAATTCTCGTTGTTAAAACAAAAAGTCTGTTTTTAAGAGATAATAACTATCAAAAGATTGACACTTGTTTATGTCCTGTTTAATTGTAAAATTATGTCCAATGACCAAAATTGTATTAAATGATAAAAATATATTCTAAATATACTTTAAAACCTCTCGAATTCATAATTTATTACTATTAATTATTTTGATTAAAAAAGTTGTTTTTAATTAAAATTTAGTAATTTTCACTATTCATCAAAATATTAAAGTTATCCGAAAAGTACCAAAATTTCACCTTAGACTAAATTCGATATTCAGAATCCAAAAATGAAGTCCATTTTGAAATATATAATTCCAAAAAGTAGGTATTACTATTCATAATGGCTAGTTTGATTGGTTATGGTGTGTTAGAACTCGGTGTTGCGTACAACACACGCTATCACATTATTCAAAGAGAAGCGTACCGTAGAAGCTTGGGATGTTACATTCTCCCCACCTTCAAATAATTTCGTCCTCGAAATTTCTATAATACATATCACATGAAAAGACTCGGGTGGTTCTTCATCATAAGTTCCTCAGGTTCCCACATTGCCTCTTCCATCTTATAGATTCTCCACAAGACATTTACCAGACGCATCGTCCGGTTTCTCAGTACATGTTCTCTCATATCAAGATTCCTGACGGGCTCTTCGCAATAAGACAGATCAGGTTCCAGTTCTAATTCTTCATAGGTGTGTACATGCGTTGGGTTAGGCATGTATTTCCTCAATAGAGATACGTGGAACACATCGTGAATTTTGGAAAGACTTGGCGGTATTGCCAATCGGTATGCTACAGCCCCAATTCATTCTAGAATTTTGAAAGGTCCAATGTACCTGGGACTCAATTTACCTTTCTTACCAAAACATATGACTCCCTTCCATGGAGATACCTTCAGAAAAACATGATCACCAACTTGAAATTCAAAATCCTTCCTTCGATTATCGGCATAACACATCTGCCTACTTTGAGCTGCTTTGATGTGATTTTGGATTACCTTCACCTTTTCCATCATTTCCTCCGCTAGTTCTGGGCCTACAAGTTTTCTTTCACCAACGTCATCCCAACAGGTTGGTGTACGACATCTCTTTCCGAATAACGCTTCATATGGTGCCATCTGAATACTCGAATGGAAGCTATTGTTATAGGAAAGTTCTACCACAGGTAAATATTGATCCCACATACCCTGAAAGTCAAGTGAGCAAGATCTCAACATGTCTTATAAGGTTTGAATAGTCCGTTCTGATTGTCCGTCTGTCTGAGGGTGGTAAGCAGTGCTCAAATGAAGTTCAGTATCCAGGGATTTCTGGAGACTTTTCCAGAATCTTGAAGTAAAACAGGTATCACGATTATAAACAATCGATAGGGGTACTCCATGAAGTCTCAAAACTTCATTAATATATAGTCTTGCTAGACGTTCCAAGGGTAGATCTTTTCTTATAGCAAGAAAATGTGCTGACTTGGTAAGACGATCAACAATAACCCATATTGCATCGTTCCTTCTAGGAGTCTTTGGTCGCCCCATGACAAAGTCCATCGTAATATTGTCCCATTTCCACTCCGGTATGGGAAGAGGTTGCATGACTCCTCCAGGCTGTTGCCTTCACTAGTGCAGAAAACATTTTTTACGTCGCCATTTTTTACGTCGGTTATATAAAACCGACGTCATAATATGTAAAATGAGGTTTTTTACGTCGGTTATTTAATAACCGATGTAAAAACCTGTGTTTAGTACACCTTTAACGTCGGTTATTTTTATAACCGACATTATTAATCGCGCGGATTCGTTTTTTACGTCAGTTATACATTAACCGCCGTAAAAAACAGAAGCGGGGGTGTTTGTTACGTCGGTTATTCAATAACCGACGTAACAAATCGACATATGTACGAGTTATTACGTCGGTTATTGAATAACCGATGTAAAAACGCGGTTTTTGAAGGCCTTTTTACATCGGTTATAAAATAACCGACGTAAAAAAAGAATCCGCAGATGTTTTTGACGTCGGTTATGGAATAACTGACGTAAAAAAACGCGGATTTTGAGCCCTTTATAAAGTCGGTTATAAAATAACCGACGTAAAAAAAGAATCGGAGGAAGGTTTTTACGTCGGTTATTGAATAACCAACGTTATAAATGTTTTTAAAAATATTATAACGTCGGTTATTGAATAACCGACGTGATAAATCATTTAAAAATTTACCCAGACCCGTGGATTGTCATTCGCGAGTTTACCTTCGAGAGTCGCGACTCGTCTCTCTCGCGCGTAAACCCGAATCGGCTCGTCCATTTCGTTGGTTTAGATTCGTTTTGCGATCATCGTTTCTCATATTTAATCTCCTCGGATCAATCATCTAAACTCGCAGCATGTTTAGATTCATTTTGCGATCATCGTTTCTCATATTTAATCTCCTCGGATCAATCATCTAAACTCGCAGCACTCAGGTAATCCTCCCACTCGTTCGTTTTTTTCGTGGATAGTATATATATATGTGTTGTGATTTTTTGTTGAAACTAGCTAAGATTCTTCGATTGCGAACCCTTTTAACTCGTTTTGGCAACATAATCTTATTTATCATCCCTAGATCTATTAGTTCGACTTGAAATATTGACCAATTTTATGATTTCCCTAATTTTTCATCGTTTTCTATAAATCCCCGAGAGGGTTGGGGCGTGTCCATTTGGATGGTAAATTTTCAGTGATTCCAGGGGGGTGGGAGGGCTATCAAGAGGGTTGGGGGGTGTCCAGGGGTGTCCAAGGGGGTAGGGTGTGGGGGGTGGTGTCCATGAGGGGTGGGGGGCTGTCCAGAGGGGTCGAGGGGTGTCCAGGGGGGTTTATAAGGGGGTGGGGTGGGTGTGGGGGGCTGTCCAAGGGTGTGGGTGGGTGTTGGGGGTGTCCAGGGGGGTGTTCAAGGGGGGTAGGGGGTGGGGGTGGTGTTTAGGAGGGGTGGGGGGCTGTCCAGAGGGTTGGGGGTGTCCAGGGGGGTGTCCAAGTAGGTCGGGGGTGGGGGGTTGTGTCCAGGAGGGTTGGGGGTGCTTTCTAGAGGGGTGGGGGCTGTCCAGAGGGGTTGGGGGGTGTCCAGGGGGGTTTACAAGGGGGTGGGTGGGTGTGGGGGGCTGTCCAAGGGGTGTGGGTGGGTGTTGGGGGGTGTCCAGGGGGGTGTCCAAGGGGGTAGGGGGTGGGGGCGGTGTTTAGAAGGGGTGGGGGGGGTTGTCCAGAGGGTTGGGGGGTGTCCAGGGGGTGTCCAAGTAGGTCGGGGGTGGGGGGTTGTGTCTAGGAGGGGTGGGGGGTGCTTTCTAGAGGGGTCGGGGGCTGTCCATAGGGGTCGGGGGGTGTCCAGGGGTTTATAAGGGGGTGGGTGGGTGTGGGGGCTGTCCAAGGGTGTGGGTGGGTGTTGGGGGGTGTCCAGGGGGGTGTCCAAGCAGGTCGGGGGTGGGGGGTTGTGTCCAGGAGGGGTGGGGGTGCTTTCTAGAGGGGTCGGGGGCTGTCCAGAGGGGTCGGGGGGTGTCCAGGGGGGTTTACAAGGGGGTGGGTGGTTGTGGGGGGCTGTCCAAGGGTGTGGGTGGGTGTTGGGGGGTGTCCAGGGGGGTGTCCAAGGGGGTAGGGGGTGGGGGTGGTGTTTATGAGGGGTGGGGGCTGTCCAGAGGGTTGGGGGGTGTCCAGGGGGGTGTCCAAGTAGGTCGGGGGTGGGGGGTTGTGTCCAGGAGGGGTGGGGGTGCTTTCTAGAGGGGTCGGGGGCTGTCCAGAGGGGTCAGGGGTGTCCAGGGTGGTGTCCAAGGGGATGGGTGGTGTGGGGGGCTATCCAAGGGGGTGGCGGCCTGTCCAGAGGGGTCGGCGGGGTGTCCAGGGGGTGTCCAAGGGGTTGGATGGGTGTGGGGGCTGTCCAAGTGGGT